>CAJQZJ010033117.1:742594-759520 GCA_907164525.1 Lophiomys imhausi | reverse complement strand
GTATACACACAACTGTACTCACACTCACATACCCACAGGTATACACATATCTGCATTAATGTACAGATGCCCACCAGTACACACATGTATATATACTTATAGGTAACACACCTGCAATCACATACACATACTGACAGTTATACATACATACACACATACCCGTATACCTACACTCATGTATACATACCCACAGGTATACACACATACACACATAAATAATTTTTTTTCTGACAGGGTTTCTCTGTATAGCTCTGGCTGTCCTGAAACTTTCTCTGTAAACCAGGATGGCTTCAAACTCACAGAGATCCACCTGCTTCTGGTTTCTGAGCTTAATCCAAGGTGGGATTAAAAGGATGCACTACCATGCCTAGTTAAAATGTCTTCTTTTAAAAATTAGCTTAAAATAGGTTATAAACTGGAGGGAGGAGGACACACATCTATAATCTCAGCACTCAATCCAGAAGGAGCGCTGAAAGTTCAAAGCCAGCCTAGGCTATTTGGTGAAACCTTATCTCAAAACAAACAAGTCAATGATCTGAAATAAGATGTCCCAGCTTCCTGTCCAGAAGCAAATTCTGGACTACAGTGTAGAGGAGATCCAAGCACAGCATGGTGCTTTTGCTTAAGGAAACAGCAAGATAGGGTAATAGAGACTAGAACAGTTGGAAATCACAAAACTAAGTCCAGAAAGGAGCTTATATTAAAAATAAATAAATAACTGCCCCTAGCGGCATTGCAGGTGTGACTGCTATGTCACATGTGCATCAGTAGGTGGCAGAGAGGAGAGAAGCTATGTCTACATTCACTGTTCTGACCTATGAACATCTGAATGAATAGTAGCCTAACATTCCCAGAAGAAGAAAAAAGAAGCAAGGTGGATACCAACTCCACTTTGGCGCCATGGAGTAACCTGACATGACTACAAGACCAGCACCAGGAGATCTGGCCCAGATGGGGTCACAAGAGCAGGAGAGCTGTCCCAGCCCCTCACATGCTGCAGCACTTGGGAGAGCAGGCTCTGCACCCTGCCAGGATAGCACACTACAGCAGGTCCTGGACATGGGGGCTGTGGGTGAGCCAGGCCTGAGGAAGTGAGTGTGGGAGAGTCAGCTCTGCCTTCAGTCTGCTATGTGGTGGTGTAGTCTAGGGAGAGATGCCCTCCCTGCTCCTCACATACAGCAGCACTCGGGAGAGTAGGACCTGCACCTTTCCATAGTAGAATTAGCTACACAAGTGGTGGTTGCAGGTCCAGAACCAGGGTTTTGAGTTGGCCCACTCCAACATCTACCCCATGGATGAACTGCTGGAGTGCAAGAAGAGGCCAGTTCCACAACCCAGGACTTTAGGATCTCCAAAACACAGGACAATTATGACATATCTGAGAGGCGTTCCAGTGCTGATGGAGTAGCGGAAACTAGGGGCCTCGTACCAGACCAAGAAGTCATTACAATGAACATTTGCAAGCAGAATGTGTGGACAAATGGGAATATTGTGGGACATACTGAGATACACCACAGCTTCCACAATGAGCTGTTATTTTTTATGCTGGGACAGATTGCAAGGGTGAAGGGTGGGTCTGGGGGGAGGTGGTAAATGGGAGGAAATAGGGTGCATGATGTGAAATTCAGAAAATAAATTTTTTTCAATAAAAAAAGTCCATATACCTCGGTTCAAAAAGCAGAATTGTATGCAATCCTTATGGTGTTATTAGATTTTCCTGAGTCTCTTAACATAATTACTGATTCTCTATATGCAGAAAGAGTTGTATTGCATATAGAAACTGCTGAATTTATTCCCAATAACACAGAATTAACTTCTTTATTTATACAATTGCAACAGGGCATCAGAAGTAGAAATAACCCATTATATATAACCCATATTCAATCTCATACAGGTTTGCCAGGTCCACTGGCATAACGAAATGAGGAGACTGACCAATTACTAATAGGAAATGAGGTGGAAGCCTCAAAATATCATCAGAAACATCATGTTAACAGCTCAAGTTTAAAGAAAAAAATTCTCTATTACCTGGCAACAAGCCAGGGAAATAATAAAAAAATGTCCTATGTGTTCTCTGTATAACCAAACTCCATTACCTCCCGTTAGTAACCCTAGAGGTAATAAAGAGAATGAAATTTGGCAAATGGATGTTTTTCATTTTGCAGAATTTGGAAAACAAAGGTACGTACATCATACCATTGACACATACTCAGGGTTTCAATGGGCAACTGCTTTAAGTTCTGAAAAAGCTGATTGTGTTATTGCACATTTGTTAGAAATAATGGCATTTATGGGTGTACCTGCACAAATTAAGACTGATAATGCTCCTGCATATGTATCTAATAAGATGAAGCAATTCTTTTCATATTATAATATGAAGCATGTTACTGGTATAACACACAATCCTACAGGACAAGCAATTGTAGAAAGAGCTAATCGTACCTTAAAAGAGATGCTTTTTAAACAAAAGGGAGAATTAAAGAATCCCAGGGACAGATTGCACAACGCTTTGCTAACAATGAATTTCCTAAATGTTGGTGAAAAAGGTACTATTGCAGCTGAGAGACATTGAATTATAAAAAAAAAAAACAAAAACTGAGGAATTAAATCAACCAATATATTATAAGCATATTTTAACTTTAAAGTGAAAACCTGAAATGGTTTTAAGATGGGGATGTGGTTATGCCTACGTGTCCACAGGGAATGAAAAAATGTGGTTACCAACAAAACTTATAAAGATTAGATCTGACCAGGAAGAACCTTCTATTTAGCTGAGACATGAATGTCTTCGCACGGTAAGAGTATTTTACTAACTGTATGGTGTTCACGATATTCCAATCTCTCATCCGGCATGGATAGAGTTTATGCTTTAAATGGACTTACAAAGTTGTTCTATGCCTTTCACTTGCTCAAATTTAGACCAAAACTTTATTTTCAGAGCCAAGGACAGAATGACAATAATGACAAGACAAATAGGCCAGAAGATTCAGCCTAACATACTGCTTCAATCACTGTTTTCTTAAAAACTTTGCATGCAAATCATTTTTAAAAGTGCAAGTGCAAAAGTGATTGATCCTACAGAGACTGAACAACAAAAGCTATAGATAAATTTCTAGGGAATTGACTAATTTCTCAATTTTTTTTTTTTTTTTTTTGGTTTTTCGAGACAGGGTTTCTCTGTTTAACAGCTCTGGCTGTCCTGGACTCGCTTTGTAGACCAGGCTGGCCTCGAACTCGCAAAGATCCGCCTACCTCTGCCTCCCAAGTGCTGGGATTAAAGGCGTGCGCCACCACCGCCCGGCCTTATCTCAATTTTTTAAAGGGTACCTGAAAATCTTTACACCTCCATTCCTAAGAGATGGGATAGAAATTTTTTGTTGTGTGTTATGTTATATGTTGTGACTATTTGTTGTTGTCTAGGATGAATGGATATATGTTTGTTGTTGTCTAGGACAACTTACATTAGTTAACAGAGCTTAGGTTACAGGTGGGGTGTGTAGGCCACCCTTGGTCCAGGGCTTTTTCCCCGCGACAAATCAGGCCACCGGTTAAGGCGCTCCAGGCCACCAGCTGATATCCCACCAGGCCACCGGCTGCTCCACTAGCCTAATCTTACAGTTTATACTTATTAATAAATACAATTGATAATTAAATTCAGTTTCACACACACCAAGTAACATTTTTTCCACTGTTATTTTAATCATTTCAAAGTGTGAACCACATATGACAAATCTATTACTCTGTAACTTTAAGAAAGCCATGCTTGGTGGCACACACCTGTAATTCCAGCACTTGAGTGGATGAGCAGGAGGATTAGGAGTTCAAGGTTATCTATCCTAAGCCACACAACAAGTTTGAGGCCAGTCTGGAGTATAATAAGACCTTTTCTCAAAACAAACAAACAAAAATGGAAACAATTTTTCAGTTTATCCATATTTCAACTATCAATTTTTTGTTGTAAATTATAAGACACTATTTTTTTTTTTTTGGTTTTTCGAGACAGGGTTTCTCTGAATATCTCTGGCTGTCCTGGACTCGCTTTGTAGACCAGGCTGGCCTCGAACTCACAAAGATCCACCTGCCTCTGCCTCCCAAGTGCTGGGATTAAAGGCGTGCGCCACCACCGCCCGGCTGAGACACTATTTTAATATAAGTAGAAATTAATGGGCAACTTACCTGTGGAAACCATCTTTCAAAAATTCTTGCCTCAAAATAATTTCAGAACAAGTGGCTCTTATACCTATAAAAATCAAGACATTAAAAATGAAAATAGGCACAGTAAAAGAAATCTTAAATAGAAAATAACTACGCTAGTATGCTTTACTTGCTAGAAAAATCTAACCACCTGACAGCCCGAGGTAAAAAATTTAAATGTAAGCAGCTTGAGCTCCATATAAACCTATTTCCAGTAGGAGGTTGAAAATATCGCCACTGGAGTTGGCTTGTCTGGTTTCAGATCCTAGTCCATCACTTAATAACTGTGTCTTTGAGTTAGACCAGTCCTCTCTATGGTTGTCCTAGGAATTTAATACATGCAGAAGCAGTCAGAACAGATCTACCAAACATGAAGGGTTTCATTTGTAGGACCCTAAGACACCATCCTAGCTCACCAAACCGTGTGAGATGCATAATGGCAAAGTCTGGTTTTTTGTTTTTGTTTTTGTTGTTGTTTTTTCGAGACAGGGTTTTTCTGTGTTAACAACAGCTCTGGCTGTCCTGGACTCTCTTTGTAGACCAGGCTGGCCTTGAACTCACAGATCCGCCTGCCTCTGTCTCCCAAGCAAGCCTGTATTCTTATGTCCGTGTCTACACTGAAGCCTTGTGAAGATAATAGGAGAGTTAAAAAAGCAAATAAAAAAAAAATTGTTTTAAAGGCAAAAAACCAAGAGGCGCTTGAAGATTCAAAGACTTCATTTACAAACTTGGAATAAACAGAAACCTTCATAAACTGATTCCAGGCATATTTTGGACACTAACATTATTACTCAGTGACTAAAAATTCAAGATGGGAAAGGTGTCTCACACCTTTGGTCCCAGCACTCAGACCGATCTACATACCAAGTTCCAAGGCAGAGAGATCCTGTCTCAAATACCAAAAAATAAATAAAAAACAAAAACAAAAGATAAACTAGCCAGGTGGTGGTGGCTCACGCCTTTAATCCCAGCACTCGGGAGGCAGAGGCAGGTGGATCTCTGTGAGTTCAAGCCCAGCCTGGTCTACAGAGTGAGTCCAGGACAGCCAGGGATACACAGAGAAACCCTGTCTCAAAAAAAAAAAAAAAAAAAAAAAAAGATAACTAAATATTCACTAGCCAGGTACCTTGCTATAAAAGGTTGGCTAGAAATGTGTGGGAAGAACATTAACACAGTGTGAACACTATGATAAACCTGTCACTCAGTAATGTGAAAAAAAGCATGTGAAGCCAAGAGAATAAACCCTTGGAAGATTCTTGAGGGTCCTACAACAGTATAAAAGGGAGTCAACAGTTGCTGGGGGCAAACTGGGGGGAGAGAGAGAGAGAGAGAGAGAGAGAGAGAGAGAGAGGGAAAAAACACATGTTGGGACTGATAAGCTGCCTGAAGCTGCTTAGTGAGCTCCTGGGAGTCACCCATGTTGGGGTGGCCTTTCTGGTGACGCAGTTTTTGAGTTACCCCGGCTCCTTTGTAAGCAACCCCTCACCCACATTCCTACTAGCAAACCCAATCTAAAAGAATTCATTGGACACTGGTACAAAGGTTGCCTTCATGGAGCGGGAAGGGGGAAGAGTGTGCGTGTGTTGTTTCTCCCTGGGTACCATTAGCATCCCAAGACGCTTCGTGGCTGTACTTGTTTAGTACGTTAGTCACAGCGTGGCCAGTCCCGCCTCGGAAAGACAAAGCCCGGCTCCGAAGCTCGGGATGGAACTCGGAGCAAAGATCGCAGGGAGGGAAGGAAGGGACGCACGCGGCCTTTGTTGCTAACCTCCGGCTTCAGGTACCCGTGGCGCCACCAGTGCTCCCCACCTCCGCCCCTAGCCCTTTACCAGCGCCGAAGGGAGCGTCGCTGAAGTCCGCGGCGAGCCTGCCGACCAGCCCAGCCGCCCAGAGGAGCAGCCAAGCCACGGCGCCCGCAGCCAGGACGCCGGAGCGCGGACGCCCGGGAAGGGCGCGCGGGACGAGCTGCGGTCGGGGAAGCAGTCCAAGCACGCCGCGGGGCGCGCTCACACCGGCCCCGGTGACCGGGACCGAGAGCACCTCGCGCAGGGGCCCTAGGACCCACGGTGCCCCAGCACTGGGCAGAGTCCCACGAACGCCAGGTTCCCGTGAGACCCGCCCCTGGCCCCGCCCCCTCGCCGTCCCAGCCGGGGCGGGGCGACAGGCTGCGCAAGCGCAGTCCGTGCGCCCGGGCTGTTGCCTTGGGAACAAGCCCTGGGGCGCCTGGCCGGCCTCTAGACCGGGTGAGCTGCCTTCGGACCGCTCTGGCGGCAGTGAGTCCCGCCTCCGGTCCGCAGCCCGAGGCTTGAGGGCTGGGCCTCCTGCCTCTGAGTTCACCCCATGGTTACCCCTCTAGGCTCTGGCTGTCGCCGCTTCCTGCAGCGTCAGGCTCCACCTCGTCTCAAAGTCGATTTAAATGCTCCTATGTGCTGTGCGGATGGATGGAAACAACCCGCTCATGTGCACTTCCTGTACTTCCTCGAGGGTAAGAAGGGTCGCCTTGCACTGATGAGGACGTAAATAGGGAAAAGTCGGGTCTCGGCGCTGGGAATTCGTACCCCTTAGGGGCTGGGTGGAACAGTCATTGATCCCTGGTAGGAAAAATGTGTCCGTCCAAGCACAACTAGGTAGATGTGCTGTCATTCCTCCCAACTGCGGAATGTGTTAACAGACTTAAACGGGCAGATCAGAAGAAGGGTATGAGGTCTCAAAAGTAGGAAGAGAGTGTACCGTAGCTTCTGCCGCCTCTACTCCCGTGTTTCTTCGTTGGTTACCTACTCCCTGGAACCTTCAGTTGCCTTGATGGGGTTGCAACTGCTGTTGCCAGGATGGAAGTTGTGCCAATTTTTATCTTTGTGTTGTTAGCTCAATCCCCGACACAACACTAACGATCAAAAGCTAGAAAGAAAAGGCCCCTCGAAAAGCCTTTTAATGAGCTTAATGTTGTCACATGTAACACGTGGAGCAGCACAAAGAGGGTGTATCACAGGCGGAAACTCCAGAAGTGAGCTGCCAGATGGATGTGAGGCAAGGATGTTTGCACTGATCGTGACACAACTCTTCATGCAAATGAATATTGTGGTCCTGCATCGCAGACCTGCTGCTGGGCCACCAGGACCACTGCCCCTCTGCCTTGGGTGAAAAAAGAAGTCTTACTAATCCTCACCGAAGCTTGTGGTGAAATGGCACCAAGGCCTGTGGAAGCTGGTGGAGTGCTCATGAGGGCTGTCGTCAGCTGTGATTCTATAGTATCGTCAGAGAAATAGAACTTAAGAAAGGAAGGAAATCCGGGTCTGGCCGGGTCTGGCTGGGCCGACAATTCCCCGACTCCAGGCTGCTAGGGGTAAGAGAAGGGCCTGTCTGCCCTGCATGATCTTCATCATTCATGGAGAGGAGACTCAACACAAACTAACAATTCTAAGTTAAACACAGTTAATGGTACTTAATATAATTTAACAATGTGTAACAGCACTTAACTCCTGCCCCAATGCCCCAGGATAATATATAGGAACCTTAGCTTATATTAATTTATACCATTAAACAAGTATTACCCTTATTATGTTCCAGACATATGCTAAGAGCTTAACGAAAATGGACACACTTCATGCCTTCCTAGAGCAAATAGACTAGCAGGGAAGATAGATGGTAAGTAAAAACAACCTCTTGATGAATAAAAAAATTCAGGTGGCCAAGTAATGGGGTCCACGCCTTTAATCCCAGCACTTTTGAGGCAGAGGCAGGTGGATCTCTGTGAGTTCAAGGCCAACCTACTCTACAAAAAGAGTTCCAGGACAACCAGGGCTGTTACACAGAGAACCCCTGTTTTGAAAAACCAAAAAAAAAATAATAATAATAATAATTTTACATTGGAAAGCTCAAAGGGGGGGAATAGATCTGGTCTTGTGGACCTCTCAGTACAAAATGTTGTTTTAAAAAGTGCTAGGAATGTAGCATAGCTGGTAGACTGCTCGCCTAGTGTGTTCTAACACCACGGAAGTGGAGACAGAAGGATGAGAAGTTCAAGGTCACCCTCCACTACATTACAAGTTCAAGGCCAGTCTGGACTATATGAGACACTGTCTCAAAAAAGGAAAAAGTTTAGAAGACCATAACACCTTACTGTTGGTAGAGGGCAACTGAAAATCAAAATGATTCTATAGGCCGGTAGGTCAGTTCTTGTGCCCCTATGTGTGGAGACCTTCATCCCAACCAAGCCTGGGGCAATCTGAACTTTGAAGATAGCCCTCAAAGTCTCTAACTTTCCCTAGCTAAGCCTGCCATTCTGGAGCTAGCCTGCAGCCAGATGCGCTGAGGAGAAGGGGAAAGATTTACTCAGTACCTAGCTCAGTTTGGTTGTCCTTTTTCAGGAAATTGTATGGCTATCCCATTTGTATCAGATTTCCTCCAGTTTACCCCGAATTATATGTGAAAATGAAGTGCATTGCCAAGAAATGTGGAGTTAGGTTCCAGCCTCCAGCCATGATCTTAATTTATGAGAATGAAACCGAGGGAAAGAGCCGCCAGCGAATCATGCCAGTTCGAAACTTTTCAAAGTTCTCAGGTACCCCTTGTTTTGTCTCGCCTCTTGTCTGTTTTCTCAATAGATGTTTATTTATGTATTTGTGTCTGTGTGAGTGGATGCCTACAGAGTCCCACAGAAGAGGGTGTCAGATTCCCTGCAGTGTAGTTACAAGCCTGTGAGTTGCCTCATTGGGTTTCTGGACTTGGGAACCCTGCAAGAACAGCAAGTACTCCTAACTAACCCTTGAGCCAAGCCTCCAGCCCTTGCCTCCTGTCTTAAATATTCCTAAGTCGCTTAATAAAAATAACCTGACATCATCAGGTATGGTGGCATACACCTATAATCCCAGCAATTAGGAGACTAAGGCAGGAAAATTGCCCTTTCAAAATGAGTCTGGATAACTGGAGATAACATGTCTCAAAAAAAAGAATGGTTGGGGAGGAATGTAGATCAGTGGTGGAGCACTTGTGCAGGGTCCTGGATCTAGTCCCCACTGAGAGGGAAAAGGAGAGGAAGGGAAGGAGACAGACAGACAGACAGAATGCAATGGAATGACCAGTTCTTCAGAGTTAAACAAACTTGGGTTTAAGTCATGACTTTATCAGGGACTGGATTGTGATCTTGGTGAAATACTATTCATAAACTTCAGTTTCTGTGCTGATATTTTTATGTCAACCTGACACAAGCTAGAGTCTTTTAGAAAGAGGGAATGCCAGTTGAGAAAATGCCCCCAGCAGATTGGTCTGTAGACAAACCTGTGGTGCTTTTTCTTAATTGATGATTGATGTGGGAGGGCCCAACCCACTGTGGGTGGTGCCACCCTGGGCTAGTGGTCCTGGGTAGTATAAGAAAGCAGGCTAAGCAAGCCATGGGGAGCAAGCCAATAAGCAACATCCCTCCGTGACCTCTACAATAGCTCCTGCCCCTAGGTTCCTGCCGTTTTTGAGTTCCTGCTTTGGCCTTCCTCTGTGGTGGGCTGTGCTATAAACGTGTAAGTGACATAAACCCTTTCCTTCCCAAGCTGCTTCTGGCCATGGTGTTTCATCACAGCGGTAGGAGCCCTAACTAAGGCAGTCTCCTAATCTGTACATTTTAACAGTTACAGAATTGGCGAGCCAATGTTTTAGAATAGTTATATGAGTTAAAAGATATACTCCTGTTTAGTAATACTAAATTTCCTTCTCTCCACATTTTGTTAAGCTTGTAGACAGCATTTTATTAGTGTCACATGGCTGCCTTTTAAAAACTATACTTTTTTTTTGGGGGGGGTAATAAATGTCTTTAGTCCCAGCACTCAGGAGGCAAAGGCAGGTGGATCACTGTGAGTTTGAGGCCAAACCTGGTCTATACAACGAGCTCTAGGCCACCAAAGGCTATATAGTCTCTAAAACAAATTAAAGCCATGTCATTTTTTAATCTTAGACATTTCCTTCTGTTGATTGTTTTTAACATCTCTACAAAGTAATTTTAGGTTAAGAAAATAAAAAAGAGAAAAAAATCCATCCCTCTCTCTCGTTAGGTTTGTTTGTTTGTTTGTTTAAAATGTTTTAATTAGGGGCTTGGGAGATAGTTCAGCAGTTAAGAGCACTTACTCTTAACTATGTTCAATTCCCAGCAGCCACAAGGTTGGCCACAGCCATCTTCTAACTCTAGTTCCAGAGAATCCAACCCCTCATCTGGTCTCTGCCAGCACTGTACACACATGGTACACATACATACATTCAGGCAAAATACATACAAAATAAAATAAATAAATGGTTTTTTTAATGGTTTTATTTTTGGTATTTACAGTGTTCTATCTGCAGGCATGCCAAATTTCATTATAGAGGGTTGTGAGCCATCATGTGGTTGCTGGGAATTGAACTCAGGACCTCTAGAAGAGCAGTCAGTGCTCTTAACCTCTGAGCCATCTCTCCAGCCCCCTATTTTTGGAATTTTTTTTGAGATGGGATCTCTCTAGGTCACCTTGGGTGGCCAGAACTCATGAATATCTTTCTGCTTTGGTCTCCCCAATGCTGGGATGAGAAGCAATTATAAACATGCACTGCCATATCCAGCCAGTTGTGTTTTTGTTGTTAAGGCTGAATCTAGTTAAGTAGTCCAGACTAGCCTCAAACATTCTATCTTCCCAACTCTTCCAAATGCTAGGATTGGAACACAGGCATGCATGTGTTGTGTGACAAACTTTTCCTAGGGAGACACAACATTTTTATGTGTATTTATTCCGGCTAGTGACTCCTTAACAGACCAAAGTGTGGATGCCATTGAAGTTCAGTTTGGTGAACCAATGAGCTTTACTGAGGTTTCTTACAGAAATAGGGGTGAGGGGTACTTACAGAAGCACAAATGACTCAAAGACAGCTGCATCACCATGGCCCGCCCCCAGCATGGGTGACAGCTCACAAAAACTGGGAACCTGAAGCACACCGCACAGCCTGCAGGCAACTCAAGAGGACACAGAGTGTTTTTCAGTGGACTCTGTTGGGCTGAGCCTCTTTCAGGCAGCCCCACTGGCTTTTGTTTCCTTTGGCTGTTTGGCTGGTCTCAAGAGTCTTTTGTATAAGCCAGGCTTCTCTGAAAGTGACTCTCAGCAGTCTTTATTGTTTATTCTTAAGAGAGGGGCCTAGTAAATCCAGTCAGTTTTAGGAATTTCTTGTGGTTATTTTGAATTGCTTACTTTTTGTCTGGAGGACCTTCACTATAGGATGAAATGTTTTAATCTCGGGGAAAAAAACCCTGCTACATAACAGTATGACCACACCCCCACAAAACTCAATTTATTATAAAAGAACAGTTCAAAAGAATAATTGAGGGGCTGGAGAGATGGCTCTCAGCAGTTAAGAACACCAGGTGTTCTTCCAAAGGACCTAGGTTAAAAATCCCATGACCCACATGACAGTTCACAGCTGTGTAATTGCTGTGCGTGGTAACATGCGCCTTTAATCCCAGCACTCTGGAGGCAGAGGCAGGCAGATCTCTGTGAGTTCAAGGCCAGCCTGGTTTACAAAGTGAGTCCAGGACAGCCAGGGATACACAGAGAAACCCTGTCCTTGGGGGGTAAAAAAAAAGAAAAATTAATTTCAATAAACCCCTTTAGCCAATTGGCTGCTGTGGAGCTAGTGATCTCAGGGTTTTGGAATTTTTAGTGTTCGCAGTAGTTTGTGGTGGGTGATATGTGGCTGTTCATATCTTCTCTCCCTCCTAGATTGCACCAGAGCTGCTGAACAATTAAAGAATAATCCCCGGCACAAGACTTACCTAGAGCAGGTGTCTCTGAAGCAGCTAGAGAAGCTGTTCGCTTTTTTACGAGGTTATTTGCAGGGGCAGAGCTTGGCGGAAACAATGAATCAGATTCAACGGGAAACAACCATTGACCCCAAGGAAGACTTGAACAAACTAGACGACAAGGAGCTGGCCAAAAGGAAGAGCATTATGGATGAACTTTTTGAGAAAAATCAGAAGAGAAAGGATGACCCCAGTTTTGTGTATGACGTTGAAGTTGAGTTCCCTCAGGATGAACAGCTGCTGTCCTGCAGCTGGGATGCAGAGTCAGCCGATGAGTTCTGAGAGCTAGCACTCCACATGTTTCCACAAATAACAAAGAAAGTTCTGGAACACCTGTAAACATTAATTTATATGTAAAACCAAGAGACTTACATGTGCTATGTAGGCCTGTGAGAAACACAGGAAAACAGGCCAGGAGTCTGCCTTTAAGGAGCTGGCAATCCAAAGGGAAGGTAACTCAAAAACTTGTAAAGAGGTATTTTGACAATTGTACTCAGGAAAAGGGTTACAGTCAGATTTTTGATGAAAGCTGCAGGAGGTCTGAACCCAGATTGTTGAGGGTGGACTAGAGAAGACTTTCCCTTAGCAGGAAGGGGCCCATTGGTTGGCCCTGAAATGCTACAGATGTTTTCTAGAACTCTAGATGAAGCTATGGGGGAAGGATGTAGTAAAGAGACAAGAAATAGAAAATTTTGAGAAACAGCGAATAATTATAGTTTGACAAGATTGGAATTAACCTGTGTTCGCTATGTCTCTGTGTATTTAACTCTGGGGTAGACAAGAACACCTGCAAAATGCCTCACAGCTACAAATGCATGTAACGTGATGGAAGGCAGGTGATTCTACTCCTCCACGATCAGGAAGTATGTTCTAAAGTTACTCAGAACCACTTCCTGTGAAAGACTGGTTTGTTCAGTGGGAAGTCCACCCACAATGAGTGAGCATACAGCCTGTTCAGACCTGTACATGAGGTTAGACCTGCAAAGATCTCTGTCTACCAAGGCCACTGTGTGCAGATGTGTTGTTTTTACTAGACTATTATCTGACTGATAGAAGTCATATGTTTTCTACAAGAAAACTGTTACTCATTGAATAATGCTATGAATGCAAGTGCTAAGTCTTACTGGTTTTTCTTTTTCCTTTTCTCTTTCCTTCAATCTGGTGTTTTGTTTGCCAGGGTTTGGAGGGCTGCAGGTTTGTGTAAGCTAGCAGTTAGAGTTGTGTGCTCTGTCATGACATTTTCATGTGTGCATCAGGATCCTCAGTTCCTGTTTGCCCCTCTTCCCTACTGTGCCCCTTGTCGTCGTCTTGTTGATCCCTTCTTCCCATCATCCTCCCTTTTGCTTTCATGTCCTGTGTGTTCCATTACCTTCTGTACCCGCTTAGTTTCTTCCTCCCTCCCTCGTAGTTCCCTTTCAAATCGTCCCCCTCCCACACACATCCATACCCATATAAAAGCCATAGGAGAGAAAATGTGGTATTTGTCTTTCTAAACCTGGTTCATTTTGTGTGATATGATGATTTCCTTCTCTCTCCATTTCCCATAAATATCATGATTTCATTTCTTTATGGCTAAATAAAATTGCATTGTGTATATGTACAGTTCGTGTACTGATTGCATTTCCCAGCTGTTGTGTGAACAGAGGAGCAGTAAATGTGGATGTTGGAGTATTGCTGTAGTCTGTTGATCTACGATCAATCCAGTCTGTACTCAGAATGCTACAGCTGGGTTATTGGGTAGTTCTATTTTTAGATTTTTTTTTTCTGAACCTTCATACAGAATTCTATAGTGGCTATACCAGTTTTCATTCATACCACTAGTGCATAAAGAGTTCCTCTTTCCCTACATACTCGATACCATTTGTTGTTATTTGGTTTCCTGATATCCATTCTGATAGGGGTGACAAACCATTTAATATGCATTTCTCTGATGACTAAGAATGTGAACACTTCTCAATTAGTTACTGGCCACTAGTATTTCCTCTTCTGAGAACTGTTTATTCAGCTTTTTGTTGGCCCATTTATTGATTGGATGATTTGGGGCTAGAGGTTGGTACTTAATTTTGTGACTACTTTATAATATAATCATTTATCTTAGATTACATATCTTATATAATCTACCTTAGATTATATAAAGAACTCACAAAATCTTTCATAGATAGATGATACATAGATTTTTTAAAACATTGTTTATTTATTTATTATGTATACAGTATTTGCTCTACATATATGCCCGGGCAGATCTCAATGTAGATGGCTGTGAGCCACCATGTGGTTGCTGGGAATTGAACTCAGGACCTTGGGAAGAACAGCCAGTGCTCTTAACCTCTGAGCCACCTCTCCAGTCCGATACATAGATTTTTTTAAAATACATTTTTTTTATTCAAGTTACACTTGGATCAGATCTCCCTCCATCCCTCCTGGTCCCATCCTCCCACCCTCTTCCCCCTCTCCCTTCTCTCCTCCTGGGATGAGGAGGGTCTCACCCCTATCAAGCTCTCTCAGTTCATCAATCACATGAGGGCTAAGAGCTTATTTTTGCACTGGTGCCCAACATGGCTGCTCAGCTAGGGTGAAGTGTTCCATTCCACTAACAGGCACCAGAGTCCATGACAGACACTGCTCACCACAACCACTTGCTAAGGGATCTGTATGAACCCCAAGTTGTTTATCATCTGTGTATGGGGGGGGCTAGGTCTGATCTATATGTGCTTTTTATTTTTCTTTTCTTGGTTATTGTTTCAGTCTCTGTAAGCCTCTAGGGGCCTAGATTGGTTCTGTTGATCTTCATGTGGTGCTCTTGTCCCCTCTGTGGTCTCTCTATTCCTCCTCCCTCTCTTATATCCAACTCCCAGATCTCCACCTAATGTTTGGTTGTGAGTCTCAGCATCTGTTTTGATTCTCTGCTGGGTGAAGTTTCTCCAAGGATAGTTATGCTAGCTTCCTGTTCCTTTGGGTCTGTGGATTGTAGGATAATTATCCTGTACTAAATGGCTAGATACATAAATTTTTAGTTGTATAATGTATAGTTGGCAAAGATTTGCTCATTCTTTTTAAAAGTTTTTGTCCTACGCCGGGTGTAGTGGGACAGGCCTATAATTCCAGCACTTGGGAGGCAGAGGCAGGTGGATCTCTGAGTTGGAGGCCAGCCTGGTCTACAGAATGAGTTCCAGGACAGCCAGGGCTACACAGAGAAACCCTGTCTGGAAAAAAAATTTTTTTTGTCCTACTTTGCTTTTTGTTGCTGTGATAAAACGCTGACAAAAGCAACTTAGGGAGGAAAGGGTTTATTTTATCTTACAGTTTATAGTCTATTATGAAGTATAGTCAGGGAAGGAATACTTCTTAAGCTTACTGCCCCTAGCTTGCTCAGCCCACTTTCTTAATACAACCCAGGACTACTTGCCCAGGGGTGACACCACCCACACTGGGCTGCATCCTACATATTAATCATCATCAGAGAAAACTCCCCACAGACATCCCACAGGGCCACATGATGGAGGCAATTCCCCAGTTGATGTTGCCTCCTCCCAGGTGACCCTAGGTTCTGTCAAGTTGACCAAAAAAAAAAAAAAAAATAGCCAGCACAAATTGTTTGTGTGTGTGTGTGTGTGTGTGTGTGTGTGTGTGTGTACATGAATACAGGTACTTGAGGATTCCAGAAGAGAGAAGGTAACCAAGTCCCCTGGAGCTGGAGTTAGAACTGGCTATAAACCACCCTATGTAGGTGCTGGAAATTGAACTCAGGTCCTCTGCAAGGCTGAAGAGAGGATGCTTGAATCCCACTAAGAAGGGGAAGTAAAATGGACATTGGAAGTGGAGGGAGAGAGGGAAGTGGGTGGGAAGGGGGGTGTACGTGGGAAAAGGGAGGAGATGAGGTGTGGGGGGTGAGGACAAAGAGGAGAGAGACTGGAAACTTGTTTCTTAACCATTGAGCTGCATCTCCAGCCCCTCCCTCCCCTTCTGTAGGTTATCTCTTTACTGCTGATTGTTTCCTTTTCTATATGGAAACTTTGTTAAAGTTTAGGATTATTTTCTGTGCTACAGGAGTCCTTTCCAGACCTCACCTACACCAGTATCTAAAGTGTTTCCCTCTACCAGTGTGAGAATTTCAGTTCTTTTTTTTTGGTTTTTCGAGACAGGGTTTCTCTGTATAACAGCCCTGGCTGTACTGGACTCGCTTTGTAGACCAGGCTGGCCTTGAACTCACAGAGATCCGCCTGCCTCTGCCTCCCAAGTGCTGGGATTAAAGGCTTGCGCCACCACCGCCCAGCCAAATTTCAGTTCTTACATTGAGATCTTTATTTGTGCCCGGCGGTGGTGGCTCACGCCTTTAATCCCAGCACTTGGGAGGCAAAGGCAGGCGGATCTCTGTGAGTTCGAGGCCAGCCTGGTCTACAAAGCGAGTCCAGGACAGCCAGGGCTGTTACACAGAGAAACCCTGTCTCGAAAAACCAAAAAAAAGAAAAAAGAAATGTGGAATCTGGGGCTGGGTGTGGTGGCTCACGCCTTTAATCCCAGCACTTGGGAGGCAGAGGCAGGTGGATCACTGTGAGTTCGAGGCAACCCTGGTCTACAAAGCAAGTCCAGGACAGGCAGAGCTGTTATACAGAGAAACCCTGTCTCGAAAAGCCAAAAAAAAAAAAAAGTTCTTTATTTGGGTATCTTCTGTATGTGGATATCCAGTTTTCCCAGCACTGATTGTTGAAGAGGCTTTCCTTTTATTCTAATGTATGTTTTTGGCTCCTTTGTTAAAAACTAGATTGCTGTAGCCACATGGATCCTCTGTTCTCTTTGTTCTCTTGCATTGGCTCACATTTGTGGTTTGGTACTAGATTCATGTCGATTTTGTCACTGTAGCTCTGTAGTGTAGTTTGAGGACAGATATGAAACATCCACCATTGCTCTTTCTTTTTTTTTTTTTT
>CAJQZJ010033117.1:706145-724003 GCA_907164525.1 Lophiomys imhausi | reverse complement strand
AAAGAAAGAAAGAAAGAAAGAAAGAAAGAAAGAAAGAAAGAAAGAAAGAAAGAAAGAAGGAAGATGTCTTTAGACACAAAACTGCAGGGGCTGGAATGATGGGTCAGACAGATCAAGAGCCCTTCCTGCTCTTCTAGAGAATAGAAGGTGGGTTCCCAGCACCCAAGTCAGGAGGCTCACAACTGCCTGTAACTCCAGCTGCAGGAGATCCAAGGATTTATTCTGGCCTCTGTGGGCATCCACACCCACACCACACCACACCCCACATATACACACAATCAATTGTTGAATGATTATTAATATAGGTTCACAATATTATTACAGTGATTTCTCTTCAACCAGTCAGTTCTCCAAATGACCACACATTGAGACTATGATTTATTTAAAAGGCTAAACACAGAGCTGAGCATGAAATCTAATCTAATCTACAGCCCCATAACTATCAATCAGTGAATAAATATTAAAATCTTGATTAAAAAAAATCCCCTTAGCTGGGGGCGTGGTGGTGAACACCTTCAATTCCAACACTCTGGGTGACAGAGGCAGGCAGATCTCTGAGTTCAAGATCTCTCTAGCCTGGTCTAGTGTGAGTTCCAGGATAGCCAGGGCTACACAGAGAAACCCTGTTTAGAAAAAAAAATCCCCTAAAAAAGAGAGAGAAAGTTCAGTATAACGGGGTGAGGAGACAGGAAGGAAAACATGACACTTCTGAAAAGTTAGAAATCTAGATGGCGTTTTTTTCTTTTCTAATCAAACATTAAGATCAAAGTGGGATTTTCGGTTTTTGCTGTCTCTCTTCAGAGAAAGGATACTCTACTCCCTGAAACAGTGACAGAGGAAGGCGATATTACTGTAGATCAAGTTCAAGGAAGCCAGGGTTGGCCTGAAAGCAAGTGTGAAGCTTTGCACATTCTCAAAACGTTAGGAGCAGTGACCTCAGCAGGAAAGGTCTCCCATGGCGTTAAGAGGAGGGCACGAATAAGGTGTGCGGCCGACCAACGTCTTAGAGGGGAGAAAAGTATTTCTTGAGAAATAAAAATCAGAGAAAAGCTAGACACAGATACCCTGTTCCGAAAGGGACAGGATGAATGATGGTGCAGTGGGAAAAAAAGAAAGGTATTTTGGCTTGGTTTTTGTGATAAAAATAAACATCTAAATATCCTGTCACCTGTCAGCGGCTGTGGACTTCCGCCCAGAGAGCAAGATGCTATCCTGCTAAATCCTATGAAAATAGCTCCTGGAAGCAGAGACGTTCTTCCCAGGGGTGAGAGGAATCTGATATGAAAATGATTCTTTCCAACACTGCAGGACGTTGGAGGTGGAATGGAAAGAGTTAAGGGCAGCTCTGGGGCTCTGCGCGGTTCCTTGACAGTCTCTTTACATATATCCTCACTCTACTTGAGACCCTCGCCTTACTGTCCATTCGGCTGCTTCTCAAGATGCTCTTTTCGTGTGGAGAAATTATTTTCTGGGTCTTGACTGATCTGAGGATCTGGCGTGGGGAAGGTGCCTCTTCCTCCACATCTCCTGGAAGAAAGCCAGCTGGGTTCTTCCGGAGCCCGAGTTCAGCCTGGCATCCTGAGTTCAGCCAGAGCTTTCCATTTCCTCCCTTTCCTCCGTTTTTCTTAACTCATAGTTTGCGGTGTTTTGCAGCATCGGTAAGAGCAGGAAGTGCCAGGTTTCCTCTCCAGGGCTTCCGTAGAAGGGATGTGCTTACCACATCGAAAACATCAGCCGGAAAGAGAAACGCACACACCCTCTAAACAGCGTGGCCCTCTCTGCCCACCCGCACCCTTTACGCCCTCCTCTCCCGGCCCCACCCTACCCCAAAAACTTCAGAGCCCATGGGGTTGCATCACAGATTGGGCCAAGGCAACACTCTCAAGCCAACTTTAACCCCATTGAAAGCTGGTTTGGTGTTTACAACCCCAGCACTCACAGTATTAGGGCTGAGCTCACCAGTGTGATGGCTCAGTTTATGGGTAACTTGCAAGCCAACAAACTTGACAACCCGAGTTCAATCCCTGGGGCCGCAACAGGAGGAGAAGATCAATTCCACAAGTTGTCCTCTGACTTCCACACACATTCTCTGGCATGCACAAGCACACGCGCGCGTGCACAGGCATACACGTGTACACAAATTAAATGTATTTTCTTAAAAGGAGGAGGCCAATGAAGCCAGGCATGGTGGCGCACACCTTTAATCCCAGCACTCGGGAGGCAGAGGCAGGAGGATCTCTATGAGTTCAAGGCCAGCCTGGTCTACAAAGAGAGTCCAGGAAAACCAGGGATACACAGAAAAACCCTGTCAAAAACCAAAAACAAAATTAAAAAAAATTTAGCTCCAGGCTGTCCCCATGTTATGCTGATGTCTCTGGAATCCCAGCTGCCTTAGTTGTCAACTACTGTTCTGAGCCTCCTTACCACTGCCCCATATGAACCTTCTCCTCATTTGCCATTGAGTCAGTAACCATGTGTTTTTCAGGGACCACTAGCCACCCAGGGTTGACAATTTGATAAACTTGATAGACAGGCAGGGTGCTGAGACTGCTTGCTTTAGCACACTGATAACATCTTGACCTTAATTCCATGTGATCTCCAGCAAACTGTAACTGCTCTCAGCTCAGGGTTTCCCTCAGATTAAGTGAAATTATCTAAATGATCAAAGGAAGTGTTTGGAAGTTGTTGGTGATGATGGAGGAAGAGATGGCTAGTGGGGGTTTCTTAAGTTGCAGTCAGTTTAACGCAGTCTCTGTTTAATTCTTTCCTGAATTTCCCGCTGTGTTCCAACCGAGTTGTCATCTCTGACTCCATGGAACATCCAGATCTCTGTGCTGAAACTGAATTATTCTGTGAAAGTGCATTTTGCGCCAGTGGAATGATCCAATCTAGGCCAAATTAGAATATATAAAGGTGCCTGACATGGTGATGCACCCTTTTAATCCCAGTACTTGGGAGGCAGAGGCAGGTGGATCTCTGTGAGTTGGAGGCTAGCCTGGTCTACAAAGCAAGTCCAGGACAGTCAAGGCCCTGTTACACAGAGAAACCCTGTCTCGAAAAACTTTTTAAAAAAAAAAGTATATATATACAGGTTTATTGAATGCAGGGAGGGAGGAGGAAGAGGGAGAGAGGAAGATCCTGCACAAGCAGAAAGAGAGAGAGAGAGATGCTGAAAGAGAGAGAGACCAAGAGAGACAAGGAGAGTGAGAGAGCCCAAAATGTCTAGATTATAGGAAAGAGCTTCTGGGAAAGGGGAGTTTGTCATAGAGGGCAGGGTGTGCCAACATGCTGGGGGGACCTAGAGATCAGGCCCCGGGTCTAAAGCCCAACAGAAACCCCACAGAGATTACCTTGAAACATGCAGGGCCACGCTGTGGAGTCCAATGGCTGTCAACAATTGTGTTGTCGTTTAAAAAACACATTTAAAAATATTTTTGTGCCGGGCGGTGGTGGCGCACGCCTTTAATCCCAGCACTTGGGAGGCAGAGGCAGGCGGATCTTTGTGAGTTCGAGGCCAGCCTGGTCTACAAAGTGAGTCCAGGACAGCCAAGGATACACAGAGAAACCCTGTCTCGAAAAACCAAAAGAAAAAAAAATATTTTTGTTTTTTACTTTCTCTCTTTCTGTAGATAAACATTTTTTTCCAAATACAGTCACACCCTTTCTGTTGCTTTCTTTCCCCAGCACCCTATCCTGTGCTCTCTCCTGCCTGTTCTTTTGTCTCTTTTTTCACACATACATGCTTAACATAAACACACTCACTGACAAATCCATTCAATCTGGGTACTGTGTATGAGAGAAAACGTGATATGCAGTGCCCTGTTTTATTTTGTGTGTGTGTCTGTCTGTCTGTCTGTCTGTGCCTGTGTGTGCTCACAGGCACATTGAATCTCCTGGACCAAGGTAATTGTGAGCCATCTGGCATGGGTGCTGGAAACTGAACCCAGTCCTCTGGAAAAACAACATGTGCTCTCAGCCATGGTTAGGTCTCAGGAAATGCTTCTATCCATATATGACAGTCTTGGCTTAGCTCATACTGGACTGTAGAAGATTTCTGTTGGTTAGATAAAAGCCAGCATTCCTCAGGAACTGTGAAGTAGCTTTTCTGTCCATCAAAAGGAGTGCTTCCCTTGCCTCTGGCAAAAGGAACATATAGCTCTCCATTGACATACTCCTATGGTTGCATATCAAAGCCCACGCCTGCCTCCAGTTTCCCCCAGTGTCCATTCACAAGAACCTGTTACACATTTCAAAGCCTCCACACTACCACCCCCCCACCTCCTTCTCTACCCTAAACTCAGGGCCCTGCTCCAATTCACAAGTTCCCTCCCAGCCCTCAGCTCCCCATCCTCCTTATAACCTGTATGATTTTTCCACACTCTGCTGCCCTACCAGGGCCATGTCTAATCTGCTTCTTTTTCTCTCAGAGCTGGACTCTTCCAGTTGCCTCTGGATGTTCTCTTTCTTATTCACAACAGAACTTTGGACATTTGGGTGTCTTTACTGTGTCTCTCACATAAACTGTCACTCCAGCTCCAGGGAGAGTTTTTTTGTTTTGTTTTGCTTTGTTTTGTTTTTTGATTTTCGAGACAGGGTTTCTCTGTGTATCACTGGCTGTCCTGGACTCACTCTGTAGACCAGGCTGGCCTTGAACTCACAGAGATCCACCTGCCTCTGCCTCCCCAGTGCTGGGATTAAAGGCGTGCGCCACCATGCCCAGCTATTACAGACAGCTGTGAACTGCCATGTGGTTGCTGGGATTTGAACCCAGGTCCTTTGGAAGAATAGCCAGTGTTCTTAACTGCTGAGCCATCTCTCCAGGCACCCCCCCTTTTTTAATAACACCTTTTCCCTTGGCCATCACAACACCCACACCCTTTTTGCTAGAAGCATCTCCCATGGTAATTTGGGTAAAGTCAAAGTCAGTTTGTAATGTGCTGGGATATGGCAGCTGTTCATAGCCACCTCCTTCCTCCAGTCCTCCCACAATGAGACAGAGGGTTACCATCTTCAAGTTTGGCTTTCCAGGCTCTTGCTGTCTTTTTAGCACTATGTGTGGTTTTGTGTGTGTGTGTGTGTGTGTGTGTGTGTGTGTGTGTGTGTGTGTGCACGCACACACATATGCACACACGTGCAAATTCTAGGATTTTCCAAGCTAGTATTACTAAATAAGGAACTTTACCACTCAGGGTGGCCTAGGAACCAGATAGTACATTCAAGCAAGAGCAAAGCCCCAAGGCACTCCAAAGGGACTGTTTGCAAAGGGTAGTTAGGGAAAGGATCCCATAAAGAGCAAGACACTTAACACAGGTCTGCTGCACAGAACTGCTACCCATCCCTAAGTCCACAGGGTAGGGACAAGGAGAGCGGGTGGGGCCTAGACCCTAAGCAGAGATTAGTCCAGCCTAAGCTAACAGACTACCCAGAGAGAAGAGCCAGCTCAAGATAAATCCACAGAGAGAGAAGTCAGGGAAATAAAATCCCTGACCTCCCATGTTTCCCTTCAAACATGTTGAGGCTCCTAATTAGCCAAATCAGCCTCCCAATTAGAGTGGACTACAGATCTGGAGTTGTAGAGGAAATTACCTGGCACACTGAAGAAACAAAAAGTAGACTATGAATGGGTAAATGGTGACCAAATGGATTCACACTAAGGGTCATTCAATTCCTTGCAACCAGGATCTGTTAAACCTCAGCTGACGTTTAATAACTCACTTTGTACTTCCGGGAAGACTTTGGGCTTTTGCTTTGTGACTGATTGTCAAAATCTGAATGACTGTGACTCATGCCAACAGACAAGCCTTCCATTTTCTCTTTGATTCGGAATGTTCCAGCATCTGCATATTCTGGCAGATGGCAACATCCCACTCACAGTCTGGCTGTGGAGATCTCAGGCAAACAGCCATTTGGGTCTCACCAGAGAACTCTGGTAACAGCCTCTGCAGTTCTCCCATCTCCGGTGTCCTGAAAAAATGTTATAGTGTACTCTTCGAAAAGAGGTGGGAACATCAGGGCAAAGGTGCAGAATTTGTTGGAAGAAATCATAGATCAACACTAGAGATAGAATTCTATCTGGGGGTGGAGACCATGGCTGGAGAGATTGTTGGGGAAGGTCTAAGAACATTGCTTCTGATAGGCTGATTTCAATGCTGAGATCTGGTTACCGCCCCTTATGAGGCATTCTTTTGATTGGCTAATAAAACTCGCTGATAGCCAGTTAGCTGGGCAGAAAGAGTATAGGAAGGCAGGACTTCCTGAGATTAGAACAGGAACCCTGTGTTTTACACAGAGGATTAGCTCATTCTGCCAGGAGACACAGAAGCAGACAGATGTGTTTGAGAACTCTGGAAGGTAATCACAGGCACATGGTGGTTTGGGATTAGGTGGTCCAGATTAATTTAGAATAGCTAACTGAGAGTCTGTCCAGCTAAGGGTTAAGCATTAAAACATTAAAAGGTCTTGATGTATTTAATTATTGGGGAAAGGACTGCAGTGGCTTATAGGCCATCAGTCCAAGCAATCCAGGACTGTTGGCCTCCCGCCGAGCTCCAGCAAATCTCCCACCAAGCTGTCAGCAATTCTACCAGCCTAATATAACAATTTATATTAGTTTACAGAGTTTAGGTTACAGGTGGTGTAGGCCACCCTTGATCCAGGGTTTTTTCCCCACGAAAAATCAGGCTGCCGGTTGAGGCAGGCCAGGCCCGTTGGCTGATATCCCGCCAGGCCGCCCACTGCCCTGCCAAGCTGCCGGCTACTCTGCCAGCCTAATCTTATAGTTTATACTTATTAATAAATACAATTGATAAATAAATTGCAGTTTCAAGAGATGGCTCAGCAATTAAGAGAATGTACTGCCCAAATTATTTCTGCACCTTTGCCCTGATGTTTCCACCTGTGTCCAGCCACCTGTCAACAGCCTAGCTCTGCCAAGACAGGGTAGGCAAGTCCTTCATAATTCTTGCTTTACAATTAATGTCTGTCATAGATACTGGGCCAAAAGGCTGAAGATAAATACTCCAATGTCTTGAGAGAAATTGGGAACTGTCCAGGCAGCCAGTTGTCTGTCATTTCTTAGTTTTGGAAGCTGCTGGCTCTGCACTTCCTGTATATTCAGATATGTTTATCCTTCTCAGGTCTCTGATGTGGTTGAAGACTAGATAGTTATAGTCTCACAGTTAAATTTTAAGTTGCTTAGTAATTAAAAAGATGTTCTATGTCTAAGAAGATGTTTTTAAGTTGGTAATGCAAGTTAGGATGGAAACTGAGTTAGGTATAGATCTTCAAACTCATTGAGATAGATAATAGAATATTAATATCAGTTGCCAAATACGTATGGACTGGACATTGGGAATGTATGTTATATATACCTTATAATTTTCATAATTGTGGCCTAATTGTTCTTATTGTTTTGTATTATATTTATTGTGATAAGAAAAAGAGCCTTTTGGGCTGGAGAGATGGCTCAGCGGTTAAGAGCACTGTCTGGTCTTCCAGAGGTCCAGAGTTCAATTCCCAGCAACCACATGATGGCTCACAACCATCAATACTGGAATCTGATGCCCTCTTCTGGCATGTAGGGGTACATGCAGATTGAGCTCTCATATATATATATATATATATATATATGTATATATAAAATAAACAAATAAATAAATCTTTTAAAAAATTCTCTCTGTCTTTAAAAAAAAGAAAAAGAAAAAGAGCCTTTTATTGGACTAAAAGGGGGAGTTGTTGGGGGGGAAGATGCACCTTAAATTTTAAAAAAAAGCAGAGAGGAGGGTGCAGGGGAAGAAGGTAGGAGGTACCAGAGACTGGGAGGGGGAAGAGAGAGGGGGAGTATGATTGAGATGTAACTTGAAACAAATAAATTAAAAAAAAAAAGAAGAGTGTGTACTGCTCTTATGGAACTCACATCAGGCGGCTCACAACCACTTGCAGCTCCAAGAGCTCTAAGACCTCTATCCTCCACTGGCACCCAAACTCACATGCACATACGTGATTAAAATCACAGTTATCCTTTTTTGAAACTCCACCTGCCCCAACCGAACCTCATGAATGAAGCTCTCAGAACTAGTGACCGAACAAACTAGCAGGACAGCCCCAGCCTTCTGAAGCCACAGACAGTAGCAGGGACCCAGCTCTGTCCCAAATTCTCAATCTGCAATCCTGCCAGGCTGGGTCCTGAGAACAATGGTCACATGGTATGATGGAGGGAGCTTCAGATGTCCTCACGGACCCCAAATGTCTCCCCAGTAGACTGAAATTCCTTTTGAGGTCCAACTTCTAAAAGTCTTCTGCTAAAATGTACACACTTGCCTAAAAATGCATGAAACTTTTTGACTCCTGATTTTGATCTTCTCTTTTCTCTTTTTTTCTTTTGCATGTTTGGAGATTCTGTCTGATACGAGTCTCTGAAAGAACCACAGCCCCTCTTTGCCAAACATCACATCATGTGCTTAGTGTTCATCCTGTTGGCACCCAGGCAGGGTCACAGGACCATGGTCAGTTAACCATGCACTTGCTCTGGGTTGTGCATCATATGGTGGCACAGGAGAATTTAGGGAACATTTACTAGACAGTAGCTGGTGGCTGTGACAATGACCCTGTGGTCCTGGCAGCAGCATGAACTGTGGATCCAGGATTATGGGGTGGCTTTGGCCACAGTCTCAAAATCATTGTTTTGGGGATGGTTTAGACCATGGCACCAATAGTAACATGCCATCCTTTGTTCCCACCCACTTTCTGAGACCGATCCTCAGCCTCCCAGAGTGTTCAGAACTTCCCAGGGTCCTTTTGCCTAAATTCCCATGATGGTTTTAATCAGGTAGGACCAGCCATTTGTTGTGAGATGTTAAAGTAATAACCAACTAATAATGCTTAGCATCCCAACTCAAGACCAACCACAGATTAAGTTCCTTTGTCTAAGAAGCTAGTTGTCACCAGGGAATGGGTCTTATTAATGGAGAGACTAGGAGAGCCTGGTTTTGTGAGCAGCAGCTGAGAGAACTTGCCTAGAGGGGCTGGACAGAGGCTTCAAGGCAGCGGGAGGGACACAGGAAGCACTAGGCAAGGGTTGTACAGGATATTTCCAGCCACTGAGAGGAAAGGTGGATAACTGTAAGGGCAAGATCGAATGCCATCTAAGGGTTGCAACTGACGCCACCGTGGAATGGGGTGCCTTACGGAAACAGTTGTACAGAGTGTTCAAGGGAAACTTCTGCTTCGCCAAGTTAAGACCATTGATTTTATCTTTGATTTGCCTTAACCCTTCTCCTGATATTAGTCTACACAGTAATAGAAACCAGTCTGTGGTGTTTCTGTCCCCTTGATTGTCCTCTCTTTACCCCATAGGACTCTTTTATGATTTAGACATGAGAAGCAATGACTGTACCTACCAACAAGGTAGGGATGGTGTCTTTATATACCCCCTCCCCCCAGAGAGAAGCAAGAGAGGGGAACGCTCTGCTTTTCTTGGCAGAACGCAGGGAGAAAGGACTTTCAGAATGTGGTGAGTACAGATGCTGAACATTACTAACGGGATTGATATGGAATGGGAGGGTCCACAGTTAGCAGGCTGTGGCTTCCTTCTTTTTCCCATACTCTTCTGTTTCCCTCAGAGCAAGCACAGCCCCTGGGTCACAGGCAGGATGAGCTCAGACTGAGTTACCATTCTCTTAGCTTGTCCATGGAAGCAGTATGGCTGTCTGCCAGAGACTCCAAACGTGAACCCAGGGCATCTGGAAAGGGTCTTTCCACAGCTCCTTTCTCACTGCAGTGGCAATCGGCCATCTCTAGATTGGGTAGTTCACATCTGGTGCCAGACAGTACCTTGGGATTCTCGTCCTGTGTAAATCTCCAAGATGCTGGCTCTCACCCCCCTCAGACATGTTGTGGGAGATGTATTTGTTGTCGGGTAGCATCAGACCCTTTGCCTTCATGGATGTTACCAAAGAAGGATCATTGAAAAATAACCCAAGAGAAGCCATCAAAGAATGTTACACAAGATGCATTTGATTTTAAAAATATTTATGAGACGCGCCCTTTATTCTCACAGAATGTCACTTAATAAATATTTTACCAGGACTATGAGGACAAATCACAAGGGTGGGAGAAGAATTTAATGGGACTAAGGATGGAAATCTTTTAATTTTCAATTTAGCCTTCAATACATCACACTCGACACCTGCAGATGTAAAGATCCAGCAGGGAAAAGCATTCTTACGGGCACAAGTCAAGTTTCTAGCACAAGGTCTAGCCTCGGCACACAGGTCAGTCAGTATATGGAGGACCAGTGGCACCGGCTCTTGATGACCTGAAGCAACGGCTTCTTAAAAGTGAGAAAGACGACAGTGCAGGCCACCAGCAGAGTGAGGCAGCTGGGCAGAATGAGCACGAGGTAGAACAGGCCAGTGTCCACTCGCCCCCACTTACAGTCCTGAGGCATGCCTTCAGGCAGCTCTACCACACGGATGATCTTGGAAGAGAGGTTGCAAGTGACCATAGCCAAGTCTGCAACAGTCTTGAGGTGCTTCAGGGCCGCCCATCCCTCCACCCCACAGCAGTCATAAGGGTTCTGGCTGAGGTAGATGGTCTGAAGACTCCTCAGAGGCTGCTCAGACACAGCCCTCTGAGGAAGGGCTGTGAGAGAGTTTCTGCGGAGGTCAAGAGTCCGCAGGGCAAAGCTGCCCTTGAACCTTGGGAAGCTGGTCAGGGAATTTCCTGACAGATCCAACTCCCTCAGACTCCTAAACCCAGAGAAGTCCATCTCCGCAGTGCCAGAACCAAGGCCCACATCCCTGAGGGACAGGACCTGTAAGGTGGAGGCAACAGCCTGCAGAGGGCTGATGCTCCCATTCAGAACCCCCCAGTTGCTAGACAGGTCTAAATGAGTGAGGGGGGTCCCCTGGAATGGGTAGTCTCGTAATGCCTTCAACCCACAGCCATCCAGAGAAAGGCTCCTCAAAGAGGCCATATTTCTGAAATCCACACAACTGGAGGGCCCTGCCCAGTCTAAAGGCACCATCTGGGGACAAAGTGAGATCTGATTGTGACTCATGTCAATTGTAGTGATGCTGTTGGCACTGTCAAAAAGGCCAGTGGGGACTCCCAGGAGCTGGTTGGAGCTCAGGTTGAACACTCGGAGGTTCTTGAGGGAGCCAGCGAGCCCTGGAGCCAGGCGCAGCTCTACCAGCTGGTTGTGGCTCAGATCCAGCTCAGTGAGTGCCCCTGGAGGCTCGTGCTCCCGAATATGGAGCATCTTCAGGCAATTCTGGTTGAGGTTCAGGTGAGAAATGGAAGGTGTTTTCTTTAGGAAACCATCTGGCAGGTGCCGGAACTGGTTTTGGCTCATGTCCAGGAATCGAAGCGCTGACAGGTCGCTGGAGGCAAACTCCTCCCAGAGGTTGACAGTGGTGATATTAGTGACGTTGCCGTCCACAAGAAGGAACTGGGCCACCATCTCCTGTGGTGAGGAAGTGTTGTACAGCTCCCTGTAGAAGCCCATGTTGTTGTCCCGTAGCAGGAGGGTGTGCAGCTTGTCGCACTGAGGCAGGAGTGGGAAAAAGAGCAGCTGGTTGTGAGACAGGTCCAGCATCTCCATTTCGAAGGCCACCTCCCCCCTGGCTGCCAGAAACCACTCCAGGACGTTATAACTGACATTGAGGAACTGTAACTGTGTGAGGCTGAAGTCCACAATGCAGGGGAGGTTGTTGTAGGCGAGATTGAGACGTCTCAGTTCAGTCAAGCCATCAAACGCACCACCCTCAATCTCAAAGATATAGTTTCTCTGCAAATCCAGCTCCCTGAGGTGCTCCAGGCCCTCAAACACAGAGTCATCCAGCCTCATGAGGGTATTCCTTGCCAAGGACACAGCCTCCAGCGAGGAGAGGTTATGAAGCATGAGGGCTGCCATGTCTTCAGTCAGGGAGTTTCCAGACAAGTCCAGTGTTCGAAGTCCCAGCAGTGTGTGAAGAGCTGCGGCTGTCTCCTTGTAGTTCTCAGAGAGGTGGTTGTCCGCCAGACCCAAGCCGCGTAAGTGGCCTTGTTCTTGGAAGGCGTAGTGGCCAATATGGTCCAGGTGACAGCTGTGCAGGCTGAGGTTCTCCAGCTGTGGGTATGCCTGGAGGGAGTGATTCCACAGGACCTTGAGAGGGTTGCCATCCAGAATGAGCATCCGGGAATGGGATGGGAGGTTTCTAGGTACAGAAGCAAGGTTCTGGCCCCGGCAATCAGTGATTCCATTGACCTAGGTCCAAAAACACATGAGGTTTACGCACAGAAATGTAGTTTGCAAAAGCAGTTAGCTAACAGGAAGGTGCCAGTTAGGGGTCCAGGGGGGAAAAAAAAGTCAAGAAGAACAATGTCAGTGCTTCCCATAGGCTGGTCAGCAGGACAAGGTCAGTGAGCAGCAAATGGCTCAATCTCCAAGGACAAAGTGGAATGAGGGGACAAAAGTCCCGAAAAAAGAGAGATGCCCAGGTCTGGAGCGAGCACTACTCAGGTCTGAACTTGAACTCTACGGCATGTTCATTTGACCCTGAGGAAGGAACTAAACTCTTGCAGTCTCAAATTCCTTATCTGGGCCGGGTGTGGTGGCGCATGACTTTAATCCCAGCACTAGGGAGGCAGAGGAAGGCAGATCTCTGTGAGTTTGAGGCCAGCCTGCCTGGTCTACAAAGCGAGCCCAGGACAGCCAGGGCTGTTACACAGAGAAACCCTGTCTTGAAAAAAAAATTCTTTATCTGGCTATTAAAATAAAACCTAAATAGCTAAAGAGTTGATGGCATACAGAAATATAAAAATGGAAAGGTAACTGGGCATGGTGACACAAGCTTTTAATCCCAGTGCCCAGGGAGACAGAGGCAGGAGGATCTCTGTGAGTTTGAGATGATCTGGCATACATAGAGAGTTCCAGACCAGCCAGGACTCTATATGGAGACCCTTTCTCAAAAAAAAAAAAAAAAAAAAGAAAGAAAAAAAAGCAAGCAAAGAAACTCAGATAATTTCAGCCTTTCCCTCAGATAAAAGATACTACCATACTTGTAATTTTCTCATATTTTTTTTTGTTTTCAAGGACTGAGTATGATTGCTTATGTAAATCACATTTATTATGGCTAATAAGTATTAGCATGTCAACTGTAATTACCAAGATATGCTAATTAATTAAGGAACTCATTGTTGAACAATTGATTTTTTTTTAAATTTCAACATAGATACTAGAATGAATTTTTCAAGTTCCTTCCAACCCCGACTCCCCCTCCCAAAAGCCTACTGCATTTATATTGGGATTGCATTAACGTGTGCAGAACAGACATTTTTACAAACTGAATCTCTGCACCAAGAGGCAGGTGTATGTCTTTATTTTCCTGAGGTCTCTCTAGAGAGCACTGTGCTTAGAGGCCTTCTTCAGCCTGTAATGGACCTGTTCCTCCACAGTTGCTGTAGTCAAAGGGAGCTCTGACCTTTGTAATTGCCATGGACCCAAGCCACCAAAATGTTGCAAAGGACCATGTGGTCACCAGAGCATGCAGACACCTTTACCACATCCATTTTATGCTAAGGTCGAAGGTCTAACGTAATGACAAGCAGTGGAGAATAGTACCTGAACTTCCAGACTCCTTAAACCATAAGAACCAGAGGAAATCCATTCTGTGACTTCTTTGATGGCCAAGTCCCTACCACTTCCCACCAGGAAGAGTGTCCAGACTGAACCCTGAAAAGTGGATGAAGAACTCATACTTTGTTTCCTCCTCTTCCTATGCCTACTGACCCCCAAATAGCAACTGTGAAGTTTAGTCTGTTGTCACCTCAGTAAGGGAATGGTGGCAGTCAAGTGAAGTTGGACTGACATTGATAATAACATACTAATGATAACTGGTGAAACACATGGCACTCACCACATATCAGACATGGTCATGAGTGCTTGTTATAAATTCATTCAATCACCAAAACAGCCCAGTGTCATGGTAGAAATTATTAATGTTATCATAATCATTATTACTGTTGATAGGGTCTCATGTAGCCCAGACTATCCTCGAACTTGAAATGTAACTGAGACTGGCCTTGAACTCTTGACCCTCTTGCCTCCACTTCCTAAGTACTGAGTTGACAGGCACGTGCCACCATGACCAGCAGATGTTATTATTACTTCTATATATAGCTGAAGAAACTAGCAGAGTGACTTCGTATCACCAGCTAAGCAATAGTAGGGTTAGTAGGGTTTGGGTTTAAACCTGGGCAGTCTGGTCGGTGACCTCTACACCATACTGGACTGTCCTCAAGCACAGTGGCTACCAGTTGCCACAAACAGTTTAGAACCATGATAGCCATGACATTTAAGATGAATCAACTTTAAGAACACTTTCATTCCCTAGCACCAAATGCACTGAAAAAGATTTTGAATGGAAGTATTAGCTCTGGCTTCCAATTTGTCTTTCCAGTCTTGGCCTTGAGGAATGCTTATAAGGCACATGTCTGTCAAGCAGAAATTTGATATCTTTTAGTTATAGGCAAATTTCTTGAATTGACCTCAGAGATGACCTAAATCTATCTCCATGTGTACACAAGAAGGCTTCAGAAGGCAACTGTGAAGGCTCAGGGCACCCCAGCTCTGGACTTTCAGAAGCTTAAGCTTGCTCATGAGCACTGTTGTACAATACAGGCTGGACAGAATACTCCCTGCTGGGCTGCTGAAGTGATTGTGTTGGCTCACATGTGAGCTCACAGGCAGGACATTTCTGGTGTTGGTGTGTTTCCCTCAGTGACTCTGGTACCATTCGTGGAGTTGAGACATCCAGAGACTTTGCCAGGCACTCTTGCTCTTGGTAGTTGACCTAGGCCTGTTTCTGGGGTCTCTTGTCTTCAGTACATAAGAAAAAGTGGGGCAGGGACTTCCAATCCTTCCCAAGCGCCATCTTGAAAATCTGCTAATGAGTAGTAAGCCCACTGCGCTGGGCAGGTGTGCACTGCTAGACGGGTACACACGGAGTCTGACTCATTCACTCTATGTCCTCTTTGACTGACAAGTCATCAGCTTTCCAAGCAGACCAAGCCACATCAGGACAGGGGCAAAAGAGAGATCAGAATCCAAGGAGAAACTCACCACCTTGCAGCCTCCTTGGGAAGCTGCAGTGGCTGTCCCACTTCCGTTCCTCCATTCCACGAGCAAGAAGAGAAAACCCAGGCATAGCCAAAGGGGCAGGAACTCCATCTCAAGCTCAGCGCTGTGGACAGAAGACCAGGAAGAACTGGGTAAGACAGGTTAGCCAAGAGGGCTGCTCAGCACAGGGCAGAAGGAGCCCCTAGCTCCCACATGTGTCTGGTCTTAGAGGCTCACAATAACTACAAGGAGGTGGAAAACCACAGATTATTCAGATTTCTCAGTTCAGCCAACACATTCAACCTTTCGCTGACACCACTGGTAAGAACTCATCTCCTTTAGTCCATGTCATTTAATGGGCAGGTGGCTGACCTCTGAAACCCCAAAGGGGCAGCACAGGGGATGTGAAAAAACTTGAGTACCAGGCCTGAGGTCACTGAGAGTTTCCTGTGCTTTTCTGTTCTGCAGTTTTCCCCTCTAAAGCTTATCTCTGCCTGATGTATACATGAGCTTGAGATATATGTCATGACAGAAAGAAAGTGAATGAATGAGTAAATGAATGAATGAATGAATGAATAGGCAAAAGAAGGAGAAACTAAGATAGATAGAAATACTGACGGTAGCTTCTCGACTCATAAACATATTATCTGGCTGAAAGAAGGCTTTCAGGCCCGGTGGTGGTGGCACATGCCTTTTATCCTAGCACTCAGGAGGCAAAGACAGGAGGATCTTTGTGTTTAAGGCCAGCCTGGTCTACAGAGTGAGTTCAAGGACAGAAAGGACTAGAGGGACAGAGAAAACCTGCCTTGGTGAAGAAGGAGGAGGAGAAAGGGCTTTCAGAAATATGTTTATCACATTGGTTAACTCTTTTAAATATGGTCCTTCAAAAAAAAAAAGATGTTCATACTTTCACCTGGATAAGGAAAAAAAAACTTGAGAAAATGAAAAAGCAATCTTTGGATGGATTAAAAAATTCTGAAGTGTGGTTACAGCCCTCTTGTCTGGGCAGTGCATAAAGAATAGCACTCATGGGAAGGCTTGAAATGATACATCTATAAACAGAAGTCTCAGGCTGGAGAGGTGGCTCAGAGGTTAAGAGCACTGGCTGTTCTTCCAAAGGTCTTGAGTTCAATTCCCAGCAACCACATGGTGGCTCACAGCCATCTACATTGAGATCTGCTGCCCGGGCATATATGTAGAGCAAATACCGTATACATAATGAATGAATAAATAAATAAATAAATAAATGTTTAAAAAAAATAAACAGAAGTCTCAGGTGAAGAGGCAACATAGCACCATCTTCACAAATTTCAGGGGAATAAAGGTCCAGGGATGATACTGGTACCCAGGGTTCCAAATGGACTGAGTATTGAGTGCTGAGAAAGCTTAGGTCCCCATCTCTGAGCTCCATAGTGGGTAACTGGGTTGTTTTCTCCCCCTGTATATGTAATTGCATGGACAACCCTTCAAGAGTGAGATCTAACAGCCCAGTGCCCTTCTCTACGTTCATCAGAAGCAAGCACCTAGTCCAGGTCTATCTGCCCCATCCTTGCCTGGCTACCCCCAGGAAGGACCACAGGGCAGCTCTTCAGTATCTCCATGCTAACAAGAAACTTCTCACCTTCCATGCTGCTTGCAAACCTTTCTACTGACACCTGCAGGCCACCTTTGGCTCCCTCCTCTTTGCTTTTCTTCTAGCATGTCTACCCACCCCAAAGGGTAATTTAACAACCTGGACAGATTCAATTGCTCACTGGTGAAAATGGACTACCAGAAATGAAACAACACAAATCAGCCTCAGACATCACTGGATAGCTCAGGCAGGTCAGCTCTCTATACCACAGAAACAACCTGGGATCAGTCCTCAATTAGCCTGTGGGAATCTCCTCCTAGGTCCTCTTTCCATTTCTGCACCTATGCAGGAATCATTACCTCCGGGCCAGCATGGGGCACAGATGGCATATGCAGAGCCATCTGGACTCCTGTCCTCAGTGTCCTCCCAACATCCTTCCTCACACACACAAGTTCCCCCCTGAAACTTTGGGATCCCTGCCCATCCTGATATAAGGTTGCCAGACTTAGTAAATGCCAAGGATGCTAAAAAATCGTTCACTCACATTCTCATCCCACTGACTGTCCTGTGGCTCTCAGAGGCGAAATGGGGAAACAGGAATTGTCAACACAGTAAATCTTCTCCACTTCCTGTCATGCGTGGGCTGCTGTACCCACACTGCTGTTCACCACCCAGCTACATGCTGCTGTACCTTGAATACAGACAAACTACATCTCAGTGTGCTCAGGGCAACAGTACAGCTCCCCAGGGTTACACAACACTTCAGACTGGCATCCTAGATAAGCCAAGGCTTATCTAAATTACAAGTGTCATTTTAATTTGTGAGACACCAAAACACTTACACATTTTAAATGTATTCTTTCCTCCTAAACTCAGCCAACTAGCTCAGAATCAATCAATCAATCAATCTTGCCATGGCTGCAAGGGCAACATCTGGCATTAAGTAACAGAATGTCACAGAAAGATTATAGAGTTTGGGAACTAACAGTCCAGAGTTGAAAGCCTGCCTCCACTCTCCATAACTTGTGTGGAGTCTCCAAGGCTTGGATAATCCTCCCACAAAACAGGAGCAATAATAACCAGTCACAGACTTTAAAGGGAGCCGAAGAGGACAACAGATGTTAAAGTGCTTCATTAACTGTGGAAGCTGCTAATGGCCTAAATATCATTTATGAATTCCAAATA
>CAJQZJ010033117.1:689666-705745 GCA_907164525.1 Lophiomys imhausi | reverse complement strand
ACACACACACACACACCACATAACTAAAACTTTTTTTTTTTGGTTTTCGAGACAGGGTTTCTCTGTGTAGCCCTGGCTATCCTGGATTCACTTTGTAGACCAGGCTGAACTCACAAAGATCCACCTGACTCTGCCTCCCAAGTGCTGGGATTAAAGGCGTGCACCACCACTGCCCGGCTTAAAACTTTTTTTTTTTTTAAGAAAAGAATAGGATGATCGAAGGACAGACTGTGCTGGCTGGTGAAGAGCTATCCATCCTCAGAACGATGGTCTCATCTAGCCTTGCTTAGCTCCCTATGTCAACTGATCAACTTTTCGAGACTCTGAAAATGAAAAATATAAAGGGCGCTTGGGTTCCTGGGCTGAGGGCATGGCTCAGTATTAGAGCTCAGCAGGCAAGCGTGTGTGTGAGTTCCTGGGTGCCAGCCCCAGTACTGACAGAAAATAAAGGAATGAAATGATTAAGAATAAATAAAAAAGTCTTTCAAAATAGTAACTTCTCAAGTTGGAAACACTCTTCTAGACTACATATCTGTAGGAAGCTCCTCAGAGACACTGCACTGCAAGAACCAGGATAAACAGTGCAGTTATCATATCTCACTGGAAAAACCCCAGGACCAAGGGTACAACAGGACCACGGGATGGCATTCTCACCTCTCCACCCCTCCAACTGTTACTACCAAACCAGCTGCTGTCAGGAGAGGGACTGTGATGTCTTTGCTAAAGGAGCTGTTAGCAAGTGTCACACATACATTATCACATAGTTAAGAACTTTCTCCTCAAATAATCAGAGAAGCTAAAAAAGCCTTGAAGAATGAGGCTTTGTGGAGAAAGCAGGCAGCCGTCAGAGGTATTTTGTATAAGAGATAAGAATTTATGGATTGGAGGATAGGGATCATCAGGACAACCTGTGAAGGTGACACTCTCACAAATTCACAGAGGGTGTGACTACAAACCAGAGAGAGGATTCTGAGAGAAAGCAAGTCTGCCTTGGTGTAAAAGTGTAAAGGTGATGGCCTAGGATCTGGGAAGAAAGAGGAGGGCATCTGGTTTCAGACCACAGAGTGATGAACACCGGCATCTCCACCGTGACTACTTCAGACAGTACTCGGTACCAGGAAGCGTGGAAAGCTCCAGGCAGGCAGGTTGGCTCCCTCTGATTATTAACACAAGATTAGTGGGACTCCAACCTTCAGCAAAGTTCAAACCTAGAGACTCACATGGTCTCTAGTCACCAGTCCACCTGACGCTCTGAGTTTTGGAGGTGGCACAGCAGAGGCACAGTGTTCTGCCCTCAAAGTCCCCAGGTAGAAGCGCACACCCTGAATTCGGTCTTGATGAAAGCCCTGATGGATCCTGGCTGTACTGCCCTACAAAGATACTGACTTGGATTCTTCCAGGGTCAAAGTCTTGCCCAGTGTAGTGATTCACATCTATAATCCCCCAAGGCTGAGGCAGGAGGATTACCATGAGTTCCAGGTATCCTGGGTATTGACTGAGACCTCCCTCAAAAAACAAAGATAGTATTACTGACTATCAATTGTATATATTTACACACACACACACACACACACACACACACACATACACACACACACAAAATTCTACAATCAATGGCTTAGTCAGGATAAAAGCAAAATACTACCTAAATCGGTCAGTCAATTTAACATTGTGTTTTTTAAAAATTATTATACTTCCAGCCAGGCGTGGTGGTACCCACCTTTAATCCCAGCACTTGGGAGGCAGAGGCAGGGGGATCTCTGTGAGTTCAAGGCCAGCTTGATCTACAAAGTGATTCCAGGACAGTCAGGGATACAGAAAAACCCTGTCTTGAAAAACCAAAAAATAAAAATTAAAAATTAAAATTAAAAAATATATATATTATTGAACTTTTCTATAACTTGAAATTTTTCAAAATTAAAAAAACAAAGAATGCAAGATAAAAATATTATTTCTGAAAGACACCTTTCACAATGTGTCAAAGGCCTTGGATGTACCCATTTCTTTGTAAATAATTCCAACTCTAAAAGTTTCCTCTCCAATAAAATGAGACCAGCAATGCTGCAGGTGTCACTGGATTAAGTTTTAAAAGAATGTTCAAAAAGCATCATCATGACCTCACAAGCTGTCAACTGACCTGTGCTCAAACATTTAGGGAAGGATAACTTCCTCAAAAGCCCCTCCAACCAGGGCCCTGCCGGTTGATCTCTGGGACATAGGTTGGTTAAGCAGGTAAGGAGTTGAGCGTTTGAAAGCATTGGAAAACTGCCCCTTGAATGTAGTATTGAGACTCTGTATGAAGAAGGGAAGTTTGGACATGACCCCTCTGGCAAATAAATTTTTATTCAGATTTTGGGATTGGCCACCCTTTTGAAAAAAAGTGGCCTGGCTAGGTTTCTAAGTAAGAAACTCAGCATTTCTGTGATAAACGTCACTGCCAAAAGCAACTCAAGGAGAAAAGTGTTTCTTTCAGCTTGCAGCTGAGGGAAATCACAGCAGAAACTCAAGGCAGGAACCTAGAGGTGGGAACTGAAGCAGAGGCCATGGAGGAGTGCTACTTACCGGCCTCCTCCCCATGAGTCACTCAACTCTCTCTCTCTTTTTTTTTTCAAGACAGGGTTTCCCTGTGTATCCCTGGCTATCCTGGAGCTTGATCTGTAGACCGGGATGGTCTTGAAATCACAGAGATCCTCCTGCCTCTGCCTCCTGAGTGCTGGGATTAAAGGTGTGCGCCACCACTACCAGATTCAACTTGTTTTCTTATGGCAGACAGGACCATTTGCCCAAGGGTGTCAATATTCACAGTAGGCTAGACCTTCCCACATCAAACATTAATCCAGAAAATGCCCCCCAGACTTGCTTACAGGCCATCTGATAGAGGCATTTTCTCCAGTGAGGCTCCCTCTTCCCACATGACCCTAGCTTGGGTCAAGTTGAGCAAACTCTGGCCAACCCAATTTCCCAACGGCCGACTCAGCCCTGTTTCAGAGCTGGAGATCCTAACAAAAAGATGGCGAGATGCAGGCTGTGAAACGGCGCCAAAGCCCTGGTGGAATACAGAGCTCAAGATGTCTCCTGAGCAGACACATCAGGTCTGGCCAGGCTCTACCCCAGTCTCTGCTTGCATGGAGGCTTATGGGCCACAGCACCCCCGCCCCAAAATGAGCGCTTTCTATAGCGACCCCTGCAAACACTTGCTACCTACTCAGACTCCATTTCCTCAGGGCCGCAGATGAGTAAGTTGGCTCCTTGTGTGGTCAGGGCCAGCCCATCCAAACCAACCGAGGTCAGCTCACTTTGTCCATTCCGTGGCCACAGAATGCATCTAGCCACAGATCTCCAAAAATGCAAATGTGTTCCCACTGAGAGAAAACAGCTGGCTCTAGTGTGCCTCACTGTGACTGGGGGTAGGTCCCCAGTGTTCCCTCGGTATATGAGAAAACACATAATCTCTTCAGACGCCCACCCTGTATTGCATTAGTTTCTCAGTTCCTTTCACAGGTTTGTTCCCACTGGTAACTTCTGCAAGAAAGAAGGGCCAGCCACCATGCTTCTTCAAGAGGAAGCGGGAAAGAACTGTGTAAAGGACGGGACTTGGACTAGGGCCTAGACCCATATTTCGCTGTGCTCCAGCAGTGGCTGCAGGTGACAATAATATACCAAAACGTTGGGTCAAGATAGATGTAAGGAACAGGTGTGCAAAAGCTCTGTCTTCAAAGGGGGCTTTCAAAGGGGGCTGTCAAGAGCTTCCATTTTAACGCATGGAATCAGGGACCACCACAAATACCTCCACAGCCTTCAGCAAGCCACCTCCTCCCACTCAGGGAACAGGCACCATGGTGACGCCAGGTATAAGTGAACCAATGGGAAGCAGAGATCTTATGTGCAAATGGAGTCACCACCAAGCAGAAATAAGACCAAGGAGTTATATCCTCTCCTTTCAATCACTGCACCTCCTGGGGAAGGTGACCACCCAGAGTCTGTGGGGCACCATGCACAGGGACCACAGAGATTAACTGAGGCTAATTTTAGCCTGGAGTGGGATTGAAAATACCCACTCTCCAACACAGTTTCTTTGAGAACGCGCAAAGCATCATCAGCTGACAGGGGCTCCTAACAGTTGCGGATGGGTAGAAATGCCCCCGGCATCCCTTGGGACCTGAGACTTGCAGCACACAGAGGTGCCTAGGGAATGGAAAGAGTCCGTTCAAGCTCAAGCCTGTGAGTGAGCGCTACATCAAGTCAACCTCAAGACCGGAAACCCCAAGCCAGCCTGGGACGTGCTCAGTCCACATGGAATCACAAGCTGTTTCCTCTGCAGGAAAGACCCTTTCTGCGGTCTTCTTTTACCAAATTCCTATTTATCCTTCCTGTAGCTCCTTCTTGTTCATAGCCTAACGGTTCAGTTGAGGAATAGTCTGTGATAGTACATTACAGTTTTTTTCCCTTTTTATTATTTTAATTTGACGTTTATGGGAAATAATTTGAGTTGTTATTAATTTTTAGTAACTTAAATTTCCTCCAACATTTACATATGAAGAAAAAACTTTAGCTTAAAGTCTGTCACCAGCGATTACAGTATACTAATCACTTACCCTCTGCTTAAAATATTTTTCTGTATTTATTTTTGTCATTTTTTTATCCTTCAATTCATCTTATTATTTCATTTTTTAAAATTTGTTTGTTTGATTTTCAAGACAGGGTTTCTCTGTGTAGCCCTGGCTGTCCTGGAACTCACTCTGTAGACCTGGCAAGCTTCGAACTCAGAGATCCACCTGCCTCTGCCTTCCAAGGGCTAGGATTAAAGTTGTGCGCCCCCACGCCCAACTGGTTTTGTTTTTAAGATCTATTTTTATTGCTTTTTAATTGTGTGTGTGTGTGTGTGTGTGTGTGTGTGTGTGTATGTGTAGATGTCTGAATGTGGGTGCCTATGGAAACTAGAGGCATTGAATACTCTAGAAATGGAAATGTTATGGGTCACCAGATGTGGGTGCTGGGAACAAAATTTTGGTCCTCTGGGAGAAAGCAAACACACTTTTAATGGCTGAGCTATCTCTCCAGCTCCTTGGCATCTATTTTAAAATATAACAAAAAATAAGATGAGTCAGGTGGTGGTGGCACAGGCCTTTAATCTCAGCATTCAGGAGGCAGAGGCAGGCGGATCACTGTGAGTTCGAGGCCAGCCTGGTCTACAAAGCGAGTCCAGGACAGCTAGAGCTGTTACACAGAGAAACCCTGTCTCGAAAAACCAAAAAAAAAAAAAAACCCAAAAAACAAAAAACCAAAACCAGCTGGGTGGTGGTGGCACACAACTTTAATCCTAGCTCTTGGAAGGCAGAGGCAGGCAGATCTCTGAGTTCGAAGCTTGCCAGGTCTACAGAGTGAGTTCCAGGACAGCCAGGACTACACAGAGAAACCCTGTCTCAAAAAACCAAAACAAAACAAAAAACAAATAACCCACCCCCCAAAAAACCAACACAAATAGATGGAGACTAGAGAGATGCCTCAGAAGTTAAGAGCACTTGCTGTTCTTGCAGGGAGAAAACTTGGGTTCAGTTCCCAGCATTCATATGGGGGTTCATGACTGCCTATAACTACAATCCCACAAGATCTGATGCCCTCTTCTGATATCGTGGGCTCCTGCATGCATATGGTGCAGATACATACATCCATACACATACAAATACAGATAAAATTAAATATTAAAAAATACTGCCTCATGGTGGCTCACACCTTTAATCCCAGCACTCGGGAGGCAGAGACAGGTGGATCTCTGTGAGTTTGAGGTCAGCCTGGTTTACAAAGCGAGTCCCAGGACAGTCAGGTCTCTGTTACACAGAGAAACCCTGTTTCGAAAAACCTAAATAAATAAATACCAAATCGCTGGGCATGGTGGAACATGTCTAATCCCAACATTCAGGAGGCTGAGGCAGGAAGATGGTGAATTTGAGGCCAGCCTCTGCAATTTCATGACATGCTGCTCTCAAGACAAAACTTAGAACGGGTGGGAGGCAGATCAGCAGAAGAGCAGTGCCTTGGCATGCACAAGGACCTGAGTTCAGTCATCAACAGCAAGCAAATAAACACACACACACAATGGTCACTGGTACACCTCTCTCCAAATACTTCAGAGTGCATACAAAACAATTCAACTCTTTAAATATTGCTCTAACGGGGGTGAGTTGATGGCTCAGCAGTTAAGAGCACTGGCTGCTCTTCCAAAGGACCTGAGTTTGATTCCCAGCACCCTCATGGCAACTCACAACCATTGTTAACTCCTGTCCTCAGGGATCCAAGGACATCTGGTCTCTGCTCATGCACATTAGATAAAAAAATACAAAATTTGTAAAACCAACACTGAGGAGGCTGAAGGATGACAATTGTCTTGAGTTTGAGACCCACAGCAGCTACATAAATTCCAGGCCAGCCTGGACTACCGTGTGACATCCTGTCTCAAAAATAAATGTTAAAAGAAAATTAAAATGTTCCTATTTATGCAAGGCAGTGGTGGTACACACCTTTAATCCCAGCACTTGGGAGACAGAGGCAGGCAGATCTTTGTGAGTCAAGGCCAGCCTTGTCTACAGAGTGAGTTCCAGGACAGCCAGGGGTACACATAGAAACCCTGGGTTTCAAAATAAACAGAAGGAGGAGAAGGAAAAAAAAAAGAAGAGGAAGGAGAATTTATTTTGATTCACAGAAGAATGAGAGTAGTATGATTTAAAAAAAAATTCTTTCTAAATTAGGCATGCTGGTATATGATTGTAATCCCAGTACTCAGAATACTGAGGCAGGAGGATGAAGAACTGAAGACCAGCCTGGACTACATATTGAGATTCTGTCTTTAAAAAGAAAAGTTCCTAAATAATGAACTTTTAAACAATTATTGCGTAAGCTGAGAGAGTTGGGTTGTAACTTAATGTGTTCAGTCAGTAACAGGAACACTTAAGCTTGTGAAGGCTCCTACAGCCCCTGACTAACTATTTAGAATCAGCAACAGTTCTATCCACTAGGGGTGATCCTCCGCCTCCCCGGGGGGCATATGTGCACAATTTACCCCTTTAACTGTCTTGAGCATCCCTCAGTGGCATTAAGCACAAGCATGCCCCACACCCATCGCCATCACCCGCCCCACCAACCCAACCTAAAGCTCCTGTCATTTCAAATCACTCCCCGGCACAGCTGCAGCCTCATATTTTCCCCATGGGGATCGCCGACTCTAAGGTGAATCGCGCCACAGTAGTTCTGTTGTGTCTTGCCATTCACATCACATATATTTTCAAGGTCTACCCATGTGATGGAATATATCAGGATCTCCTTTGGAAAGCCGAATGCTGCTCCTACCACATCTCGCTGGTTCGTCCATCAGTTGATGGACACCTTTTGGCCATTGTGAATAATGGTATATTTGAACATGAGCATACACATATCTGTTCAAGACATTGCTTACTATTTCCATTTTCCAGAAAAGAACTATACAGTTCAGCCTAGTGGTGGTGGTGCGTGCTTTTAATTCCAGCACTCAGGAGGCAGAGGCAGGTGGATCTCTGTGAGTTCAAGGCCAGCCTGGTCTACAGGGTGAGTTCCAAGACAGCCAGGGCTACACAGAGAAACCCTGTCTCAAAAAAAGAAAAGGAAGCAAAGAAGGAAGGAAGGAAGGAAGGAAGGAAGGAAGGAAGGAAGGAAAGAAGGATGAAAGAAATCCACAGTTCAAAAAGGCTGTAGTGAACTCATATGACTCAGGTTGTGTGGATTACACCCAGGTCAGATCTGAGTTCAGTCCAGGAAGAGGTGCTGAAGGTACACCTGCTGGGGAGGTGTTTGTCATTTAAATGTTCACCTGGAGTGCACGGGTATATTTGCATTTGTTGATGAGTACCCAGGAGCCTCTACCTCAGATAACTGGACATTCCCTTAGAACTCTCAGGGTGACACTGTAATTCAGCAGCCAAGGAGGTGACATGTGACCCATTTCTAACTACAGCATCTATCCTATTGGTATTCTGACTAGCTCCCTTGTGGAAGCAGGGCAGTCTTCAGTGGGGATGAGCTAGGAGCTAGAGAGCCTCAGAGCCCTGACAGAAGCTTCAATTTAAGGACCAGAAGAAGGGCCCAATAACCAGAACAAGAGGAAGGACATGGGGAAGTCCCACGTGGAGTTTCAAGTGCCTTGGGAGGTGGTTACTGGGACCATTAACTTGCATGAAGTTGAAAGAGGTGGTGGCCCTCGGCCAGGCAGGGAGAGTGTCACCAGGCTAGTCATGATTGGCTCTGCAGTCTGAGGGCCATCATCAGTCTTGGCACCCAAGGGAGATAAGGAAAGCTAGGAGAGACCAGGGTTATCACAGATATCTAGGACTCAGAGTCAGAGCCCTGAAGGCTATCTCCTAAGGAGAAATCCCCTCCTGACTGTTATCTTTCTTAGCGGTGGCACAAGAGGGCAGGGCCAAGTACAGTGCCTGACTGTGGTAGATGTGGGGGTTGGGGCTGAGGGAGGGGAGTCCCCAGGGACCTCACAGAACTCTGTGGCCACGCTGAGCCCATCACTGGTTGGTACCAGCCTTGTTCTTCATGCCCACCTCACTGGTGAGAATCAGGGCAAAGTTCCTACTTCCTCCTTTCTACCCTCTGCTGAGGCTGAAGCCACATAACTTTTGGTCTCAGCCCCTGATTCTATTTGTCCTGGAAAGTTCTGTCTCTCCACGTCCATTTCTCCTTCTTCTGGTAACAAATGCTCCGTTGTCTTTTGGGGAAACACACACATACTCTCTCCCTCTATTTTATCACATAGACTGTATTACCTTAACCATTTTTAGGGGTGCAATTCAGTAGTGTTGAGTACATTCCAGTGTTTACCCAAACCATGCCTTCTTAAGAAGTTCAGTTTTTGTTTCTTTGGGTTTTTTTTTTTTCCTTTTGGTCTAATCCCATTCCTGACCCCAGTTGTAGGGACTATGAAGAAGGCCAGCCCTGTTACAACCTTTGGTGTGTCCCCAGCCAGAGTGATTGGCTTATACTAGACACAATATAGAAGCTGGTTCCCCGGGAATCAATGCAGGGGCAGTTATATCTCTAAAGAGAAAGAGCTTTTCTCCTGCATTTACAAGTCACACCAGTGGGGATTAACTTGGAAGCTGAAGGTAGCTTTTGTCTCTGTCTCCAGGACCCTGCCCAATAAGAGGAAAACAAAGCCAGATGAGGACAGATGGGTTCTCAGTGGCATTTTGAGACCTAGATCCAGTCATGCCTGAAGCAACAGCCTTTAGACTTTTCAGTTACATGACATAACAAATCCTCTTGTTGTGATGAGGCCATTTTCAGTTTTCTTTTGTCGTCCGCAGTTTAAATAATCCTATCTAGGGCTAGATGGGTAGGTATCTCAGTGGCAGAGCCTTGGCCTAGCATGTGCAAATCCCTGGGTTCGATCCCCCATGCCACCAAAAATAACAACTAAAAAAAAATAAAAATAATAAACAGTCCTGTCTTATAGGATCCTTGAAATCAGGTTCACCCTTGTACATGAGGCTCTATGAATAGAAGTATCATGATCCTGTTTTATTCCTTCTTTGCCTCTCCAAGCTTTCAGAAACCACTGACTAACTTATCTGGGGGCCCCTCACAGATCACATGCTTGACTTTTGTTCGCCAAGGAACCTGTAAAGAGTGGTTTGGTGGGAAGGGAGTAAACACACTCCACCACAGGCAGAGACACATGTGTGCATAAATGAATTTGTCACTGAATCAGTGACACCTGGGATTGTGTTACAGACAAGCAGGTCCTGGGAAAGACGATCAATGCCTTTTGGAGTGTTGCAAGCCCGCCCTTTGCTGACATATGTGGCTATCACATGGATGTAGCATGGTCCTGGCCACCAGCTGTCCACAGACGGGTTTGGTGAGATGTGCAAAACAGTCAGACGCAATGTAATCTGTACTGGGTCTTTTTTCAAGTCTAGAAGACCGGGGAATGATGGGCCCCTGTTCCTCAAACAGCCCTCAGAACAAAGACACTGGGAGCCTACCTTCTTTGGACACTCTCGGCTGATGGCTTAAAAACTATAGGGTAATGAGTCCAAGACAGCCAGAAGAAGTGTGTGAGAGTGTCCACAGAGTTCCCTCGAGGGACCCATTAAATGAAGCCACTTTCTCTGTGAGGCTGTTTGGTTTTGTTTTTAACCTAGGTGTTGAGGTTTTTTTCTGGGCCCATGAATCTATAACCTCCTCTAGGAACCCTGGGGCTCACATATAAGCCTATGGGGGTTGTTCCCCGGTTAGAGAGGCCCCAAACACCTGTAGCTGTGGAAACAGTCTGTCCTTCACAGTCAGTACCAAAAGGGACACAGGAAAACCTGCCTTCGTCTATTCCAATCCTACTCAGAGTGGGGCACGTGCTCATCTCCGCAGAGCAATGTGGAGCCAGCAACTGCTGGGAGGGCAGTGTTAATTCCTGCCTAGCTCCTGGGTGCGTGGGGGTACATGTAGAAGACCACAGCAGAGGACTGGACAGGAGTCATGAGAGCCTGGCTCAAGTCTCCCTCTGGGCACATGAGTAGCAATGGACCAGGTTATCCTAGTAGCCAGGTTAAAGACTCTAGGAGAAGGGCTTTGCGGTGTGGGAAGATGTCGTTAAGTGTCGTCCAGGGGCAAGGGAGATAAAGCACACATGCTTGGTTCACATTCTCTTTAAGTCCGGTCACTTAGACTAGGCAGGGAACACTAACCATTGTGGGGATGAGAAAAACAGGCTCAGAAACGTTTACTGACTTGTTCACATTCTCCCTGCTGAGGCAGGAATCAAATCATAGCTGGTTCTAAAGCCCTACGTGCTTCTCCTACATCACACCTCCCTTCTCTCAGCTCTGTGAGTTCCTGAGGGAGGGACTTCCACCTATACCAAAGGTGTAGCCCCCAAATCCAGCACAGAGGCGGGGAGTCTGGATCCGCAAACCCAACTTCACAATGATCTTGAACATAAGCGGGGTGCGGGGTGTGGGATTGCTGCCCGTCCTCCCACCACCCAACCGGGTCCCAGCTCGCTCACCTCCAGAAGCCCGGCGGTGCTCGGCGGTGAGCCCACGCACGAAATACTCACGGCTGCCGCAAGCCCAGGCGGCTCCGCGGGGCGCATCGTCTCCAGGATCCCGGCCTCCTAGACAGCAGTTGCTGCCGCCGCGCTGCCTACTCGCTCTGGGGCATCAGATTATTTTAGCACTTGCGGAAGGAACCGACGGAAACTGAAGTCACATGGAGAGCTTGCCTCTCTCAGCGACTCAGCACTCAGCAGGCATCTTAGAAGGAACTGCCACCTAGGGGGACGCGGGGGATGGGACAAGGACGAGGGCAGCACAGGGCCCCTGGAAGACCTGCAGGGCTGTCACCACGAAGGTGCAGCGTGCTAGGATCTGTTAGGTCCCTAAGCATGCTCCCGTGGCACCCACCTTTTTGGTGGGTGAGCATGGGAGCTGGTTTGTGGTCGGCTGTCCCAGGAGCTCTTCCACACACTTCTGTCCAAGGATCAGCTTGGGGCAGAATTTGGCCAAGGGCAACACAAGTTTGTTTAATTGGGAAGGGGGAATAAGTCCACCATTTATGAGCACCGTGCTTTTAAAAAATTAAGTAAATAAATACATGGGCATGGTGGCACACACCCGTAATCCCAACCCTGGAGAGGCTAAAGCAACAGGATCAGAGTTTTAAGGCCTTCCTGTCCCAAATAGCAGGTTTGGGGCTGCCCTGGGGTTCAAGAGACCCTATGGTAAACGAATAAATAAGAAGGACAGAGGAAGAAAAAGAAAGTTTTGTTTGTTTTTTAAATAATTTATTTTCATTTTAAGCGCATTGGTGTTTTGCATGTTATGCCAGTGTGAAGTTGTCAGATCCCCTGGAACAGGAGTTGCAGACAGTTGTGAGCTGCCATGTGGGTGCTGGGAATTGAACCCAGGGCCTCTGGAAGAGCAGGCAGTGCTCTTAACCACTGAGCCATCTCTCCAGCCCTGTTTGTTTTTAATGGAACTCAAATTGTAGACTGTGAATACCATGAACCTCTGGGCTCTATTGAGCATGGGTAGGTTGTTTGATTTGCTGTGTAAAAGGTCCTCTGCCAACAGCGGCAGCGACTGTACAGATCCAAACCAGACCTAGTCCCAGTACCTGAGATGGAGAAATGGACAGCCACTCACAAAGGAAAAATTAATTTCTCCAAGGGAGTCTCACTGGGTGTACAAACCACACTTAGGGGCAGGCCCCATGCCCAGCAGTAGATGGACAACACAAAAAGAATTCAGAGGGGTTTTTGGAGATTTTTTTTTTTTTTGCCTTCAAAAAAGAATTATGTAAATTAAGTATATGGCCTTTAATTATCTTTTTAAATTAAAATATAATTACTTCATTTTCCCCTTTCCCTTTCCTCCCTCTAACACTGCCATCTATCCTACCCTGTTCTCTTTCAAATTCATGGCCTTTCACTTTGTTTTTACATCGTATGTGTGTATACACACTTATATTTACTCACTTGTAAAGGTAGTAATGATGGCACCATTGAAGAAAAACAAGTGAAAAGAAAACCGTGAAACACTAAGTTTTCTGACTCAAGCTTTTTCCTCTCTGCCATACATACTTCCCTACTCTTTCATGTCTGCCAGTATGTGGCTAACTCATCAATTTTGATCTCTAGTACCAAGATTATCTTCCAAGAGAGGGCTTGTATTCATATTTAAAACATTTCTTTCTTCATTTTTTTCTTATCTTTTGAGGCAGGGTCTCTCTACACAGCCCTCGCTGTCCTGGAACTCATTACGTAAACCTGGCTGGCCTCGAATTCACAAAGATCCACCTGCCTCTGCCTCCAGAGGATTAAAGGTGTGCACCACCTCACCTGGCTCGCTTGACCTCATTTATGTTTCTTTTGCACGTATGATCTCCCAGTCTCAGCCTCCCAAGTGCTGGGGTTATGGATGTGTGTCACCTTGTGAATGTTTTTTTTCTTTTTTTAGACTTTTTATTTTTATTTTTATGTGTCTTTATGTAAGTACATGCCATGTCTGTGGGCACCCAAGGATACCAGAAGAGGGTGTCAGATCCCCTGGAACTAGAGTTACAGGTGATTGTGAACCACCAGACATGGCTGGGAGCAGAACCCAGGTCCTCTGAGAGAGCAGTGAGTGCTTTTAACCACTAAGTCATCTCTCCTGTCCTAGGAATGTTTCTTGTGTGACTTTTCTTGGGGAGACGTGAACAGTTATTCACCCCAGACAAGGCACTGATGACAGGACCAAAGAACCAATTCCACCCAAATCTAGCTTAGAAAGTCAGAGCATTTCCTGGGGTTACATACAGAGACATGGTGACCCAAAGGCAGATGTATCACCAAGAAACCCACCCTAGCATGAACAACAGCTCACGAGAGCTGCACTCCTAGAGGCTCCCACAGCCACAGGCAGCTCCCCAGTACATTCTCTCTGAAGCGGTACATTACTGCTTTATAAGCTTGAGGAAGTAAGTGGGTCTTATGAATCTTGCCAGTTTCAGGAGCTCCCTAGGCTGCTTTTGTGTACTTCCTGCATCTTATAAGCCTTCTTCCTTTTTTCGAGAGTCTAGCTCTCTTGAAGAGTTGAAGACATCCAAGGCATGCCTGGATGAGTCCAGTAACTTCCTTAGTTGACTTCCTGTTGTACCCCAGGGCGGCTCTGCCACCACTGCAGTTGACGTCAAAGCAGCTGTAGCACCAATTCATCAGGGTGGTCCACCCCCTCCCCTTCCCCAAGTGACAGTAAGGTCCCTGAGCAGCATGCCACAAAAGTTTACCAGCAGGCTGCTGGCAAGGGAGCTGTCCTGCTGCTGACTAGGGGAGCGGGCCACCGAGACAACATCTTTCCCACCACAGACTTTGTTAACTTTATATACATTTGAAGGAAGTGTCCAGGTCTCCACCTGAGGAACCCCAGCAGCCAGGCCCCACTGTTGTAAGTTTTGCCTCTGGGCTCCCTACATATTTCCCTGAGTGTCTCCTCCAGCCCTACAACTACCCTGGGTAATAATACAGTTACACCTCGAAACTCTGGGGGGCTGAGGAAAACTCTGTTTAGCTGGAGTCAGCGGCACAGGAGTCTTCAATTAGAGCCTCAGCCCTGTGGCCATCTCTGTGGCAACAATGTGTATAATGTAACCATAATCCTGAAGAACCAGGGAGTTTTAACCAGGGCTAGGAGTCTGACCCTTTCGTACTAATTCACAGTTTAGTTAAGGAAGTTCAAGTCTGTGTTAATTCCCCTAGGTTTAAGTGAGTAGGCCCTTCCCCCACACCTGTTGGAATGGCAGTTTCAGTCTCTAACAGTCCCCAGCTCCTCGGTTGGTACCCCTCCCAGATATATGCTAATTTCAGGTGAATAAAACCTCACCAATCCCTTAGCTTCCCCAAGCTCAGGACTTGAAGGCCCACCAACCCTCATTTTGGAAATTCTGCCCTAGACAGCCACCCCCCTCCCCAAATCCTATATAAGGACTGAGATTTCTCCATTCCCTGCTGTCCTCTCCAGGGAACAGAAGGCAGTCATACCTTGGATTTGTTCCCCACCCTCCAATAAAATCTCTTTTATGAGATTTGCTGCTTGCTGAGACTCCATCATTCGTTCTGGGGAAGAAGCCAAGAAGCTGAGAAGCAGAGGGCCTAGCCCCTCCCCCTCTCCTTGCTCAGCTGGGGGGTGAGGCAACCGTTCCTGTGAGCTACAACATCTCTGGGTCGAAGAAGCCTCCTCTCAGAGCTGTGTGGTTTCTGGACTCCCGAGCCTCAGTATACCTTCCTCAGAGTTGTGTGGTTCCTGGGCTCCCCAGCCTCAGGATATCTACCCATTCCCCCTGCAGGCCAAAGTACTAACATTTGGTGCCACCCCCCTCCCCTTACCGGGATAGGGGAGATAGGCCAAAGTGCTAACACCTGTCCCAAATCTTGTCCATCTCGAAGACAAACTCCACCCATCTTCCAATGGGCATGACCCTAAAATGTGTAGGGATCAGTTCATTCCTTGCTTAGGGCCTTTATGGTTAGCCATTGTTCCATTAACCTGGACCAATGTTTAAATCCTGGTTCAGTGGGTTTAAGGATCACTGATGCCTGAGTTCTAAAGTCCTTATCTACTTTTCTTTCTCCTTGAAGACAGAATCTCACTTAGGTGGCCTGGAAGTCTCTATGTAGCCACAGTTGGCCCTGGCCTGGTCCTCCTACCTTCACTCAGAAACCGCTGGAGTTTCACATATATACCACCACACCCAGATCATCCATGTGTGTACGTTTTACACTTTGGGGTTCTCGGCAAGATTTCTTTCAAGGAAACTTAGAAACTGGTCATCTTAAAAGTTGTGGGAAAACAAGGCAGTTGGTAGGAAAATAGCATGGTTTGCTCTCCTATATAGTAGCAGCAGAGGGCCCCAAAAACTTCCAGGAGAAACTGTAGCAAAGTTGAAAACAGGACACGCCTCACACCTGCAGGTCTGTAAGCCTGAGTGTCCAGCCAGAATTCTGTTCAATTGGATACTCTAGTCTCCCTCCCAAGACCCAGGAGATCAGAGTCCTTGGTCTCCAACACAACCCAGAGAGATCCTGCTTTCACTGGTCAGGCACATTCCTCTTAGCATAGCTATATGCCTCTTTCTAGGCCTTGTAGGGTTTGCTCTGGCTCCTGTTCAACATACAGGTTTTGGGTTATATTAGCTACTTGTCTTGATGCCATGATGATATGTGACCTAAGCAACTTAGGGAGGGAAAGGTTTATTTTGGTCCACAGTTCTAGGCTCCACTGCAGTGCTGCAGTCAGGAAGCAAGACAAAGATGAATGCTAGAAACAGCTCAGCTGGCCAGGTGTGGTGGTGTATGCCTTTTAATCCCAGCACTCGGGAGGCAGAGGCAGGCAGATCTCTGTGAGTTCAAGACTAGCCTGGTCTACAGAGTGAGTCCAGGGCAGCCAAGGCTGTTATACAGAGGAAACCTGTCTTGAAAAATCTAATTAAAAAGAAAGAAAAAGAAGGAAGGAAGGAAGGAAAGAAAGAAAGAAAGAAAGAAAGAAAGAAAGAAAGAAAGAAAGAAA
>CAJQZJ010033117.1:655955-685952 GCA_907164525.1 Lophiomys imhausi | reverse complement strand
TAACCAAAGGCCTCATGCAGTACACAGATAATGAGATGGACATGGATGTTTCCCTGCCTATGCCTGAGCTTGGCGGATAGTGGGACAGGAAGGTGGAACCTCGAAGCTGACCCCCGCGATGTACAGAAATTAGATGCTCGAGCTTTGAGAGGAGGAGAAAGCATATGGAAGATTGCTTCTCCTTTGAGAGGAAGCAAGCATAGCAAGCCCTCCTGTGACATCTGGGCTGGACCCTATAAGCTGAGACTCGGATGGGTCAGGGATTGATAGGGTGAGGTAAACTTTACGAAGGGCCAAGGCCAAAAGGAGCAACTATGGGAAAGAAGAGGCCTTATCCATGACTCTGTCCCACGCTGAAGGGGAATTGTAGTTGTCTGTTGTGGTTCTATGGATCCCCAGGGGCCCTGAGCTCAGAAATGCTAGGGTTATGATTTGATCATGTTTATGTTTCCTTCGCCTTAGCACCTGGTAGGGGCTGTGCAAATGTTTCTTAACCAAACAAAGGTTGGTGTCACTTCCACTATGGCAGTTGGAGAGGTTGAGGACTTGGGGAGTTACTCATTGGTAACTAAGAAGTACTTTTCCAGCCAGGCAGCGGTGGCGCATGCCTTTGATCCCAGCACTCAGGAGGCAGAGGCAGGTGGATCTCTGTGAGTTCAAGGCCAGCCTGGTCTATAGAGTGAGTTCTAGGACAGCCAAAGCTATACAGAGAAACCATGTCTCATCAAACCAGAAAAAAAAATTATGAAAAAAATCTTTAGACAACCCCCCCATAACTTATAATCAAGACATGGAGGTTGTGGGATTCTGTTCTTGCTATCTGCTTAGTTATTTTTGGTATTAGTGTTTTAATCAAATGTAACTCACATAGTGTAGGAATCACCCATTTAAGATGTCAGAGGCCATGTTGTTAGTGTGTTCACAGAGTGCGGACACCATCATTACTTGAGAACATTTCCATCATCCCACAAGGAGACCCCATGATCAGTAGCAGCTACTCTGGTTTTCACCAAGCTAAATCTAGGTGACCACAGAGCTTTCTGTTTCTGTTCACCTATTCTGGGAGTTTCACACACAAAACAGAATCAGAAAATGTGCCATCTTTTGTCATTGTCTCCTCTCACTGCATGTGACGGTTGAAATTTGTCCATTTGCAGTATGTGTCAGTACTCCATTCTGGTTTTTGTTTGGTTGGTTGGTTTTTTTGTTTGTTTTGTTTTTGTTTTTTGCTTTTTAGCTTTTTGAAACAGGGTTTCTCTGTGTAATAGGCCTGGCTGTCCTGGACTCACTTTGTAGACCAGGCTAGCCTCGAACTCACAGAGATCCGTCTGCCTCTGCCTCCTGAGTGCTGGGATTAAAGGCGTGCACCACCATGCCGGGCCCCAGTACTCCATTCTTTGTATGTGTATATGTGCACAGCGTGAGTGTGTCTGTGTGTACACATGTGCGCAGAGGCCAGGGGTTGGTGTTTGTGGTATCTTCCTCAGTCTCTCTCCACTTTATATTTTGAGACATGGTCTCTCACTGAACCCAGAGCTCACCAGTTCAGCCAGTTAGACAGTGAATACAGCCTAACACTCGCACCCACTGAGCTACCTCCCCAGCCCGTGCTCTGCCCTTCAGCATCTGTTATCCCATCAGATGAATATACAATTGGCCCTGCGTGTTTAAGGATTCCACATCCACAGATTCAACCGTACATGGATAGAAAATATATTTTTATTATTTTTGCAAACATTTAATTATGAGGCCAGGGAGGTGGCTCATGGGATAAAAACGTTTACTGCTCAATCCTGATGAGCTCAGTTTGATCCCTGGAACCCATGTAAAGCTGGAAGGAGAGAGCAGACTTCACAGAATAGTACTGTGACCTCTACTTCACTATGGCATACATACTGTCCCCATCACACACACACACACTAAATAAAGTAAAAAAACAGACACACAGTCCCCCCCAAGAAGGTATTTTTATAACTTATTTTTATTTTATGTACATTAGTGTTTTGCCTCTATGTCTGTGTGAGGGTGTTTGATCCCCTGGAACTGGAGTTACAGACAGGCGTAAGCTGCTATGTGGGTGCTGCGAATGGTCCTCTGAGAGAGCAGCCAGTGCTCTTAACCACTAAGTCATTTACAGCCACACACACACAAAAACTATTAGAAAAAATTTTAGGGGCCAGGTGTGGTGACGCACGCCTTTAATCCCAGCACTTGGGAGGCAGAGGCAGGTGGATCTCTGTGAGTTCAAGGCCAACCTGGTCTACAGAGTGAATCCAGGACAGCCAGAGCTATTACACAGAGAAAACCCTGTCTCAAAAAAACCAAAGAACCCCCCCAAAAAAAACAAACAAAAAAGAAACTGTGTCTAAAGAAGAAGAAATTAGGCCTGACAAAGCATAATGATACACATGTATGAAAATGGCATTATGAAACCCATTATGTTATGTTGGTTTATTTTTTGTTTTGGTTTTGGTTGTTTCAAGACAGGGTTTCTCCGTATCCTTGATTGTCCTGGACTCACTTTGTACCCCAGGTTGGCCTTGAACTCACAGAGATCCGCCTGCCTTTGCCTCCCAAGTGTTGGGATTAAAGGCGTGCGCCACCATTCCCACAACCCATTATGTTGTATACTAACCTAAAAATAATAAAATATATGTGTATTAAGTAAGGTTAAATGTTTTTCTTGCCATATTCCTAAAGAACATAGTATAACAACCAGTAACACACAGTGTGTTAGGTATAGTGGAAGTATCAGGAAAATGATTTAAAGTACAAGGGAGGGGTTGATGAATCAGCTCAGCAGGTAAAGGAATTTGCTGACAAGCCTGATTACCTGAGTTTGAGGCCCAAGATTCAAACTGTAGGCAATGACTGACCCTTGTAAGTTGCCTTCTGACCTATAACCATCCACAAACACATGTATGTGCACACATACATAATGAATGTAATAAAAATCACAAATACATGGGAAGATGTTCATAGGTTATTTGCAAATACAACACCATTTAAAATTTTTAAATTACATTTATTGTATATATGAATTACATGGTGGCGTGTCTGCCATGGTGTATATGCGGAGGTCAGGGGACCACTTGTGGGAGTCTTTTTCTTCTACCAACCTGGCTACTACAGCACCATTTTATATGAGGAACTTGAGTTTCTGAAGATGCTGATGCCTTGGAATCAACCATGTTGAAGAAATGGAGAGATGCTTGCCCCGTGCTTCATTCACTGATCAGCCAGAGACCGTTTGTTTCCATTTTCATGGATGTTGCAATGAACAAACATGTATCTCAGTCACCCAGGAATGGAACTGGCAAGCACTGACAAGCCTTAGGGTGTTTCCCAAAGCTTCCTCATTGCACTGTGACACATTCCTACCAGCAGTGACTCAGGTCCTGGTCTCTCCACATCTTGTTCATATTGTGACTTTTTCATTCTATCCCCCTCAGTGGATATCAAGGCATGTCTTCATTTGTACTTCCCTGGTGAATGCGAACATCTTTTTGTTGTTTTTGTTTTTTTCTTTTGGTTTTTTTGAGACAGGGTTTCCCTGCTTAGCCTTGGCTGTCCCAGAACTCACTCTGTAGACCATGCTGGCCTCAAACTCAGAGATCCGCTTGCCTCTGCCTCCTGAGTGCTGGGATTAAAGGCGTGCACCACCACGACCAGAGATGGTGAACATTTTTCATGCTAATTGACCATTAGTATATCTGAGAAAACATGTGTTCAGAACCTTTGCCCATTTTAAAATCTCTGTCTCCCACTCCCTCACTATGCATATGGTAGGCAATTACTCCACCACTGAGCTACGCCTCCAGCCCTAAGAATTCTTTACATGAGTGAATCTGTTCTAGAGAAACCATCTTTTGAGGAGCTCTTGAGGTTCATGGTGATGCAGAGAGGCCCTTGGTTAGGACCATCAGCCCACATCCACCTGTAAGCTAGGATCCAATACCTTTCATGCACATAACCCCTCCATATATATACAGAATTAAAAATAGTGAAATCTTTTAAAAGCAGGTAGAAGACTATGTCATCACCTCTCTGTGTCCTTTCCCTGTTATTGACCCTTATTCCCACAATTCTAAAATGACAGTACTGCTCTAGGCAGTGGTTCGCGACCTTCACAGCACTGCAACCCTTTAACCCAGCTCTTCATGTTGGGGTGACCCCTGTAAGAGTTGCAGCTGTGAAACGAAAGGCTTCCCCTACAGAAGTTCTGCTCCAGTTGCCCAGAAAGCTTCTCTAATGCAAATGTAACAGCTCTGCTCTGCTCCTGCAGGGGGAGGCTTCCCCAGCAAAAGAAATGTTCCTGCAAAAGTGTTACAGCTCTGAGGGGAAAGGTATCCTGGCAGTCAGGAGGCCAAGGGATATCACAAACTCACTGCATGACAAACAACAAACCTCACACAAGAGATTTATTGGGAGGGGAAAACCCAAGAGGGTGGCTGTGTCGGCTGAGAAGAGAAGCAGCGGAGAACTGGACAGAACACAGGATTTTTATAGGGTTTCTTAGGGGGTGGAGCTTTCCAGGGTGGCCTGGGTTTGGAGGGATTATGTGGCTTGATCTTTAGAGTGGGTTCAGGGATTGGCGGGATTTTTTTTTTTCTTGTAGGGCCTGGCCTGTCCACTCTCCTGCCTTGGGCCTGGGAATGATCAGTCCAGCGTTCAAAACAACCAACTCGTGGGCAGGGCCTGGCCTTGAAGAGCTAGAACTCAGTTAAGGCTGTTTTAGCCTTTGAGGCCTGGTGTATGTGGAACTCCTCAGGTGTGGCCTGGCCACTTGCATGCATTGAGGGTTTACAAAGTATATAAACTTTACAAAATTTACAAATGGGAGATCATGGTGTGAATAGCTAACAACCCCAACCATAAAACTATTTTTGTTGCTATTTCATAACTGTAATTTTGCTACTGTTATGAATTGCAATGTAAATATTTGTGTTTTCCAATGGCCTTAAGTGATCCCTGTGAAAGGGTCCTTGGTCCTTAAAGGGGTTTCAACCCACATGTTGAGAACGACTTCTCTAGGGAGAGTCTGAGGCTGGGGGCCAGTCAGCTTCTCTCAGGCATGAGGCATCTTCTTTTGTGAGTTCTAGGCTAGGAGGTGGGCAATTGTAGTTGTCAGAAGTCTGGGTTCGGGAGGAATTGGGGAGTAGAGTGGAAATGATCACTACGCTTGGGACAAGTGTTAGGGAGGCATTCCTGGAATCAAGAAAGCGATGAAAAGGAGATTCTTAGGGGAACTTGCGGAACGGGGCACTGCGAGGAGAGGGGATGGGGGTGGGGGTGTTGAGGGAGCAGGCAATGAAAATCATTATCTTTGGTGGGCATGCTATGCTCTTGTAACTACTGCGTGAAGCATGGAAAGGAAAAGCGGTTTTCTTAGTGGTTGAGGGGTCTGAATTTAGCCTTTGAGCTCAGAGCTAAGCTGGTAACTGCTTCTAGGGTTCATCTTCCTCTGGTTTATTGGTGTGAGAAAAAAAAAAAAAAAAAAAAAACTTCCCGCGCTTCCGCCTCAGTGGCCCCTCTCCTCTACCTACCCACCCTGCCCCCTCCTTGTGGCTAAACTACTCAACTGCCAATTAAACCCCACGTTTCCCAGCATGCCTTGCACCACGCAGAAGTCTCAGATCCTTCCATTCACCCGGCACTTGAGCACAAAGGGGCTTTAGTCAATCTTTGGGTTCACCACAGGGCAATGCGCTCTTGGGGCTTCTGCTTTCACCTCCCCCGGTTGTGGGAGAATCTGCTACTACACCACAGCAAACCGCACTTGGAACAGGAAGAACCTGCCCACTGTACCGCCTGGGCCTGTGTTGCTGGGAAGTAGAGCCAGCTTTGTCTTTCTCATGGAGCTCTGCAGGGGCTGGGAAGTAGAGCCAGGTTTTCCTTTCTCTTGGAGCTCTGTAGGGACTCTCTTGCAGGGTCTTGTTCTTGAGTGTGTGGCTTCTGGTGACAGGCAAGTGTGAGGTGAACTCGAGCTGGGGACCTCTGTGGCAGGTGCACTTTGCCTCACTGCTAGAGCTCTTTGGGCTTCCAAGGACTTCCTCCCAGCCTTTGCATTTCCTCACAACTGCGGAAACTCCAGCTGACCCTCCACCCTCACCCTCAGGCCTGCACCCTCCCTGTTCTAGGAATTCACATCCCTTTTTTCGCGCCTTTGACCCATGGATATTCCCTTCCACTGGGTCACCATCTCTAAAATGCTCCAAAAACCAAAGGGCTGTTTTGGCCACATTTCTTGCCAAAAAATATTACTATTGATTTGGCATTGTGGCCCAAGACCCAATTGGAGGAATTATGTAACCAACGGTGTCACGGCTCTAAACTATGAGAAAATGTGATCTTTGGCACTCTTCTCGTCCCCAGATTGAGGGTGAGGGATTTGGATCCGCACTAAGGTTCCACACAAAGGGAGCGTGGATAGTGGAACTGTGCAGACCTGAAAAGACAGCCCCAACTGCTACACATCATGTTATAACGCAAATTTACAAGAAGCATGAAGAATTTGACACAAATCATAGATATATAATACTATATGCAGTTATATATAATTACACATACATAGGGAAAGCTTGAAAGGTAATGTTAGCAATAGGTTAATAGAATTTTTCTTACTTTTGCCTTTCTTTAGCAGTCAGAAAAAATGTTATATATATGTATATACATATATGTTGGTTTTTTTTACTATATTATTTTTGTTTGGTGTTTGTTTTTGGAGACACAGTTTCTCTGTGTAGCTCTAACTGTCCTGGAACTCACTATGTAGACCAGGCTAGCCTCAAACTCAAACTACCTGCCTCTGCCTCCTGAGTGCTGGGATAAAAGGCATGTGCCACCACCTCCCAGCTCAGAAAATAATTTTTAAATTCTTATTTTTTATGAGCATGAAAGTTCTGCCTGCATGTACGTACGTACGTACATACGTACGTACGTATGTATGTATGTATGTATGTGTACCACGTGTGCACCTGATGCCCATAGAAGTCAGAAGAAAGTGTCAAATACCCTGGAACTAGAGTTGTGGACAGCTAAGAGCTGCCATGTGGGTGCTGGGAATTGAACTAAGGGAATTCACAAGAGAAGTAGGTGTTGTTAAACACCAAGCCATTGTTCTAATCCCCAAATAATGCTTATAAAAAGCACAGTCAGTAGTACCAAAAACCTAGTTGGTGGGGCTGGAGAGATTGCTCAGTAGTTAAGAAAACTTGCTGCTCTTGCAGAGGACCAGAATTTGGTTCCCAGCACCCGCATGGTGGCTCTCAACCATCTGTAACCACCAGCTCCTGGGGACTCAACAGCTCAGGTCTCCACAGACACTCCACTCCTGTGCACACAGTCACATTCAGACACCTACATCCACACAGAATGTAAAGCAAATCTTTGAAAAACTTAAGTTGCCGGGCGGTGGTGGCGCATGCCTTTAATCCCAGCACTTGGGAGGTAGAGGCAGGCAGATCTCTGTGAGTTCGAGGCCAGCCTGGTCCACAAAGTGAGTCCAGGACAGCCAGAGCTGTTACACAAAGAAACCCTGTCTCGAAAAACCAAAAAAAAAAAAAAAAAAAAAAAAAAAAACTTAAGTTGGTGCTCGAAGTTTCTACTATGTGGCCTTAAATAAGTCACTCAACCAATCTCAGCCCAGAGTTTCTCTTCTGCAAATTGGGACTACCAGGAGCCATTAGCAGAGTCCTTGAAGGATAGTGTACCATTCATGCGCCTGGGCGGAAATCGCTGAGATGCTGGGCTCCACGTCCAAGTCTGGTTTCTTCTCCACCAGCTCTGGATTGCCTGCTGTTGTCATAAAATGGCACAGACTGAGAGTCCCCATGTGACACTTGTCTAGTCCCCATGTGATACCTGTCTTCCCTCCCTTCCCCCCAGTGTGAGGTGAGTGTGTGGGGCACACAGAGGACAATCAGAGGATAACTGTGAGAGATGATTCTCCTTCTCTACAAACCGGATTCTGGGGGTTAAATTCAGATTGTCAGGCTTGACAGCAAGCTTCTCTAATGGCTGAGCTGCCTCCTCCAGCCCTCACCTGTCTTTTCCTGTTGATGCTCAACAGGACTTTCAGGTTTCTTTTCTCTGCCCTGATTACATCACCATAAACAGATTATTTTAATTTTTGTCAAGCTAAACCATATTTTATGGACACTAGGTCCCACCTCTGCACATCTTTTACTGATCTGTTTTGTCAGGGATAAAGGTGCATTATGTGATAATTTATATATGATATGTATGTAATATTTCCCACTTTTTTTTTTTTTTTTTTGGTTTTTCGAGACAGGGTTTCTCTGAATATCTCTGGCTGTCCTGGACTCACTTTGTAGACCAGGCTGGCCTCGAACTCACAAAGATCCGCCTGCCTCTGCCTCCCAAGTGCTGGGATTAAAGGCGTGCGCCACCACCGCCCGGCTTATATTTCCCACTTTTAAAGATTCATTTATAAGTCTGTGTGTGTGTGTGTGTGTGTGTGCTTACCCCATGCCAGTGTGTGTGCATGCATGCGAGTGTGAGTGCATAAGCTGCAGAGGCCAGAAGGGGGCACCACATCTCCTAGATCTGGAGTTAGAGGCAGTTTTGAGCCACCTTGAAGAGGATGCTGGGAACCAAACTCAGGTCGTCTGAAAGACCATTTGTCCTTGTTTTCACCCCAATGCCTCAATTTACTAATTTAACAACATGGGCCCCAGCTCCTGGCCTCAGCACTCTACTGAAGCTTCTGTGTATGTGATCATGTGTTCACTCACTCACTCATGGCCACAGAAACTCACGAGCACATGGTGTGTCTCATGCTCTGTGGTAAGCCTCCATGTACCACAGTGAGTTACCAGATGGCACTTTTCTCAGGAGCGCATAATCTAGTTGGGATCTAGGGAGAAATTAATTAGTAAGTTTGTATATAATAAGGTATTGTGCAGGGACATAAGTAAATATATTGTAAAGAAAAGGCAAAGTTGGCTGCTCTTCCAAAAGACACAGGTTCAAATCCCAGCACCCACATGGCACTTCACAGCTGTCTAGGGCATGGTGGGTGATGACTGTAACCCCAGCACACGGGAGGCAGAGGCAGGTGGATCTCTGTGGGTTCAAGGCCAGCATGGTCTACAGAGTGAGTCCAGGACAGCCAGGACTACACACAGAGAAACCTTGTATCGAAAAACCAAAAATAAAGAAAAATAAAAAGGAAGGGAAAAGAAAATGGCAGGGGGCTGGTATTTAAATGGTGTGACTAGGGATTCCCTAAGTGACACCGAAAAGGAATGAAGGCATGAGCAATTTGGGCATAGTACAGAGGAGCCTGAGAACGTTCTAGACCTAAGAAGGAAAAAATGGCAAAGGCTCCAAGGCTGAATTCTTTAGAGTTTTTTATTTTGTATGCAAAGATGTTTTGCCTGCATGTATATGTGCACCACATTTATACCTGGTACCCGTGGAGGCCAGAAGAGGAGTCAGATCCCTGGGACTGGAGTTAGAGGCAGTTGTGAGCTGCTATGTCAGTGCTGGGAACTGAACCCAGGTCCTCTGGAAGAACAGTGCCCTTAACCACTTAACCATCTCTCCTGCCCTCTTGGTTTTGTATATTTGGGTTTTTTTGTTTGTTTTTTTGTTTTTGTTTTTTCAAGACAGGGTTCCTCTGTACAATAGCTCTGGCTGTCCTGGACTCACTTTGTAGACCAGGCTGTCCTCGAACTCACAGAGATCCGCCTGCCTCTGCCTTGTGAGTGCTGGGATTAAAGGTGTGCGCCACCACATCTGGCTTGTGTTATTTTGTATTTTTGAGACAGGGTCTTACTGTGTAGTCCTGACTGGTTTGGAACTGGCTATAATAGCTTTTCTAGCCCCTATATACATCAAACTGGTCTTGAACTCACAGAGATACACTTGCTGCTGCTTCTGGGATGCTGGGATTATAGACATGTGCTCCCATGACCAGCTGTCATCTTAAAAATTTATTTACTTATTTATGTGAATGTATAGATATATACATAGGTACATGCATACCATACCACGACATGCTTTTGGAGGTCAGAGGACACCTTGAAGAAGGACTCCATCTTACTGTGTGGGTCTCGGGGATTGAACTCAGGCCCTCAGGCTGGAAGGCAAGCACTTTTACTCACTGAGCCATCTCACTGACTCCAGACAGAATTCTGATGGTCTAGAGTGGGGGGCTAGCTGCAAGGAAGACTTCATGTTTCAGTGGAGTGAATAAGCAGCAGACTAACAGGATAAAATGAGAGGAAGCCTAAGGATTCTGGGGCTTTCACACATCAATTATAAAAAGTCCTTCTCAGGGACTAGAGTGGCAGCTCAGTGTTTAGGAGCACTTGTTCCTCTTGCACAGGACTCAAGTTTGTTTCTCAGTATCCATACGGTGCCTCACAACTATCTGGAACTCTAATTCCAGGGGATCCAACACCCTCTTCAAGTCTCCATGAGCACCAGGTACACAAATGGTGCACATACATACGTGTAGGCAAAACATTCATACACATAAAACAAATCTAAACAAATATTTTTTTTTGGTTTTTTCGAGACAGGGTTTCTCTGAATATCTCTGGCTGTCCTGGACTCGCTTTGTAGACCAGGCTGGCCTCGAACTCACAAAGATCCACCTGCCTCTGCCTCCCAAGTGCTGGGATTACAGGCGTGCGCCACCACTGCCCGGCTATAAACAAATATTTTTAAAGAGAAATATATACATGATTTCTCTGTGCAGCCTTGACAGTCTTGGAACTTACTCTGTAGACCAGGCTTATGGGGAATTTCTGCTGATAAGGTAGAAATCTGGCTTAACTGGAAAGCCCCCTGAGCTTGGTTCTAAAAGGACAAATTCCCTTTTTCCAGCAGAAACCCTCCCTTCCCTCTGATCTGAGGATTCCCAGATCCTCTAAGTAAGGAGTGTCATGTGGCCCAATCCCCCCCATAAGAAACCTGCCCACTAACTTCCCCATGCTAATGAGGTCTGTCAGTGCCTTGGCTTTCCATCAATGACATTTGTCTATACCTCTAGCTTCTCTGGAGTTTTTCCTCCACCTCCATTGCCCATGAATTAATTAAAATTACCTTTCCTTTATTCTCATTGGATGATACCCAGCAAATCAAACACATTCACCTCCAAAACCCCTCCCCACTGCCCAAAGTTATATGATGTCCCTAATTCATGAAATAAACCTTCCTGTTTTCTTCATGCCTCCAACATGACTGAGTCTGTTTATTTTTGGCCTGGGAGGGAAGTTCTCTTCCTTCTGTGAATTGTTCACCACTGTAGCTGCTTGCCGCCTGGCTGCTGGTGCCTGGGTAGGCTAGGCCTAGTCAGGACTCCCTCCCAGAGGTATTGGAGCTTTCTCTGCCTCTCCCACATTACCCACCTGGCCACCTGGCCCAGCTACAGGAGCTTTGAGACAGTCCAGCTCAGTGCTGGAAGTTTAATAGCTAACACTTGGGCATTGGAGAAAACTTTCACCTGCTTCTCTGGACCCCCTAAGGGTACAGACCTCCTGGTCCATGTTTAAGCTGTTTCTTCTGGGAAACCGGGTGAGTACGGCCCTTCCAGTGAAGGGGCGTGTGTTTCCTCCCAATGCGAGATGCAGGCTGGCAGCTAGGGACTCCCCACCCAACGCAGAACTGCACAAGCTGGCCTTGAACTCACAGAAATCCTAGAGAGGGTTTCTCAGTGTAGCCCTGGCTGTCCTGGAACTCACTCTGTAGATCAGACTGGGCTTGAAATCAAAGAGATCTGACTGCTTCTATTTTTTAAAGTTTAAAAAAAATAACTTAAGGGGCTGGAGAGATGGCTCAGCAGTTAAGAGCACTGGTTGCTCTTCCAGAGGTCCTGAGTTCAAGTCCCAGAAACCACATGGTGGCTCACAACCATCTACAATGTGATCTGATGCCCTTTTCTGGTTGCAGATTTTCATGCAGATAAAGCAATCATATACATAAAATAAAGAAATAAATCTTTAAAAAAATAATCTTAAAAAAACTTAATTATATATGTGCAACTGCGTGTGAACTGGTGCACATGCGTGAAACACCCCTGGGGACCAGATGAGGGTGTCAGATCCCTTGGAGTTGGGTCTGCAGCTGGTCACAGGGTGCTGGATGTTGGTGCTGAGACCCAAACTAGGGTCCTCTGTAAGAGTAGCAGGGTCTTAAGTGCCATCTCTCCAGCCCCTTGGGAAAATATAAGTGTATAAATCTGTTACTCAACTACTAAGATTTAACTTAAATGGATTATTAAAGCAACTAGAAACACCTTAAGCCTAGCTGAGGAGTAACAGCATTCTGGCCTATTTTGAAGCTGCAGAGTTTCACCTGGTAGCTATGAAGTGTTTCATAAGTATTTGGCTTCTGTGCTGGTTAACTTTTCTTTGACTTGAGTCAAGCTAGGGTCATCTTGGAAAAGGGAACCTCACTTGAGAAAGTGAGTCCTTCATATTGGCCTGTAGGCAAGTCTGTGGGGCTTTTTTATTTTGTTTTGGTTTTTTGAGACAAGATTTCTCTGTGTAGACCAGGCTGGCCTTGAACTCACAGAGATCCACCTACCTCTGCCTCCGAAATGCTAGGATTAAAGGCATATGTCACCATGCCCAGCCATTACAGACAGCTGTGAACTGCCATGTGGGTGCTGGGATTTGAACCAGGGTCCTTTGGAAGAGCAGCCAGTGCTCTTAACCACTGAGCCATCTCTCCAGTCCCCTGGACTCACTTTGTAGACCAGGCTGGCCTTGAACTCACAGAGATCCACCTGCCTCTGCCTCCTGAGTGCTGGGATTAAAGGTGTGTGCCACCATGCCCAGCCCAACTCTCTTTAAATGTTTTTAAGTGTTATGTTTTGAAGATTTTCATACTATAGATTTATTTAAAATACAGTTATCTTTAGTCCTATGTTTGAGTGGTTGCTAAGGAGATCATTAATATGTTAGTTGCATTACTTTAGTGAAGTAGATATTTTAGTGTGATATATTAATATAATTATAAGATATAGAATGGAACAGATAATATAGGTTAGTGTAATTTGGTTATATAAATTGATTACACATTGTTATAGATCAGAAGAATCCAGGAAATTGATTCTTGTTTTGTTTGTCCAAACAGAGTTTATCTGTGTAGCCCTGGCTCTCCTGGAACTCCCTCTGTAGACCAGGCTGACCTTGAACGCAGAGATCTGGCTGCCTCTGCCTCCTGAGTCTGGATATTCTTAAGAAGAAAGAGACACTTATCCCTATGGGAAGAAGTTATTCCCTACTTCCCTTTGAAGAGAGAGGATTATGTTCCTAGAGTTGGGGTCTGTAATAATCATTATCTGCTGGGATTTTTGAGGGGTGACTGCACTCAGACGTCTTCGTTGTTCAGGGAAGCTTTTCATTACAGTCTCAAGAAACAGAGCCGTGCCCCTAGGAGATTAGAGATATTAGTGCTGTTGTACAACCCAGGCTCCGACCCTGACGGGGAGTCGTGCAGAATCCACAGGTCTGGAGCTAGCAGCGTGAGGATGCTGACAGTTGCAGCAGAGACCTCCGATGGCTCCCGAGGTGACAGGAGTGCCAGAGGCGGTGTTAGCCACCAGGGAGGGCAACAAAGGCTTCTGAGCTGCTCCCTTGGTGTGACAAGTCTCGGTTGTGCTCACAGCCGTCCACCTCCCCCTGAAGCTGACCGTCTCTTCCTCAGGATCCCTAGCCTTTATACTGGCATCTACCCACGGTCCTTCCGATAAAATCCTCTCCACCCGCTCTAGCCAGTCTGCTGCTTGGACTCCTGAGCCCTGACTTGTGGAACAACTACAAATCGCTTGAAGCAAGAAAGATGATTCAAAAGAGAGATGAGAAGGAAGGCAGTACCAGGATCTGGAAATTAAAATAAGCTTCCTCCTGAAGTAACCAGAAAGAAGGGATAGCTATCAGCCTTCCGGGAGTAAAATTGCATTGCCTGCAGCTCTATGGATGCCCGGAGACCCCCAGGGAAACCAGCGCTGTAGTTCAATTAGCGAACATCGATGTGGCAGTCAGCTGCTCCAGAGGGAACCACGTCACTTGAGAGGATGAGAGAATTCCCCTCCAAGAGAGTCACATCTGTCATGCTTAGCTGTTTCCCTAGGGGCTACTTTAGGGCATGTAAGTCCTGGGAACACCTAGAAGTTCAGTGTTACCCCAAACTGAACAGGAATCTAGGAAGAACTGACATGGTGAAAGCGTGCTCAAAATAGAAGCAGTAGACAATACACGCATTGTCAAGGGAAACAGTGACAAGGCAAACTCAAAAAAAAAAAAAAATAAAAATCAGGGCTGGAGAGGTGGCTCAGAGGTTAAAAGCACTGGCTGCTCTTCCAGAGGTCCTGAGTTCAATTCCCAGCAACCACATGGCGGCTCACAACCATCTATAATGAGATCTGGTGCCCTCTTCTGGCCTGCAGACATACATGCAGGCAGAACAATAAATCTCTAAAAAAAAATAAAAATGAACAGAATCAACTCATAATTGATTATGAGACAGGCACATTTGTAGTGTGGGTTACAATTGCCATTAAAGCCATTCTGAAATTACACTCTAAACCTTTGTAACACTAAATGTGATCACTGGAATTACTAAGAAAATAGTGGGGCTGGAGAGATGGCTCAGAGGTTAAGAGCACTGACTTCTCTTCCAGAGGTCCTGAGTTCAATTCCCAGCAACCACATGGTGGCTCATGACCATCTACATTGAGATCTGGTGCCCTCTTCTGGTGTGCAGGCAGAACACTGTATACATAATAAATAAAATATTAAAAACAAAGAAAAAGAAAATAGTATTGAGTTTAGAGTAGTCTGCAGATTCAATTTGATAATTGTAAATTTTAGTGAAACGATATTTTCCACCTAAAAGTTAGCTAAAAATCACATGGATCCATTAAAAATAATTAACAGAAAGCTTATTGGGAGGAAGTGGCAGGTTTGTATAGACTTTGTCCCGTACTGGATGGTTATCCTCAGAATTGTCTGGCTCTGTCCCTGTTGGCCTCTTTGGGTTTCAGTCCACATTTATAAGGCAGTTGATAGTAGAACATACTTCATGGAATTTTTAAGAAAATGAAATATTGCCACTGTCTGCCCTTGTAACTCAGTGGCCATTAGCTGTTTGTATCATGACCAAATGGGATTCGATTACATGGCATGAAGACCAGTGTACTCTGATTTTCTACTGAGGCAAAGCACACACACACATATACTTACACATACACAAACACACACACACACCATAATTTAAAACAAAGGCAAGCATGGTGGTGCACACCCTTAACTCCAGCACTCAGCAGGCAGAGGCAGGCAGATCTCTTGTGAGTTTGAGGTTAAGTCTGGTCTACAAAATGAGTTCAAGACAGCCACAGCCAGAAACCCTGTCTCAAAAAATGGAAGGAAAAAAAAAGTAAATAAATAAAACAAAGAAACCATCTGGTGGTGGTGGTGCATGCCTTTAATCCCAGCACTTGGGAGGCAGAGACAGATCTCTGAGTTCAAGACCAGCCTGGTCTACAAAGCTAGTTCCAGGTCAGCCAGGGCTACACACACCCACACACACACACACACACACACACACACACACACACACACACACACAGCTCTTGTTTCGAAAAAACCAAAGACAAAACAAAAAGAAACCTAGTGGTGTGGTATCCCACAAACACCTATATTTGTGGAGGAAAATACATGGCCTTTCAGAGGAGGATCCACAGGAGCAGGCCTTTTTCTTTGGGCCTTAGCACGTATTTCATCCCCAGAGGTGGCACAGTACAGTGGCATGGCGCTCTGCTGGCTCCAGTAGGGACTGTCAGAATGAGGACTCATGGAGAGTAACTCCAAGGAACTCTGGTGAGAAAGAGAGTGGGGACTGGGTCACAAGGACACAATGATAAGAGTGCTGAGAGCTGGGGATGTACTCCTGCAACCACAGCTTGTGGGAGGCCGAGGAGGAAGACTGTGCACTGAAGCAGGGCTACAGCTCTCTGATCCTGTCCCCCAGAACTGGAGCAGTAGGCAATCTGCCCGTCGATGCCACAGTAAACGTCTGCCCTCCTCTCAAAGCTGCCGGAGCCTTCCTTACCCATAGATAAAGTGACTGGCAAAGGAGAAGGCATGGCTGTTGGGTGCTTATAGAGAGAGTAGCTTGATTTTTTTTTGAGTTATTGTTGGAAAATTAATTACATAATTGGGTTTTAAGCCCCCCAAAAAGACATTTCATAAAAGGACAGTAAATGTTGGATCAAAATGGAGCTTGGTAAAAAAGGAGGGAGAAGAGAAGGAAGAGGGGGAGGATGAGGAAAAAAGAAAAAAAAGCCAAAGGTGGCAGAAGAGATACCAGAAAGGAGGCCTCATGAGGATTAATGGAGTCACTGGACCAGTGTTAGGACCACAAACCCCTCCAAGCAAAAGCAGCCGAGGCAGAAGGGCTCGGATCGTGGCAGATCCTGAAGCTCTCAAACTGCTGCAAGTCTACTGGAGAGGGCACGGGGCCTTGTGCTCACAGATAAGCATCAGGAAAGCCAGGAATGTTAGACACGCAGGGCTGTCACTCCAGAAGAAGGAACCTGTTCTGCCGAGAGGCTGGAATTGGATGTAGCCAATTGCGTGGTGGCCTGCGCTAATTGTAGGGCCAGGCCACACCTGACTCCCCCAGACTCTTACCTTTAACCCAGACTCTTCCTCCCTGGACCTTGGAACATTTTTTTTTTCCTGTCAATAGAATCCATCTTTATGGAAGATGTCACGTGTACTTTGAAAAGAGTGTCAGTCAAATCACACTTTAAGCTTTGTTGTGGACACGAGATTGAGTTATCACCAGGAACCCTTTCTCCAAACTGTGCTGTGCTTACACGCGCCTAAAATAAACTGCCCATTGTCAGACTCTGGAAGTTTGAACCAACACTGGCTCCTGAGTACTGGTGAACCAAATTTCCTCCTTGCCTCTCTTGGATCACTCCTCTGCCTGGCCTGGTGTCTTCACAGACCCACATAGTCTATCCAGACTCTGATTGGTCCTTAGCAGAGGAACCTGGCTGCAATCCCAGGGTCCACCACCTGCCACTGGGCGAACTTCCCCTCCACATCCTGTGGGAAAGGCGCCTCTCACACACGGAGGGCTGGGGGATCTCAGTGATTGTTAACGCTGACTGGCAGTTTCATCTTCCAGAGAGCCCCAGGAAGTCATAAGGGGAACTGCCAGTCTGCACCTAAATTTGGCCAAAAGGAGGAATTGGGTGGCAGAGTGGGAGTAACAGGGAGCTTGGGAGAAAGCAGCTGCACTTGCCAAGGGTGGGACAGTATGATGACAGAGATGGTATGACAGATGTCTTGAATTTTGACAAAGAAGACAAGGAGAACGAGAGTTCAAGCTATCCCTGGCTACACGGTGTTCCCAAACTGTGCCATATAAGACCTTGTCTCAGAAAACAAAGTTAAATTAGGGGTCAGAGAGATGGCTTGACAGTTAAGGGCACTTTCTGTTCTTGCAGAGAACCTGGGTTCAGTTCCCAGCACCCACATGGTCGTTCACAGCCCTCAGTAAACTTCAGAGATCCTGGCACCCTTTCAGGCTCCGCAGGCTCCTGCGTGCATGGGGTCCACACAAATAGACTCCGGCCAGCACACACATATGCACACAAAATAAATAAATCTTTTTAAAATTAAAAGAAAGTATGTACTACAGCTTGAGAAAATACCACAGTGGAAGAAAGCTAAAGATTTTTCATAACTTTGCGGGGGTGCCAGAGCGCTAGGAACTGAACCTAAGGCCTTCCTTGCACAATCTAAGCAAGCGGTCAACCACTGAGCTCCACCCCAGCCCCATTTACACCTTAAGTTCATCCTCTTGACCTGTGAGATCTCAAGCGCAGTTTCCAAAGGGAAGGGCTTAAAGAAGCACCTCGGTTCCAGTCGTTTCTCTGACCGTGGTAGAAAGTGAGGCCAAGCTGGACAAGGGAGAGCAACCACAGATGAAGATGAAGGGACGAGCGAGCTAGTCCTCTGGGAAAGTGAAAGCCACACAGGAAGGAGGCCTCTGGGGGCCTTTGTACGGACTGCCTGTGGTCAGTACTGTCCTGTTGGTGGTGACAGAAAGCAGAACTCAAGCTGTGGACTTAGCTTCCGTTTTCCTTGTCATAGGGAATGTTCTGAAAACTGAGCTGTTCAGAGGAAAAGTCAACCCAAGATAGGGAAAAATAAAAAATACTGCCACAGAGTGCTGTGGGGTCGCTATGTGGACTCCACAGGGATCTGACCAAATGGAGTGCGTGGATTATCCCACAGGCGTTGTCTAAGGAGCAGACAGAGGTCTGCAGGCAGACAGCGTAATTTTCAAAACTGGAGGAAACTCAATTTCAGGAGCTATAAGCCTCGTGTTCATGCAGCCGGGACCTAAATTAATTAAGGTTATTTAATAAAGCTTGTGTTCACTTCAGAAGCAAGGGGTCTCCCCGGCCAGTGGAGGGGACTAGATATTTCGATTCCTGTCACTTTTGTCCTCAAGGAGGGTCTTGGTCCCTCTCCATCTTTGAGACAGAGCCTTGCTGTGTAGCCCAAGCTGCCCACGAACCCAACATCTTCCTACTCCCACCTCCCAAATACCATGATGACAGGCCCAATACCACGAACATTTCTGATGAATTATACCAGCATTAATTATTTACATCAGAACTGTATTTTCTGGAAAAAACTCCCTTTTAAGAAAATTTAATTTCTCATTGTCTTTCCATAATACTTGTTTGAGATACTTATTTTTTCTGTTCTATTTTTTGGTTGTGAGCCTAGCCTTTAACGGCTGAGCCATCTCTCCAGCCCGTTTTATTTTTTGATAGGGTCTCACTATGTAGCCCTGGCTAGCCTGGAACTCACTATGTAGATGGATCAGGCTAGCTTTTAGCTCACAGAGGGATCTGCCTACAAGGCACATTCACTGTACCACATCTGGCTGGTATTTACATTTTTATTCTTTTTTATTTTTAGTCAAAAGGAATCTTTTTTATTGGAAACAATTGTTTTTCTTTGACATGGTGGTCCACAACCATCTGTAACTCCAGTTCCAGGAGATCTGATGCTCTCTTCTGACCTTCATGAGCACCAGGCATGGACATGGTACACAGACATACACACAGGCAAAACACTCATACGCAGAAAAAAAATAAATAAATCTGAAAATAAGCTGTTTTAAATCTCTAAACTGAGCGTGGTCCACACCTTCTGTCTCAGTATTCAGGAGGTAAAGCAGGAGGCAGGAATTCAAGACCAGCTGGGGCACCAGAGTGAGCTCAAAGCCAGCATGAGCTACACAATGAGTTCTTGGGGTTTTTTTGTTTGTTTGTTTTGGTTTTTTAAATTTTATGCATTGGTGTTTTGTCTGCATATGTGTTTGTATGAGGTGTTGGGCCCACTAGAACAGGAGTTAAAGACAGTTGTGAGCTACCATGTGGGTGCTGGAAATTGAACCCAAGTCCTCTGGAAGAGCATCCAGTGCTTTTAACCATTGAGCCATCTCTCCAGCCCAGAAGTCTTATCTTAAAAAGTCAAGAGCCAGCCGGGCGGTGGTGGCGCACGCCTTTAATCCCAGCACTTGGGAGGCAGAGGTAGGCGGATCTTTGTGAGTTCGAGGCCAGCCTGGTCTACAAAGTAAGTCCAGGACAGCCAAGGATACACAGAGAAACCCTGTCTCGAAAAACCAAAAAAAAAAAAAAAAGTCAAGAGCCAGAGATGGGATTTGTGTAGCATGTGCAAAGGCCCAGGGTTCACCCTGAGCACCACTGAAAAATCAATGCATGTCCAGACTAACTTGCTATCATGTGGCCAGTACGTAGGTTACCCATCTGAAGATGCCTGCTCTGGCACTAGGTCCCAGTGTGTCCCACATGACCATTCCTACCTCACTTTGCTCTCCTCAGATATTACCCTCTTACAGGCCTACAGTTTTCCTTCGGCTCAGCAACCACAGTTCCATGCAACCTTCCAGGGGTACACAGGACATGTACTGTGGCATATTATGTTGTTGCATTATAGGAAGGAGGTGGTAGAGGCAACCTGGGCAATTCAAAGAAGCTTAAGGAGGATTTCCTAAAGGGACCAGGACAAAGATGTCACAGGAATTCAGGGAGCCAGGACTAGCCAGAAAGAGCTGACAATGTCCCTAGGTATGAAGAGAGACACTTCTGACCAGGATACCAAGGGTGAAAGAGTCCACAGGTGACTCACAGCCTCTTCAGGAGTCCCAGGAATGCTGGTCTAGGACAACAGCCACCCCTAGGTGAGCCCATGGGAAGAAGCCAAAACAACGTTACTCACCTCTCTTTTCTTGCCAGGGCTCCCCATTAGGAAGCCAAAGGATACAAACAACAGCTGGGACAGTCATGCAGGTCAGCGAAGACGCATAGGGTAGGTACAGAGGACAACACCCACAGAGGCTCCCTGCAGCACGGAGGGAGTCAAGTTTTCCACTTCATGTCTGCTGTACTTTCCTGATGAGTATTGATTTTTTGCCTGTCTGTATGTCTGTGCATCATGTGTGTGCCTGGTGCCCAAGGAGGCCAGAAGTGTTGGATCCCTTGGAACTGGAAGTACACATGGCTGTGAAGCACCATGCAGGTGCTGGGAATCCAAGCCAGGTCCTCTTCAAGAGCAGCCAGAGCTCTTAACCACTGAGCCAAGACGCTGCACATGGTGGCACACGCCTCTAATCCCAGCACTCTGGAGGCAGAGGCAGGTGGATCTCTGTGAGTTTGAGGCCAGCCTGGTCTGCAAAGCAAGTTCCAAGACAGCCAAGGCTGTTACACAGAGAAACCCTGTCTTGAAGAAACAAAACAAAGCAAAACAAAAAATGCTTAACTACCGCGCCATCTCTCCAGCCCTGTATAATATTTGTTGTTTTGTTTTTCCAGATAGAGCCTCTCTGTGAAGTCCTGGCTGTCCTGGACTCCCATTGTAGACCAGGCTGGCCTCGAACTCACAGAGATCCACCTGCCTCTGCCTCCAGCATGCTAGGATTAAAGGAGTGTGTCACCACGCCCAGTGTACAATACAATCTTAAAGAGCTTACATTGCTCTTCTTTTCCTTACAATTTGCCATGCTATAAACAGAATTTAGATGATTTCTTGAATGTATTTATTACCAGACATTTGCTTACACTAATGCTTAACTGTCGTCACTTTTCTTTCTTTTTAGTTTTTAGATGGGATCGTATTCTGTGGCCTTGGCTAACCTGGTGCTAGTACTTGCTTTGTGGCATAGGCTGACTTTCATCTCATGGACATTCTCCTGTCTCAGTTTCTTGAGTATTGAGATTACAAGTGCACACCCACCCACCTGACTCTGCAGTAACGTTTCCTATTCTTAACATAGCTGTATACTGTTTCGAAGCAGGAGGCTATGGAAATCATTCAGCACAGTGTTTGCCTACTATGTGAGAGAGCCTCATTTGACTCCCAGGCAGAAAAGAAAGACAGTAAGCAAGAGGGAGAAGAAAAGGAGAGAGAGAAAAAGAAAAAGGAAAAAGATAAATGTTATGACAGCCAGGCATGGTGGCACACCCCTTTAATTCCACCATTCAGGAGGCAGAGGCAGGTGGATCTCTAAGTTGGAGGCCAACCTGGTCTACAGAGTGAGTCCAGGACATCCAGGGCTACACAGAGAAACCCTGTCTCAAAAAAACGAAACAAAAAAAAGTGTATGTGTGTATCGGCTGGAGAGGTTACTCAACAGTTACAAGCACTGGCTGTTCTTCCAGACGACCCAGATTCAAATCCCAGCACCCACATGGCAGCTCACAAATGTAACTCCATTCCAAGGGATTCAACACACTCTGGCCTCTGAAGATTTCAAGCACACATGTGGTACACAGACCATACAAGCAGGTAAAGCACCCATACTCATAAAAATAAATCTTAAAATTAAAAAAAAAGCTATTTGTGGGGCTGGAGAGATGGCTCAGTTGTTAAGAGAAATGATTGGTCTTCCATGGGACCCAGGTTCAATTTCCAGCATTCACATAGCAGCTCACAATTGTCTGTAACTTCAGTTCCAGGGGCCCCACTCTTATAAAGACATACATGTAAGGAAACCAATAAAAATAAATTTAAGATAAACACACACACACACACACACAAACCCAAAACAACAGTACTGGTTGCTCTTCAGAGTATCTGGGTTTGATATCAGCATCCACCAGGTAGCTGACTACTGTCTGTAACTCCAGTTCCAGGGGATTTGATTCCTTCTCTTGGCACTGAATGATCACAGTGCACAAACATCCATGCAGGCAAAAATGCTCATACACATGTGAACCAGCCAGATGGCTCAGGGAATAAAGACACTTGCTGCCAAGCCTGGCAGCTTGAATTTGATTCCTAGGATGCACATGGTGGGAGCGAGAACCAGTGCCCACAAGCTGTCCTCTGATCTCCACGTGCATGTTGTAGAATGCACCTACATCCTCCCTGCAAACCACAAATACATGTAATAAAAACTTGAGAAGTTTATATTCATCAAAAGACACAAGCAAATAAAAGGCAAACCATGGACTAGATAAATATAACTCACATTTGACAAGGGGATAATATCCAGAATATATAAAGAGCTACTGTAATCCAACAACAACACATGCAATATAAGGCTGTTCAACATCACTAATCATGAAGGAAATACAAATCAAAATTACAACTAAATACTACCTTACACCTTTCAGGATAGGTTATGTATCTTTTGCCATAATTTAAAAGACATTCAAAGTTGGAAGGAACTTGAGAGATCTTTTTGTTCAAATCGTTTATTTACAGAGAACAGAGCGCGGACCATGGGTGTTACTTGATTTAGAGGAGAGGACAGGAGTAGAGAGGGAACCTCCATCTGGCTCGGCTCTGCTCTGGTCACTGGCGGTGTCCATCTGAGGGGGCCATGGTGCCCAGGTGTGTGGTCACACACTATTCTGGATATTTCTGTGAAATGCACGTGGATGCAATTAATATTTAAATCTGTGGACTCTTAGCAAAGCAGATTGCCAGTCGCACCAGACCGGCACAGAACTGAAAGGCTGGCCTCCCAGCGAGGGAGGCTTTCCCCTTCGCTCCTCCACATCTCACATGGAAGAGCCTCAAGTCTTGGATCAGACTCTGGCTTGGAAGAAAACAGTAGTAGGGAACATTTTAGAGACAATTGTAGAGGTTTTGAATGTAGATAAAGTGTCAGTGTTAGAAAATTATAGTTGATCTTGTTTACTTACATTCTTATGTTCAAGGTGAAATGGCATTCTTATGCTTCAAGGGCATGTACTGAAATATTTGAGAGTGGACTCGATTATCGTGGTGCCTTTAAACAGACTTTTAAAGTTTCAGCAAAAAGCAAGAAAAGGAGCTGAGTGTGGTGACACACAGCACTCTGGAGGCTGGGGCAGGAGTCCCACCTTGGCTACATAGTGTGGATTCCAGGTTGGCCTGAGCTACACAAGGAGACCATCACAGACAGACAGAAGGGTATTAAGGTAAGAGGAGGCTCGCTTGTCCCAGAGGGCACCTGGCATACAGGAGAAAGCGCCACTCAAGACTGCTTAAATGGCAAGGCTAAGTAAACTACCACACAGACCCCAGAGAGAAAGGCCCCTCGCTGCTTTGTTCTCATTTCCTTCCTGCTTAGCCTGTCTTCCTGACTCCCTTTTGGGTTTGTAAATGTATGAGAAACTCCTGCCTTCAAGGGGCATTCCCAGGGGGTCAGCTGGAAATGAGAATCTCCGCGGCTGTCCCATGGGGCAGGGGAGTCCACCTGGACCACTGCAGGCAGTCTGCCGAGCAACAAATGGCCAAAATGTTGATGATCTTCTGGGGAAGGAGCAAAATCACATCTCTGGGAATGTCAAGTGCGTCGAGAAATGGGGCGGTCAGGAGAGAACGGGAGCAAGGAGGAGGCTTTGACGACCCTCAGAGCCCTTTGCTGCCCCAGATGCCCGCTCCCAGGCAAAGACCAGAGGTGGTAAGAAAGATGCAGATGCCAAAAGGGAGGCGGGGCCTGGAGCTCATCCCCTGCTTTCTGGTTTCCCCGGAGGGCCCCAGCTTCTCCGAAAGCTTCTGTCAATTTCCTTCAGTGTCTGATTTCACTTGATAAGGGTGAGGGGAAGCCTCACCAAGCACTGCAGGGGACAGTGATGGCCCTGAAGCAGAAGCGCGTGCTTGCTCGCTGAATGTCAACGCTTCCTGCCCTATCCCAGTCCACGGAGAGAGCAGGGAGATTTATCAGGAGAGGAACTATAAGCCTAATTAAACCAAGGGTTGTTTTGAACTCCGAAAACATTCCATGTAAAGCAGACAAAGAACCCCGGTCAGCATATTTCCGAGCTCTGGAGAGGAAAGAACAATGCCACCAGGTCAACAAACGGGAGCCTAGGGCCACTTTGTGCTGGACAGGATATAAAGATGAATGGCTTCTTTTCTTACCAGCAAAACACTCCCAGCCTTCAATTGTACCAGAAAGCTAAACATCAAATAATAAAGAACGGCTCTCTATGAAACATGCTTCATCCAGCATTACCAGAAGACGGTGTGGAATCTCCCTGGAAACTGCAAGCAAACAGACCATATCCCACATCTGTCTCACCCATCCAGGGTGGTTTACATGCAGCCTTACAGAGCCTGAGGGAACCTGTCTAAAACCGATGACCCTTTGGTTCAATCACTACCCAGTTCTAGAAGTAGGTCTCCCTATTAGTCTGCGATGGCCCTAAGAAAGAGCTAAAAACCAAATCCCTAGAAATAATCCTACCTTGTCTGTCCTGTCTTGCCTTTTACTAGAAAACCCTCCCTCCCCAACTAGCAGGGGGATCTATTCAGTTTTTCCTAACATCTGATTTCATGTCTTAGTTCAATGGATTTGTGGAACAAGAGCAAGTGTTTCTCTGTGTAGCCTTGGCTGTCCTGGAACTCACTCTGTAGACCAGGAAGACCTCAAATTTAGAGATCCGCCTGCCTCTGCCTCCCAAGTGCTGGGATTAAAGGCGTGGGACTCCACACTGAGATTACCACTATGTTTTGAGATCATGCATGTCCTGTTCCCAGACCTTCCTTGTGGCATCCATGTGTGAACAAAGCTACATGCCTGATTGCAGGCCCTACCCTGTCAACGAAAGATCCAGCAAGTGAGTGAGGAGCAGTGGAGAAGCTCTTGCCTTCCAGGCACAATCTTGGATGTAAATGTCTAGGACAAACAGCCTGCTAGTTCATGCTGCATGTCTGAGTTCCTCAGTGATAGGAAGGTAATTATATGGATAGATTGATCCACCATCATGACAGTCAGAGGAAAATGGGGAAAATGTCAGACATGAAAGATGTCATGGTTAGTGTTGTCAATCTGACAGGACCCAGAATTCACCAGGGAAATGGGCATGACTTTGTGGGGGTTACCTCGACTGTGTTAGTGGAAGTGGGAAGTCCTGCCCACTTCGGGTTCCGTCATTCCCCAGGCAGGGGGTCCTGGGTTCTACCAAATGGAGAGAGTGGACCGACCACCAGCGTGTGTGCGCACACTTATCTCTGCGACAGTGGATGACTGTGACCACTCCCCTCAAACCCCTGAGGTTTTGAAACCCCTGCTGTGACCCTTTCTCCCTTAAGTTCTTTTTCCAGGTCATCTTATAGCAAGAGGAAAAGAAACTGCCACATAAGGAAGGAGGAGCAGCCAGAGAGAAACTAGAACTTTCTTGGCTGAAGCAGATGATAACGAATTAGGTAAAAACCGAAGAACAAAAAGCCAGGTCCTCAAAAGGACTGAGCCAACCCTCCTTCCAAAAGATTTCTGGAAGACCTACGCTTTGGAGAAAACGGAAGTCGCCACAGGGTGTGGGTTACACTGGGAAGGGGAACTGAGGAACTAGTTTGCTTTCTCCACTTCATGGGTTTCCTCCTGCAAGCTCCTCCCTGCGGCTCACCCCTGGCACCCCAACCTCCCCCATCCTGAAGTGTGTCGCTGCTGCCCCCTGCTGGGCTAACCCTGTCAGACCCCCCCTTTGGAGGGCCGCCATTTTCCACATCCAGGCAGGAACTGTAGGAGGCGAGCAGTAAGTATATTTAAATAGAGCCAGAAAGCAAAATAAATCTGTTCTGAAAAAGTCTGAGACCTCTAGCTAGTAATCAATATACAAGCCTGTAAAGGGGGGGAGCAAGAGAGAATAGAGGACAGGAAGCCACCTGAGGCCAGAGGCTTAAAGACCTCCATTGCCTGCCTCAGGGCCTGGGTCCATCGAAGCATACACCCCTCTCTACACACAACGTTATATGTCAGGAAAGTTTGCAAAGGCTACATGGATAACAGAAAAACGTCCGAGTTCTTTAGCAATCCTTTCTTTCCTCTTATTCCAGAGACTCGGGACTTGGCCCTACCTCCTGTGCTAGCCTTGCTTCCCATGCTCTCTCCTCTCACGGTCTGCACTCCCACCCAGCTGAATTTTTCACAGTGCCCACGGTCTCCATCCTCTCTCCCCACTGTCATTCTAGTGTCTGTTCTTTTCTACCCACACCCCAACACTTACAAATCTATTAATAGTTTTCAATATATGTATCGAAAGAGATGAAACAAAACTGAACAAAAATGAAATAACAGAAAAAAATATGCATTGAGACAGGGTTTCATTGTGTAGCTCTGACTGCCTTGAAACTCACCATATACACCAGGCTGGCCTCGAATTCACAGAGACTCATGGTCCTCCACTTCTAGAGTGCTGGGATTAGAGGCACACACCACTATGCCTGGCCAGGATAGGTAAATATTTTTTTTTTCTTTTTTTTTTTTTTTTTTGGTTTTTCGAGACAGGGTTTCTCTGAATATCTCTGGCTGTCCTGGACTCGCTTTGTAGACCAGGCTGGCCTCGAACTCACAAAGATCCGCCTGCCTCTGCCTCCCAAGTGCTGGGATTAAAGGCGTGCGCCACCACCGCCCAGCAAGGTAAATATTTTTAAGCCAATAATTTCTTCATTGTATTTTGTATTTTTGAATCTTGAACTGTGTGGCCATAATTCATATCCATAAATAAATTCATTTTTTGTTTAGTTTTTTGACATAGGGTCTCATGTAGCCTAGGGTGGCCTCAGATTTGCTATGTAGCCAAGGATAACTAACCTTGAACTCCTGATCCTCCTGTCTCCACCTCCAAAGTGCTGAGATTACAAGCATCCATAATCATGGTCAGTTTTACGCAGTGCTGGGAGCAACCCCAAGGCTTCCTGCGTAGAGGCAAGCACCCTTGTAACTGAGCCACATCTCCAGCTTTCCTTTTAATCAGAAGTAGATCAGAAATCTTGGAAACAATATAATATAGTAATTTAAAATAATCAATGGAAAGAATAAACTCTAGATTAAACATAAACTGTGAATTAAAACATGACAAAGGAGCTGGTATGGTATCATACCCCTTTAATCCCAACACTTGAAAAGCAGAGGCAGGCATATCTCTGAGTTCAAGACCAGCCTAGTCTATATAGGGAGTACCAGGACAGACAGAGCTACATAGACAGGCCTTTTCTCAAAAAAAAAAAAAAAATTAAATAGCTGACCCCCAAAAGGACCCTATCATCCTAAAATACATAAACATAGCTCAGCAATGGAAAGACAAGGGGTCCACTTTAGTAACAGGTATGAATTTAAACACACTTATTTTGGTTTTTCAAGACAGGATTTCTCTATATAGCCCTGGCTGTCCTGGAACTTACTAGGTAGACCAGGCTGACCTCGAACTCAGAGATCTGCCTGCCTCTGCCTCCTGAGTGCTGGAATTAAAGGCGTGAGCCACAACACTCAGTTTAAACAGACATTTTAAATGTGCTGCAAAGCACAAAATACATGTTTACTTGTAACCACTGTGAGATGCCACTTCATGTCCACAAGGATGCCTAGAATTCTAAAGAGAGAGGGAAGGGAGAAAAAAAGGAGAGGTGTAGGTAAGGATACAGAAATACCGAAACCCTCATGCATCGCTGGAGGGGTGTGGCTGCTGTGGAAAGCACTGTCCTCATAGACTGACTGTGTAGCCCACTAGTGCTCCTCCTAGAGAATTCTACTCAAAGAAATTAAAAACATTTAAATACAATCACGAAAAAACGTGTGTAAACTTCCATGGCAGTATTGATGTTAAAAGTTGTAACTAGGGGGCTGAGGAGGCGACTCAGGGTTAAAGTGCACACTTCCGGGAGAGCTAGGTCCAGTTCCCAGCACTCGCATCACACTTCCGGGAGAGCTGGGTCCAGTTCCCAGCACTCGCATCACACTTCCGGAAGATCTGGGTCCAGTTCCCAGCACTCGCATCACACTTCCGGAAGAGCTGGGTCCAGTTCCCAGCACTGGCATCAGGGGACTCACAAACTTCTCTAACTCTCCAGATGTGGTGGTGCACACCTTTAATCCCAGCACTCGGGAGGCAGAGGTGAGTGGATTGCTGGGAGTTTGAGGCCAGCGTGGTCTACAGAGTGAGTCCAGGACAGATAGACCTACATAACAGAGAGACCCTGTCTCAAAAGCAAAACAAAAAACTACCTGTGACTCTAGGTCCAGGGGATCCAACACCCTGTCCTGGCCTCCTTAGGACACCTGAACACACATGGCATACACACAGATAAACACAATACACATGTATGAATATATGAATAAACTTAAAAGACATAATAGTCCAAATGTCTATCAATTGATGCATGAGTAAACAGAACATGGTATATACATGTAACAGAATATTATCTAACCATGAAGATGAATCAATTACTCATACTATAACATGGATAAATCTTGAAAAAAATGTTTAGTGAAAGAAGCCATACACAAAGTGTCACACATTGTATGATTCAATCTGTGTGAACCTTCCTAACATTTTTGTAGAGGGCATGGGGTGGGGGAGATGCATGTGGAAGTCTGAGGACAAATTGAGGGAATCACTTCTCTTCTTCCACTATGGGTGGTCCCAGGCACCAAACCCCAGCCATCAGGCTTGGTGGCAAGTGACTTTACCTGCTGAGCCGGTGGCGCTCTGTATGAAATTTCTAGAGTATGTAAATCTGTTAATACAGAAAGCAGGTTAGTGGGTTCCAGGGTGTGTAGAGGGAAGGCAGGGAGCGGTGGCGACAGGTAGAGGGGGCTCTTCAGCTGATTTGTGATTACCAAGAGCTTGTGCTGCATGAAAAGTCTAGGCATTGGGCACTCTGCAGTGCAAATTTCATGCAGTGTGAAGCCCATGTCAATAAAGCTACAATAATACAATGGCTGAAATTGTGCTAAGAGCCAAGCATGGTAGCACACGGCTTTAATCCCAGCACTCAGGAGGCAGAAGCAGGCAGATCTCTGTGAGTTCGAGGCCAGCCTGGTCTACAGAGTGAGTGCCAGGATAGCCAGGGCTCCACAGAGAAACCTTGTCTCAAAAAAAGAAGGAGGAGGAGGAGGAGGAGGAGGAGGAGGAGGAGGAAGAAGGAAGAAGAAGAAGAAGAAGAAGAAGAAGAAGAAGAAGAAGAAGAAGAAGAAGAAGAAGAAGAAGAAGGAAAGAAAGACAGAAAAGAAAAGAAAGAAATTGCCCTTAGGATGAAAGAAAAATGTGATTCCTCATTTAAAAAGTATATACTGACTTCCAAGCAGGAGAAATGTAAGTACAGCAGACCTTGGTGTATTGAAGTAAAGTGTCAAATGCAAATTAAAACAAACAATACCTTACCAAGCTTTGTAGTAGGTGCATCCCTGTAATCACAGATTGAGACAGAAGGATTCCTGTGAGTTCAAGGCCAGCCTGAGACTCTAAGGAGAGAGGGAGAAGGAGAGAACAATCCATTCCAAGTGTGGGACAGGAAAAGAGATGAATCAAAGAACAATTTGTTCTGCATTAAGAAATGGCTGGAAGCCGGGCAGTGGTGGCGCACGCCTTTAATCCCAGCACTTGGGAGGTAGAGGCAGGCGGATCTTTGTGAGTTCGAGGCCAGCCTGGTCTACAAAGCGAGTCCAGGACAGCCAGAGATATTCAGAGAA
>CAJQZJ010033117.1:612383-655855 GCA_907164525.1 Lophiomys imhausi | reverse complement strand
AAAAAAAAAAAAAAAAAAAGAAATGGCTGGAATCAACCAAGTGCCCAAAAATAGGGACCCGGTAATAAAGATGGCCCTGCTGACCATGGATACCATCCAATGGTTGAAAGTTCGTGTGGGCATGTAGAGCAGCCTGGAGCCGAGCAATGAAACTTGAGCAGGTGATGTTGTCTCTTTATTGACCCCATTTCCTCATGGAAAAGAGGAACAATAGAGGCTGGAGAGATGGCTCAGTGGTTAAGAGCACTGACTGTTCTTTCAGAGGACCTGGGTTCAGTTCCCACTTCAAGTGGCTCACAGCTACCTGTAACTCCAGGTCCAGGGAATCTGACACCATTTTCTGGCCTCTGAAGGCAGCTGCATGCATGTGATGGACACAAACTCACACACATAAACATAAATTTATAAAAATAAATATAAAATGTAAAAATTTAAAACTGGAATAATAACAATACTCAAGTCATCAGGTTGTTCTACAATATCTGAAAATGAGATAAAAATAGATATGCCAGTAAAAGTCCTTACATACTCACAATAACAGATGAGAAAACATAAGAAATCTTGCCAGTTGCTGGTGGTGCATGCTATTAATCCCAGCACTTGGGAGGCAGACACAGGCAAATCTCTGAGTTTGAGGCCAGTCTGGTCTACATAAGTGAGTTCCAGGACAGCCAGGGCTACACAGGGAGACCCTGCCTCAAAAAAATAAGTAAATAAATCTTATTCTTAATTTTAAACCAAAAGCAATCAACTTAGATGCCATAAAGAAAACATAAGTCCTTTCTACCCCTAAACTTTCCACCCATTTAAATGGAACTCACTAGGCTGGTACTTTGTCTCTCTTTTGCTCTATCAGCACTGAAGGCAATATTTAGCCAACCTGGATACTGCTCCCTTGTTTCCCAGTGCGTTCTAAACTTAAATGGGGAGCTCATTGTGTTACCTGGACCCTCAGACAATATTAGAGGATACAAGAGATGGTGTTGACCGTGGATGAGAAGGTATTTTATCATAAAGACACCAAAACTTCCCAAATCTACGAAATTAAACGTATGTATTGATTTGCAGTTTATATTTTTAATTTTCAGTAGACGTGACAAGCTAAGTTTAAAATCTGTTTGGAGGACTGCCCATGGTGGCACACACCTTTAATCTCAGTATTCAGGTGACAGAGGCTGGTGGACCTCTGTGACTTCCAGGACAGGCAAGACTATAAGAAGTGATGATGTCTCAATCCATCAAATTTACAAGGTGGAGCAAAAGGCTAAGAATTACAACAGGAGTGTTAAAAAATAAACTTGAGGGGCTGGCAAGATGGCTCAATGGTTAAGAGCGCTTGCTGTTCTGTCAGAGGACCCAGGTTCGGTTCCCAGTACCCACCGTGTGGCTCACAAACATCTGTAACTTGAGTCCCAGGGAATCCAATGCCCTCTTCTGACCTCCAAGAGTGCCAGGGGCATACATGATGCACAGACATACTCGAGGACAAAATCTTGACACACATAAAACAAAATAAAACCTTAAGAAAAATAAAACTGAATGACTTGCTCTTTGCAAAATTGGTACTGAGTCAGGCAAGGTGGTATGCACCTGGAATCACAACACTCAGGAGGCTGAAGCAGAAAGGTCTAGGATTCCTCAGGCCAGCATGAGCTACATAGCAAGACCTGGCAAGGTGGGTGTCTTAGCGTTTTATTGCTGTAAAGAGACACCACGACCATGGTAGTTCTTATAAGGAAAACATTTAATTGGGGCTGGCTTACAGTTCAGAGGTTTAGTCTATTATCATCAAGTCAGGAAGCTTAGCAGCATGCAGACAGACACGGTGCTGGAGAAGGAGCTGAGAGCTCTCTCTCTGGATCCACAGGCAGCAGAAAGAGACTGTGTGCAACACTGGGCAGAGCTTGAGCATAGGAGACCTCAAAACCCACCCCAACAGTGACACACTTCCTCCAAGGAGACCACACCTACTCCAGCAAGGCCACACCTTCTAATAATGCCACTTCCTATGGGCCAAACATCCAAACACATGAGTCTGGGGGCCATTCTTATTTATACCACTACAGAAGGATTGCCGGTTGATGCAGGAAAGCAGGCACTTCTCTCTAAATCAGGCTGGGCTAGTGTGGTGGTTTGAAGGACACTATTCCCCCCCACACCACCACAAGGATGGCCAGTTGGTGGTTCTGTGTTGGAGGTTATGGACTTTCAGGGCTCTGAGCCTGGAGGAAGAGTGTCACTGGGAGTGGGCTTTGAGAGTTTACAACTGTGGTGGTTTAAACGAGAATGCTCCCAATCCCCAATAGGCCCAGAGATGTTTGCGAACTTAGTCTCCAGCTGGTGGTACTGTTTGTGTAGGTGAGGAGCATGACTGACTCCATCTTGAAAAAAGATTCCATTCTGTATTAGGTTTGACTCAGAGCTGACCTCCAGTTCTAGAAAGATAACAAAATGTACCCGACCTTGCATTCCAGGGGATGTTCCCTCGTCATCACCAGACAGCTCACTCTGAGAAAGCACCCAAAAATTCTAAACAAACTTTCTGGTGGTCAAACTGACCGCAGCTGGTTAGTCAGTAACAATGAGCCAATCAAAAGTGGACATGACTAGTTACCCAAATGTCATCCAATCACAAGATAGAAAACCTGTTTCTTTGTCTAAGTCTATATATATAAACCTTATGCTTTTGGACTCAGGACTCTCAACTCGAACCACTGTGTTGGTGAGCCTTGAGAGTCCAAGCTCTGAGCTTGAATAACTAACCCTCATGCATTTACATTGGAGTTGGCTCCTGGGTGGTCTTTAGGGTCTCGAGAACATAGGCAAGTGTTGCCTTACTGAAAGTACTAAGCTGGGAGTGGGCGTTGACGTTTCAAAGCCTCATGCCATTCCCAATGCTCCTTCTCTGCTTGGAGTTTGTGGTTCAAGATGTGAGCTGGTCCACATCCAGTTCCTGCCTGCTGCCTGCTACCATGCTTCCCTGCCATGACAGACTCTTCTCCTTCAAGAACTGTAAGGCAAACAAACCCTCCCTTCGATAAATTGGCTTGGTTGTGGTGTTTTATCACAGTATTTCCAAAAGCAAGCTAACACAATAGCCTTGTCCCTCTTCCAATTCATTCTGCTATGTGTGGCTGGCACGTAATCTTAGTGTCCTGATCTGGCTGCTTGATGTCATGCTCTCCTCACCATTATGGACTCTCTGTCTGGAACCATAAGGCAAAATAAACACTTTCTTTTGTAAGTTGCTTTGGGGTAATGGTGTTTCATCACAGCAACAAAAAGCTACTAATAGAGATAGCAAATTAGAAACCTGTGTTAAAAGTGTGCCAGGCATGGTGGCACATGCCTTTAAACCCAGCACTCGGGAGGTAGGCGGATCTTTGTGAGTTCGAGGCCAGCCTGGTCTACAAAGTGAGCCCAGGACAGACAAGGCTACACAGAGAAACCCTGTCTCAAAAACAAACAAATAAACAAAAAACCTATGCTAAAAAATGTTTAAATACTCTTTTTTCCTTTGCATTACACACAGCGACAAGAAGCCACAAAGTGCCTTTTATGCATTTGGTGCCCTGTGGTGCAAATGTATCACAGTGCTGTCAACTGAAAACATTCTCAGGGTCATAAGGCTATTTAATATATTCCCAAGGCCAGAGGTGGGATACAGACATGTAAACCAGTTGTCAGCTAGATGATGTTTGGAAAAGTCTTTCAGGCAGCCTGGAGGAAATTGGCTCTTACATTCCAGGGGTACCAAATTTCAATGTACACAATGCCCTCTAGGTCACTGGGTTGTTTCTAAGTTGTTCCTTAGTTCAGAAAGATCACAAAGCCAGAAGGTCTCTGATCCCATCAAACTCCTCTATAAATGCACAAAGTAACAACTAGCCATCCCTCTCCTTGTAGACAGCAAGCAGCATGGCTAAGTGCGCAGCCTTGGCACTTGTCCACATAGAATGTGTCTCTTTGTGGCTCCAGTGCACGCATGCACTATTGCATTGTCTGCCCTTGCCTCTTGCTTCATAAACAGAACTATCACTGGCGGAGGAGAGGGAAACTGCTCTGAACAACTTTTATTATTATTATTTTGTTCTTTTGGGTTTTTTGAGACAGGGTTTCTCTGTGCAGCCCTGGCTGTCGTGGAACTCACTCTGTAGACCAGGTTGGCTTCGAACTCTGATCTGCCTGCTTCTGCCTCCTGAGTGCTGGGATTAAAGGCATGCAGCACCACTGCCTGGCTTATTTTTATGTGTATGTGTGTGAGTGAATGCCATGTGTATATGAGTTCCCCCTTGGATGCAAGAAGAGGGTGTTGGATATCCTGGAGCTTTGTTACAGGTCATTTTGAGCTATCAGACTTGAGAGCTGGGAACTTAACTTGGGTGGGTCCTCTGTAACAGGGCAAATGTGCTTATCTGCTGAGTCATCTCTCCAGTCACAACCCAGTTTTGTTTATAGTAACAAAAACTTGAAATGATCTAAATGCTGATTAGTGGAAAAATAGATAGAGGGTAGTGTATTGGTAGGACGGGAGGGGGGAATGATTTAACAATTCTATTTGTTCTATGAATAAGTCACAAGACTGTGTATGTTACAGGATGACATCAGAAGCATTGTGGCATATGCATATACCTGTAGTCATGTCATTTACTGATGGGGACATGCTGAGAAATACACCATTAACTGATTTCATCATTGTGTGGCTATTGCAGGGTGTACTTATACAAACCTAAGTGGTAACACCTACCACATACCATAGCTATAAACTATATAGCCCATTACTCCTAAGCTACCAACTTGCTCAGCCTGTTACTGTATGGTACTTACCACTGGAGTACAATAGTAAGCACTTATGTATCTAAACATAGTACAGTAAAAATTCTAGTGAAGGGAGCGTCTCAGCTCTCCTATAATCTTTGGAGCCACATTATGTATGTGGTCATTTTGTGGCTCAGGGCTGTGCACACCCATGGTGGTTTGGCAACACACAAAACCTTTCTTTTTTTTTTTTTTTTTGGTTTTTCGAGACAGGGTTTCTCTGAATATCTCTGGCTGTCCTGGACTCGCTTTGTAGACCAGGCTGGCCTCGAACTCACAAAGATCCGCCTGCCTCTGCCTCCCAAGTGCTGGGATTAAAGGCGTGCGCCACCACCGCCCGGCCTACAAAACCTTTCTTTATGGAGTCATTCCTATGTAGAAAAGCATAAAATCAGACCCAGTAATGACGCTCTGCGGGGGGCGGGGGGACTAGAATTGCTGGCTCAGGGGTAGCAGGTTGCAACAGTATCAGCAGAGCTTTGCTTTTGAGTCATCTGAAGCAAGTGTGCAAAACTGTAAGATGTCTCAAAGCTGAACAGGGGGCAGATGAATGTGTGCTATTGCTCTCTTTATGCTTCAGCTTGCTTCAATCATGTCAAGAATTTAAAAGAAGGCTGGCAGAGTGTTCGTCTGGCACATGTGTGGCACTGAGTTCAGTGCTAGCAATACACACACTTAGCTATTTATTTAAATTGTGTGTGGTGTGTGTGTGTGTGTGTGTGTGTGTGTGTATGCATCTGTCCAGGTACCTGAACCGAACAAGGAAGGAGGTCAGAGGGCAGCTCCAACTGCCCTGTGGCATCCAGGGATGATATGAGGTTATGAGACCTGAATGCAAATTTCTCCATCCACTCAGCTCTCTTGCCAGTCCCTATACACTTAAAAGAACAGCCCCAGACTTAGTGTGACTGAAACAAAAGAAAATCAAGCAAGTATTTGGAGTGTGTGTTGGGGAGAGGGAACTAAACCCAGGAGTGATGAAGGGATCCCAAGGGCAACAAAATGGGTTGAAACTTGCCTAGAAGACACAAAATATCTGGTGATATTTTTAACATTTGGGACATGAACTTAACCTGCAATTAGAAAAATAGAAACCAGAGCTGGAGAGATGGCTCAGCACTTAAGAACACTTGTTTTTGCAGAGAACTGGGTTTGATTCTGAGCACACATATAGTGGCTTGCAACCGCTTCCAAGGGATTTTGCTCTCTCTTCTGATCTCAGGAATTGGGAATATATATATAGTGCACAAATGTACATGCAGGCAAAACATCCATACACATAGCATAAATAAATCTAAAAATCTAAGAATATATAGACAGACTATTTGGAGGTCTAGGTGAGAAATAAATTTCTATAAATCCAGTACCTTGTTAAGAAGAAGAAATCTTCAGAGCTAAATTGGTCAATTGGTATTAGCAAATTTACATTTCCAAATTTACTCTGCATGTTGACACATGATTAAGTATGATTTTTCCCTTTGAAGTTTTGCTCAAATGACACCTCCTCCATGAGGCCACTTGGATTGAATCCCTATCCCACTCCATCATCCCTGTCCCGCAGCGTTCCTCCTGCAGTCGCCGGGGCCCTTAATTTTCTATCTATCCTATGTTACAGCTGCTTAGATAGACCTTGACATCCGTGCTGGACTGCCAGACCGCGCAGACTCGGGCTCACTTGCCTTTTGCCTGCTTGAAGGTGTGGTACTCATGGGAAGTGCTTGGTAACACTACAAAAGGAAAGACCTCATTGCACAGAGAAACAGATAACCGAAGGTGGCTCCCCGGTTCCGCCTGCAGCGTGCAGGGCATTTGTACTAGCCAGCGGGTCCCCTGTGGTGTCTGTTGCTGTGATGAACACCAAGAGCAAAAGCACGCTGGGGGAATAAAGGGTTTATTTCCGCTTACAGATAAAAAGTCCATCACAGAGGGAAGCCAGAACCTGGAAGGAAAATGCCCTACAGACACGCCCATGGGCCCAGATGATAGAGGCAGAGCTTCACCTGAAGGTCCCTCTTCCCAGGTCTGTCAGGTTGGTGGCTGAAGCTAATTCTGGCAGCTGTGTACACTGGGTGGGCTGTGCAAGTTAGCCGCCTCAGATTCTCTCCTCTGAGTCATGTGCTCTGTCAGTTTCTGTCCCCAGGCTCAGCCTCAGCCCCAAGATGCTGATGTGGTCTCAAGGAGATGCTTTCAGAAGCATCGAGGGGATATTATGCATGGAGCTCCGCTCAGTAGCTGGATACCGACTGGGGGATATCGTGCGGGGACTAGGAGACCAGAGCCAGGATCCCACACAAGGCCAGGGGTATCAAGAGTCAGGCTGCTTAGAGTTGGTCTGAGGACCAGCAGAAAGTCTGGCTGCACTTTAAGATTGCTACGTCAGTAAATAAAAATAAAAGTAAAATAAAAAAGGAATGCCCTCTTACCTCACCTTTCTTTATCAGTGTGGGTGTTAAAAACAAACAAACCAAACCAAACCAAACCAGGAGATAGCAACTGTCTTCCAGGACACAGAGGAATTTGAATCCTTTCAGTACTGTTGCTGGAAGTGTAGAATCGTGCAGCCACTTTAGAAAGCAGTATGGCAGTTCTTCAAAAAGTTAAATATAGAATTCCATACCATGCACCCACTCCACTTCTGGGAAACATTAGGAAGAGTCAAAAGCAGATGGGAGTGAATGGAGATGGAAGAATGGTGTTCGAATAAGGGAAGGCTGGGGTGCCCCTGTCACTGAGTGCTGTTCTATGGCCTCCAGCACACATACAAAAATGTCAAAACTTTTAAAGGGAAGGAAATCCTAACACATCCTAAAAGAATATGAACCTTGGGAATTTTATGCCATGTGAAAAAGAAAAACAGTCAACAGAGGACAGAGGCTTTATGACTCCATTTATAGAAAGCAAATCAAAAATCATAAAGTGGAATGCCAGGGATGATAGGATGGGAGAAGTGAGGAGTTTCTTTAATTTCTTTATTTCATTTTTCTTTAGTTTTCTTTGCTTTCAATTTTGTGAGATGAAGGAGTTCAGGGAGATGGAGGTGACTACAGGCGTTATGAATGTATCTAACGTCACTTACCTGTTCAGTCAAAGGGAATTAAGGCACTAAATTACATGTTTCCTCTATTTTATCACGAGAAAAAAGGTTGGAGAGTTATCTCACTGGTGAAAAGCACTGGCTGCTCTTTTGTAGGACCTAGGTTTGATTCCCGGCACCACAGTGTGGGTCACAAACACCTGTAAGTCCAGTTAAGGGTATCCTACGCCCTCCTCTGGCCTCTGAGGGCATTGCACACAAGTGGTCACAGACACATGGAGACAAAAATACCAATATACATTTTAAAAAGTAATAAATCTTTTTAAAAAGTCTTACAAGATGGCCAGTGAAGTCTGAATTTCAGACAAACAACAAAATTCTTCAGCATCATTGTAACTTGTGCAACACTGGGGACATATTTATATTAAAATATTGCTCACAGTGGCTGGAGAGTTGGCTCAGTGGTTAAGAGCACCGGCTGCTCTTCCAAAGGACCCAGGTTCAATTCCCAGCACCCACAGGGCAACTCACAACTGTCTGTAATTCTTGTTCCAAATGATCCAACAGACACACATGTGGTCAAAATACCAATGTACATAAAATAAAAAATTATTTTTTTAAAAAAAGAATAAGTATAAGTGGACCTGTTCAGTGAGCAAAGGGGTTTCCACACAAGCCTGGAGATCTGAATTCAACCCCCAGAATCCATGTGAAAGTGGATAAAGGGAACAGCTCCCACAAATTGTCCTCTAACCTCCACCTGTGTACATGGCACAAATGCTACACCATGCACACATGCACCATGCACACATCTATAAGCAGCATAAATAATGAGTTAGGTGTCTAGGCTCTGCCAATGGCTGGATCTGGTTTTAACTTCAATGTATTACACTTTACTGATTTACCTTGTATACATGAGTATGTGTGCATGTGTGCGTGTGGGTGTGTGTGTTACAGCATGGAGGTCAGAGGACAACTTTCAAGAGCTGGTTCTCTTTCCACTACGTGGGTGCTAGAGTAAGACTCAGGGTTTTAGTCTTGTTAGAAAGTCCCTTTACCTGCTAAATCATCTTGCCCATCTATTATAACTAATTTTGGTTTTGTCCTGAAAGGTGGCCTTCTGGTTCAAAGGCAAATTACCTAGAAACTTGTAAAAATATCAGTACAAATGGTTGGATCTGTCCTCCTACTTTGCAGCATTTACTTGGGCATCTTATCTTTTAAAACCCTTCCTGGTACAAAATACCTTGATTGTGGTCAATGTATATAAACATGTCAAAACTTACTGGAATCAATCTATCTAGTTCACGCTGACCTCAAACTTGTTATGGAGCTGACGATGTCCATGAATCTGGTCCTCCTAAATGCTAGATCACAGATCTACTAGATTGTGGAGCTGGTGAGGCCAACGAGGAAAGCAGGACATGTTCAGCTTTTTAAAAACTTTTCTTTTTTGAACCAGGGTCTCACTATGTAGCTGTGGCCAGCCCAGAACTCAGAGATCTGCCTGCCTCTGCCTCCTGATTGCTGAGATTAAAGGTGTGCGCCACCACAGCTGGCCTTCTTTATATGTATTTGGTGTGTATGTGCATGCATGTTCATGCCATGGTGCACATGTAGAGGTAAGAGGATAACTTGTAGAAGCCGCTTGTCTTCTGCCATCCTACGGATCCTGGGGAGCACACTCAAGCCCTCAGGCTTGATGCCAAGAGCTCTTCCCCACTCAGCCCTCACTATCAGCAACTCCTTAATGGGCCACCATTCACCATCTACCTCAACTACAAGTTAGTTCCAACTACCTTTGGAATATCTTTTACTTCAGACATGTTTGAAACTGAATCACTAGCACCTAGCCAACACCTCCCTATCTAACGGAAGAGCCAGCCCTACTACTCTCAGCTGAGCATGGCAACAATGTTTTGCTCTTGGTGTACAAATCATGTCCATTGACCTTCCTTTTATTTTGGCATGTGTAGGTAGATGTTCATGTGTGTTCATGTATGTTGTCTTGGCTTGACTTTGTCAACTTGACATAGGCTTGGCTTGACTTTGTCAACTTGACATAGGCTAGTCATGTGGAGAAAGGGATTCACAGTTGAGACAATGCCTGTTAGACTTGCCTGTAGGCATCTGTAGTGCATTTTATTGGTTAATGATTGATGTGGGAGGGCCCAGCTTACTGTGGGTGGTGACACCCGTGGACAGGTGGTCCTGGGTGATATAAGAAAACAGGCTAAGTGGGCTACACGAAGCAAGGCAGCAAGCAGAGCTCCTCCAAGGCCTCTGCTTCAGTTCCTGCCCCCAGGTTGCTGCCCTGGCTTCTTTTCATGTTGGGACTATAACCTGTAATCTGAAATAAACCTTTCCTCCTCAAACTGGTTTTGGTTGTTGTGTTTACCACAGCAATAGGAACAGTAAGACAGCAGTGTAGGCTAGAGGTTGAGGGTGGGTGTCTCCTTTAGTTTTCTAATTTTCTGAGACAGAGACCCTCATTGAACCTAGACCCCACTGATTTGGCTAGACTGACTGTCAGACAGCAAGCTCAAGGAAATCCCCCACCCTGTGCCCTGAAGCACTGGGGTAAGAGATATAGGTCACCAAGCCCAGCGTGTGGTACTCAAGACTGCTTCCACAGCAAACACTACCACCTCTGAGCCATCTCCCCACCCCTCAGAATATATCAATACCTCTCTCTCTTCATATCCTTCGTCACCTTAGTTATGTCTCAATCATTTCCTGTCCTGGCCTCCTGCTACTTTTAGCAAGTAGAATAATCATAGGATTGTCTTATGGATCATTCTGTGACCACGTTGCAAACCTGTGAAGAGCTTCCGGAGACAGGACAAAGCGCAAAGCCCTTAGTTTGACAGCTGTGATCCGGCCTCAGCATTGTGGTACTATACTCACCACTTCTCCAGCAGGCAGTTCCTAGATACGAATTACACCTTGCCTCACAGTACAGACTGTCATCTGCCTAGATGTATACGTTCATCTCCTGAGACTACTTTGACATTCCAGGCTTAGAACATCCATTCTCCTCACCACACGGGACCCCATAGATAAGTGCAGGAAGGCAATGACCCCTTTGTTCTTGTGGCCATCTTCACAGCAAACTCTGGAGTAACTGCAGAATACTGTTGTTTCTAGTTTTGTTCTTCTCATCTTCCTATTTATAGTCATAGTAGCTGGCAAGACCCTGTTTAATGGGTACTACAAAACATTTAATCAATAGCAAATTTTCTGATTTTTTTCCCATTATTTCTAGGTGGCTAATATCAGGGTGGTTGGGGAGATACTTCACAATGTCAGAAGCTGCAGTTCAATCATGGCCACATAAAATACATAAAAAGGCTGGGCATGGTGGTGCATGCCTTTAACCCCAGCACTCAGAACAGGCAGAGGCAGACGGATATCTGTGGGTTCAGGGTCAGCCTGGTCTACAGAGTGAGTTCCAGGACAGCCAGTGCTACACAGAGAAACCCTGTCCAAAACACACACACACACACACACACACACACACACACACACACACCCAGAATCATAAAAGGTTCGTGGGGAAATCACCAACCCTGCCTTTGATGGCCGCAGAGAACCTAAGCTCACTGAAGGGTGTGTTTAAAGTGTGGCCAGCACCCAGCCTCTTTCAGGAAGTGATGCACACCTTCACCAACCTGGGAACCTTGGCTAGCAGTGACCATCACCCTTGGATTCTGAAGAGAACTGTTGCTGACAATTCTCATTCCAATCTTAAAACCTTCTTTCCCTCAGAAGTGAAGATGTGGCACGATTGGATCCTGGTACTATGGAGATATAGGCAGTATGACAGATAGAAGTTCAAGACCAACCTGCTTCAGTCCAGAGTGAGTCCGTACCTCAAGAAACATAAAACATGGTGACTCAAAGGCCACATTTTCAGTCATATGCACAGTCTAGACTTAAATGCACACACATATGACATCAAAGTAGAAGGGTAGGAGGGAGGACAGAGGAAGGGTGTGACTAAAGTGTTTGTATGATAAACAGATGAAAATGGCATTAACCAAATCCATCATTTTTAAAATGAATACATGCCAACAAACGAACACAGGACGTGTCCTTAAACACAGATTGGGAAAGGAAGCAAGTCAGTCATGTTAAAACAAAGGCGTCTAGCCTACTCCCATTATAATATGCTTAGAATTAAACTTCAGACGCTAGCATTTTGTTACTTATTTATGGTGCTGGGGATCCCACCCAGGGCCTTGTGTGTGCTAGGCAAGCACTCTACCACTGAGCTAGATCCCTATGCAGACACCAGCATTTTTCTTTTCAATGTTTATTTAGTTTTTACATTTTACTTTGTCTGTAAATGTGGGCAACAGCCTGCATGTGAAGGACAACTTTTGGGAGTTGGCTCTCTCCTTCCATCTTGCCAGGCCTAATTTTAACTTTTCATTAGGAAGCTAAGACAAAACAGACCCCCACCCCAGATTAAAACACAATGTCCCATTCCTATTCTAAACAAATATAAAATCTACATCAAGAACTAGAAAGTCATTTTAACAGTATTTCTGGATAAAGGGGTGTGGCCAAGAAGCAATGACAATAACAACTATTTCACTCAGATTTGCACCTGGCGCCTTCCGGCTTCACCTGGGTATCAACACAGGATTTCTTTCTCATCTGTCTTGGCTTATACTTTGGTCTGTATATTTAAAAGTGTTTGTTCCTGATTTTTTGTGTTTCCACAGAAAGTATGTAAGGCTCTACTGGCTAGGCTTAGAGACTGGGAACAAGGGGCGCACTCAAGATGGTGTGTTCGTATAGGGGAGCTGGACACCAGCAAGTAACTGACACCTATGAGCAGGGTATAAGGCCACAGTTTAAGTATGTGCTAAAAATGAAACTAGGGAAACTGCAAGAGGAAAATGTCATAGGGCAACAGTTGGGTTGGACATGGAGTGTTCTAATAGTCATCAAAGTGGCCTTGCCCACACAGTCTCAGCCATGGCAGTCTTGGCTTATGGAATCTTTTTAACACTAATACTTTTGAAAACTCCTTAATTTCTGTCTCATCAAGTTGTTATTTCTCAAAATGATTAAAAGATATAAAAACAATGAAATTAACTAATTTCTGTAAAGTTTAAGTCTTTACTGTTTCAAGCTTCCCAGTCAAGTCAGACTCAAGAGGCAGGAGATCCCTCAGCATGGGGCCATTCCTTATGTTCAGCTGGACCAATGCTTCGTCAATTCTGTATTTAAGCTTACTTGAGTAAAAATGAGAGATGAAAGAAATGGCTTAACATTCAAAGGTCAACAACAAAAAAAATAATGGCAACTATGAAATGACATCTACTACCACAGAATTCCTTGTATGAACTTTTTAATGAATTATGAGCCAACGAACATTACAGAATTAAGCCTTAATATTTCTTTCCTATGAAAACCCAGATTATAACTGCCTATCTCAAGTAGGACAGAAGACCACAGCAGTTAAGAGTAATAATAATTAACATTTGTTCCACCCCTGCATGCTTCCTCAGAGAATGACACAAGAGCTCCCCATGGCAACAACAAATTCAATTACATGTTTTCCTGACCACAGCTGCAGTTGATATATAACAGATACACAACACCAACACTCTCGGTGCGTTATCTTGTACCCTCTGTATCCTTGTGAGGTAGGGAGGGGAGCAAGAATTTCCTAGTTTGTAGATGAGAAAACTCTAGGTGAAATTCAGCACAACGGCTCTCAATCTTTGGCAGCATTCTGAAACCAGGGCATCTTTAAATCTTTACCGTCAGAACATATCCAGTTCCAACACCAGAATCAGGATATGGAGACCAAACTTGGTAATTTTTTAAGCCACTTCAAAATCTGGCTGAGTCTGAGCAGCGCTGACTTAGGAGACTCATACTCAGTCTGAAGGTACAACTGCTTTCTTCTACATGCTTCATAAGCACCGAGAACATGACCTCCTTCAATGCTAAGCAGTCTGCCTTAATGATCTTGACAGCTACTACTGGTTTCTAGTAACAAACAGATCAGGCAATAAATGTTCTCCATTCTCTTGAGGCTCATCCTAACTAGGAACACTCAGTTCTTTGAGTTAAGAATGGTTTGTTTTGGGAATGGTGGCACACACCTCTAATCCCAGAATCAGGGAGACTGATGCAGGCAGACCACTGTTAGTTCAAGGACAGCCTGAGCTACATAGTAGAACCAATCTTTAAAAAAAAAAAAAAATCAAAGACAAAACAAAGCACAGAAAGAACAGCTCGGTGTTAAATAATTAGCCATTATCCAATTCTAGGTTTGATAAAGAACAAATAACCACATGGTTTTGTTTTCCAGTCAGCACCTTCAAAAATGTGTTGCAGATGAACATTTACTGACAAGACAGAAACAGAAGTTGCACACCAAGCTCATCAGGGGCCGGAGGAATTGTCTCAACCTGAAGACGCACTAAGTGCGTAAAGGACCACTGTCACCGTTTAACCAGTCAGTCTTCACCCTTGACCAGGACTTTAATCAATTTCTAAATGCCACCAAATTGAGTTGCTCTAGACCAGAAAAACAAAAACAAAAACCACAAAAAAAAAAAACAAGAAAAAAATTTCATGGGCCAGCTATCTTCCCTAATATGTTTAACATATAATTCCACTTTGTACAAGGTTTCTTCTTGATACAGATCATCAAAAAGAATCTTTAACAAATTTCTCTTCCTCAAGCAACATAGCAAATACACAATAAATACCTGTAACCCTTTCAGGAGGAAACTACAGACTGTCCTAAGGCTGAAGCCTCCTGCTTCATAGCAGTATTGACAAGTTTAACTCTCAGGGACCCCAAGAATCCCAGCAAGCTTCTCACTGTCCCTAATTTTATTAGATTTGAAACAAAATATACATACATCAATCTTGTAAAAAGTACAAAGGTTTTACTTGCCTTCATCAATTCTTATGTATCCGAACCATAGTAATTATGCTTTTATACAGAAAAATGTTTCTGTTCTAATAAAAAAACAAAACCAAACCGTAGTTCCTGTGTTGAATTATTAATTCCAGACAGTATTAGTGAAAAGGTTTATGGGTCAAAATAGGAAACAACATTGACTCTTTCCAATGAAACTTTCAAATTGTTGCCAACCTGTTCTCAGCATTAAGTCCCATGGGGCCAATACCTAGGGGATTAAGAACAGTCTTCACCTGGGTTCAGGCTGGCACTGTTTCAGACAAGTGAGTAAACATTTTGTAGACAGCCCCAATGGAGACTCTGAGGCTTTGATTGTTGTATAATGTAAACAATATGAAATTAAAAATTCTTCATAACATCTACAGCATTATGAAGTTAGGAAATAAAAGAACTGTTGACCACGTGTTCTCCTAGGGTTTATACTAATGGCGCTCATACTGAGTACTGTAAGAGCAGATGGGACTGTTCTGTGTGGAGACCACTTTTCTCAGAAGGCCAAAAACTAAAGCCAGATGCCAAAGACACACATTCCTATTACATCTGAATTAGCCTTCTGGCATAATTATAAGTAGATTTGCTTCCCCAGTCTTAGCCAATTGAGGAACCTTTACCACAATTCTGTTATAGCCATGGACTATAAGCCCAAAACATTACCAAGTGAGCAAGTACAAATGTCTCCTCTTCTTCTTTGTGTTATCCAACTGTCCCCAAATGTCACTCTAATTTTGTACCATGTAGTGATTTTTAAGAAACTGAACTAGAACAAAGCAATCCCTTTGTCCTTTTTTTTTTTTTTACAGTTTTTACACACTATATATACAACTTTTAAAATAGCTGCACAATTTTATTTCTCATTGCTAGAGAAGTGCAGTCCAGGCAGACCATGCTTCTCAATATATTAAAAATATTAAATAAAACCCAGCCAGTTTCATATTTCTAAGTCAAGCTGGGTGGAAATAAAGGGTCTGGAGAAAGAACAGGCAGTTTTAAGATGGGACCGAGCCATCTCCATAAACACTACATAAACTCTTGCGATTCCCTCCTATACCATGTCTACACGCACACCTTTAAGCTGGAAGTAACACACTGCTAACTCAGAGAAGACCCTGTGGCAACATGCATATGTCAACAGCCCACTCAACCAACTACAACCCTGAGGATTTTATGGCCCAGTGGAAAGAGGAAACACTATGATCATCTCTGTTGTAGAGTTGCTTCTCCAGTTCTCAACTTCATGTGTTCTCAGGATGTTTCTTGGGCATGCACATGATACTATCACTTCATGGTTCTACTTCCCATAAGTAGATCTCTTCTCCACTGTCCTTCTTTCCAGAAAGCCATTGTCATCCATCCAAAGGTTTTCCAAGATAAACCAAAGTCACTTCTGTGTTGCCATATACAGCAGAGACCGCCGGATATAAGCAGGCCTTGGGAAGTCCTCGAAAGGCAACCCCCAGGAACTCATACCCACGCTCAAAAGCTAAAGTCTTATCCTCCATGTCCAAGATGACTCGGATTCTCTCTCCTATCTGTAAATAGATATCACAAGGTTAATAGAATATACACCAAATGCATGGCTAAAAGAGGGCACAAATTACAAAGTGGAAAAAGTACAAAGAATCTGTATCTTCTAAGTTGTCTCTGCAAGTGAGAAGGGGATTTCTGGTTGGGGGTAAACAGTTTGAAGAAGGAACACACATTATTCTCAACACAAATGTTTATTTTGACTTTTTGTTTTTTGAGATCGAGTTTCTCTGTGTAGCCCTTGCTGTTCTAGAACTCACTCACCTGCTCACTCTGTAGAGCAGGCTGGCCAGAGATCCAACTGCCTCTGATTCCTGAGTGTAGGATTAATAAGCCTATACCATCATGCCTAGCTTTAAAAAACAAAACAAAAACAGCAGTACTGACTGTCTAAACTGCAAACTCAAAACATCCAGTTTTTCTCCCATTCTGAAAACTGAAATGGTAAGACTGTGTCATCTTTCCATAGTTTGCAATCATAAAGGAATGCTACATTGTATGCTGAAGAGTGGAAAGTAGGACTGGCCAGCTAGGTCTGTGGTAGAAGTCAGGCCTTTACTGAATTAGTAGGCCATTCAGATTAGCATCTGGCAGCACATGAAGAGTTTGACATTCCTTTAACCTCCTGAAATGGACAAAGCCCAGTTGAGGCCAGACAATATGTCCTGTTGGAGGGGCGTGGCTAAGAAACTGAGCGAGCTGCGCGGATATTGCCAGCAATGGGACTGCTGGACATCGAGAGAGATTTTGTAGACCTTTGAGACCGCCAAGGATCATGAGATGTGATATAGAAACCAGAGAGCTCCACACAGTGTCCACTTCCTCCAGCCCTCACTGACTGAGAAGCCACTCTGGAGAAGTGCACAGCAAGGTATGACATATTCAGGCCATTAGGCCTTACTTAATGGTCATAAACTGAAAGGTGGAGTCCAAGGAGACAGACTTTTCATTACAAGTTAGCCCCAGAAAGGCCCTTTGCTGTAATTCAGCCTATTAAGGCTGGCAGCAAAGTGGGTGGAGTTCGGAAGTTGCTCGGAGTAGCTTTAGGTTGTGAAGCCTATGGAAAAAGTCAGCCTCCATTTGGTGGTTAGAATACACTGACTTTATAAACCGGCCACAATTTGGTGATTGAAATAAATTAGCCTGCGAACTGGCAAAATAAGGCCCAACGGACTTTAATCTTGAAAAGGACTATCTGCTAGGACTGCGGTAAACCAAGTCACCCTACATAGACCTATGCTAAGAATACTAATTTCCTTTCAAAGAAAATTAAAATAGTGTTAGTTAGGTGTTCTTAGATAGGTATTAGAATGTTCTTAGGTATTAGGGTGCTCTTAGATTACGGGTCTTAGATTATAGGATTTAGGTATTTTATTAATTGTTAAGTACTAATAAATATAAATGTTTATAAATAAAAACTTTCTGTTACAGAACTCCTGATAGGCTGCTTGCTTAGCATGCATGAAGCTCTAGGTTCAATCCCCAGTACCACATAAACTGGGGTGATAGTGCATGCTAGTAATCACAGCACTAGGGAGGGGGAAGCAGGAACACAGAAGTTCATGAGACCAAGACCAACTAGGCTATATGAGTTCTTGTCTTCAAAGAAGGAAAACTTAGAAAGTTCTAAGATTTATATTTGAGATTTAGTACTTCCTGATTATGGTAATTCATGTTGTTGTCATTAATTTTCCTTCATTTATGTCCTGTCATAAATGACCACCACACATCTGCTTTTATCCACTCTTTGCCTGATTTGACCACTAACATATTCAATCTTACAATCCTCTTTCTTTACCATGCCTACCAAACAAATACAAATGGAACAATGCTCCTGTTCTGTCAAGCAGCACTGTTTATCACCTAGGAGTCCTTTCATCAGTCTCAGGAATTAGCCCTATTTTGCAGCAGATTAAGAAGACACAACTAAAAAAATAAAATAAATAAATTTTTAAAAATTAAAAAAAAAGAAGACACAACTAATCCTACTGAAATTCGTATGTTTGCTTCATGGTGTATGTTCACAGTAAAGGAATCGAAAAGCTCAAGTCTCACTGGTATTGGTGTCTGTGAGTAAAATGCACTTGGGAGGCAGAGGCAGACAGAGCTCTGAGTTCAAAGCCAGCTTGGCCTATAAGTTCCAGGCGGCTAGGGCTACATGGAACTACAATTCTCAAGAATTCATTAAAAAATAAAAACAAACAAACAAAAAACCCCTGAATGGTAGACCAACTACATGAGGTGGAAAAGGAGGGAAAGAAGAGAAGAGAGAGCATCCAGCTGAACATAAGCTCTGCCCATATGCATGTGAGACCACAGAGGTGGACTGAGAAAGCAGAGAGGCCTAGAAGACCAGAGCCAAAAGCTGCTGCTGCATACTACAGGGGTCTGAGTCCCAGCAAGCTAGCCAGAGAATAAAGCAGTTTCTGGGGGGAGGGGGGGGACATTCCAGAGTTGTTAATGCATCTAACCCACACATCCGATTTTCAGTTAAAAAAAATTACTAGGATAAAATAGGAAAAGTATGACTCTCGAAGTGGTGAGAAATCAAAAGACACTACCTCTATCTGGACCTAGGCTTTCTAGTTTGACAAAGAAGTCAAAGTATTTATAGTTACTATGGTGTGTGTGTGTGTGTGTGTGTGTGTGTGTGTGTGTGTGTGTGTGTGTAAAACTATGAAATGCAATTAAGTAATATATATCCACACACTAGTATAGTACAGATATTCTAAATATGTCCAAAGAATTAAATAAACAAGAAATCTCAATAGAGACAAAAAGAAAACAAATGAAATCTAGGTCTAAAGCCTATAATAACCAGAACTCATTAGCCTGGTTCAACAGCAGGTTGAGATGGTAGAATAAATTGGCAGCGGACGTGCAATAGAAATTATGCAATCAAAGAAGACAGAGTGCCAAGCATGGTGACGCACACCTTTAACCCCAGCACTCAGGAAGCAAAGGCTATGGCTATCTGTGAGCTTCAGGCCAGCTACGGATACAAAGTGAGACCAAGTCTCAAAATCAATCAATCAAACTAACAAACAAAAGAGAAACAAGGCTTGTAGATGAGGAATAAAAGGGTCATAAATTAAGGGACAGAAAGATACTATTAAATGGCCCAATAATTATAATATGTGCAAATGGACTAAACTTTCAAAAGACAGACTGTGAAATGCTATTAAATAAAAAAGACTAGGGGCTGGAGAGATGGCTCAGAGGTTAAGAGCACTGGCTGCTCTTCCAGAGGTCCTGAGTTCAATTCCCAGCAACCTCACGGTGGCTCACAACCATCTATAATGCGATCTGATGCCCTCTTCTGACATGCAGGTATACATGGAGATAGAGCATATACATTAAATAAATAAATCTTAAAAAAAGAAAAAGACTCAACCAGATGCTATTTAGGAGTCCCATTTAATAACAAGATAGATCAAAAGCAAAGCACTGGAGGAATGCTTTGTAATAGTATTCCATGAAAAACTGGAGTGGCTACATCAATGTCAGATAATACAGACTCAAATGCAGGAATACTGGTAGAGTCAAAGGTCATTTACAATGATAAGCAATTACAGACCTTAAATCTATGAAGCAAAACTTGACTGACTCAAAAGAAAAATAGACAAGCTAGAAAGCATAGTTGGAGACTTCAATACTTTTCTCAGTTAAAAAAAAAAAGTAAAAGGCCGGGCAGTGGTGGCGCACGCCTTTAATCCCAGCACTTGGGAGGCAGAGGCAGGCGGATCTTTGCGAGTTCGAGGCCAGCCTGGTCTACAAAGTGAGTCCAGGACAGCCAGGGCTACACAGAGAAACCCTGTCTCGAAAAACCAAAAAAAAAAAAAAAGTAAAAACCACTAACAATATAGACGACTTAAAGCCTATCAGCCTACCTGACCTATGATTTATAGACTATTCCATCTAAGAACAGAACATAGATTGTTTTTAAGCACATATAGAACACTCATCAAAAGAGACCACATGTAGAGAATAAAACTAGTGTATTATGTATACATATATAATAAATATTTCAAGACAAGGAAGGTTTCTCTGTGTAGCCCTGGCTGTCCTGGAACTTGTTCTGTAGACCAGGCTGGCCTCGAACTCACAGAGATCTGGCTGCCTCTGTCTCCCAAGTCCTCAGACTAAAGGCATGCGCCACCACCGCTGGTTAAACTAGTATAAATATATTTTTAAAAATGGAAATAAAACACAGAGAACTCTGAAAACAAGGACGTCAGAATTTTGTTCAGTGATAAAAACTGTACTTTTCTCTCTGTAGGAAATACAGAACCAAGACTGACAACAAGGTAATGATTTTATGAAAGAAAACCTTGCAGCTTTTGCACTTCAGGAAATGGATATATATTTGACCTTTTACATTAGTGTGCCAGAGCTGACAATCTTACTATCATTATTTCTTATATGTATGGGTGTTTTGCCTGAATTATGTCTGAGCATCACATGCATGGCAGTGCCTGTGTGGGCAAGAACAGGGCCTCAGATCGCTGGGAACTGGAGTTCTAGACAGTTGGTTGTGAGCTGCTATGTGGGTGCTGGGATTTGAACCTGGGTCCTCTGGAAGAGCAGCCAGTGCTCTTAACCACTGAGGCATCTTGCCAGCTCTGAAAGCATTATTGAATCGAGATTTTGAGCTATCTGTGGCTCCAAAGTATGAAAGGTATATTTCCTCAAGACTTCTGTTTTGGGAACTTTTCAAAAAAAGATATTTTTTAAAAATTGTGTGTATGTGTGTGTCTGCAAATGTATGCAGGTGCCACAGAGGCCAAAAGAGGGAGTCTCATCCTCTGGAGCTGGAGTTACAAGCAGTTGTGGGCTGCCCAAAGTAGGTGATGGTAAATAAACTCTGGAAAAGGAGCAAGTACTCTTAACTACTGAGCCAACTCTCCAGCTCAATTTTAGAATCTTATTGAATTGTTGTTTTACACTCCCTGAATCTATAATATGGCCTTAAGATACAAGGATTGGCCGGGCGTGGTGGCGAACACCTTTGATCCCAGCACTCAGGAGGCAGAGTCAGGTGGATCTCTGTCAGTTCAAGACCAGCCTGGTCTACAGAATGAGTCCAGGACAGCCAGGACTACACAGAGAAACCCTGTCTCAAAAAAACAAAAACAACAACAAAAAAAAGACACAAGGATTGTTAATTTTGATTCTAAAATCAAATGAGCATAAGACATTAAGATAGAAGAATGGGGGGGGGGGGGTGGAGAAGTGGTTCGGCAGTTAAGAACACTGTCCACTCTTCTATAGGACCCAGGTTCAATTCCTGGCACTCACACAGTGGCTTATAATGTCTGTAGTTATGACTCTAAGGGGATTTGATTTAATCTTCTGGCCTCCAGAGGCACCAGGCATGCACATGGTACACAGATATGCATGCAAACAAAATATCAATACCCATAAAATAAAATTTAAAAATAAATTTATGAAAAAAAGCAATTTGCCTGAACTTATTTGTCTCTACAGAAAATACTAATACCTCCAAGGACTTTGATTCCACACATTAATAAGAAGCAGACAATGAATAAGCATGTATATGCACATACATACATTTGTTGTGATGAGGTGACTGGAAAAACAAAACAAAACAAAAAAACCCTGGATGTTTGGTGATACAGGAAAGTGAACTGACAAACCGTGGCCGCTGGGCCAAGCTAGTCCCGCAGCATGAATGAAGTCTTTTGAAGCACACCATGCTTCTTCACTCTCATTATCCAAAGCTGATGTGAAGCTACACCAATCGAGGTGAAAGTGTGTCTGAGACATATCATAGCAAAGCATAAAATATTTACTCTTTGGACTGTTGAGAAAAAGCATGGCAACCTTTGATCCAGAGCAAAGACGAACTGTTCACATATGTATCAAGAAATACTGACATCTATATTCTACCATTTTTTTTAAATTGCCAAAACAAAGACAAAAACTGTAGTGGCTATATAAAACATTCATGTTTTAAACAAACTAAGGTGCAATTCGAAATAGCCCACACTGAAAAAATACCATTTCTCACCTGATATTTTGGTGCATTGTTGCACTGTGGAAAACTGCCATTGACTTCCCCATTATGTAGTAGATTATTGTCCACCAGATTCCAGCCCCAGCTCTGGTCGTCACTCCCCAGCAATGCCACATAACCTTGGCACTGCATGGGGGCCCGTTTCGTAGCAATCCCTATCACTGCCACAGTGCCCAAAGGGCCCTCCCACCACACTTCCCAGGCGTGACGACCCTCACTGAAACCAATCTTTGTCCTTGCACCATCGGTGCTCTGGGCGATAGGGTTCCGGTGTAAGGTGAAGCCGTTCTTCTTGATGTAGACATTCCTGGAGCAGTCATTCGTGCTGAAGGCATGTTGGAAAGCACGTACCTAAAAACATGAGAAATAGAACAAAAGAAGAAGAAACCTGATTTTTTCTTAAATACTAAAGTGCACCAAGCTAAATGTGGTAGCTCCCACCGTAGATCTCAGCCGTCTGGGGTGCTTATGCAGGACTGAAAATTCAAAGCCAGCTTTGGTTACTTAGCAAAACCCCATCTCTCTCCCTTGCCCCAAACCAAAACCAAAAACCTGAGGCTTTGTGTTTACAAATAATAAGATTATAAACTTTTAAATAACACACTATTTTCCAAATAATGACTAAAGTTTCTGGATGGGAAATTAGTATTAGATACTGTACCCTGTTAAAAACAATTCCTAGCTATAGCTGGTATGGTAACACGGGCCTGCAGGCCTGACTACGCTACACCACTTGAATCAGGTTCAAATGAACTCTGGAAACAAGAGAAAGCCTCCAAAGAAAGGTGGGGGAGCAATTCACCTGCTGTACTGACCAACTGTAGTATAATTTCTACAAGTAAACTTAAAACATCAAAACATACCCACAACTATCCTTGTACTTTAGAGAAATTACTGAAATGTTTATGCATAAAGTAACGATAGATGGTAATTGCTTTGAAACAGCCAGAGGCAAAATGGAGTAAATATGAAACTCGATTTGTCATGAGTCATTGGTAAAGCTTGGTGTGTGACACATGGAAATCTAGCAAATTGCTTTCTTTACTTTTATTTACACTTAAAGTGATACAGTTCCCAGACTGTTAATGCTGTGAACAAAACGAATTATGGCCTAGTGTGCCACATGCTGTAATCACTGATCGCAAAGATGAGGCAGGAGGATCCCAAGTTCAAGGTTATCTACAGCTACATAGCAAGTTTGAGGCCAGCCTGGGCTCCATCAGGGCTGAGCTCATTGATAGAATGCTGGCCCAGCATATGCAGTGTGTGTATAGTATATAAAATATTATATAAAGATCTTAGTCATGGCAGCTTTAACGTTTAGGAAAGATTTTAGTGACCCCAAACTACCTGGTCCTCAGTTTACTTGCTAGCTATTACTCACACACTGACGTATCACCACTTTCATTGTTCCAAGTCACATCACCAAGAGAGCACAAATTGAACAGAAGAAAGCCAGCCGTGATGGTGAAAGCCTTTAATCCCAGCACTTGGGAGGCACAGGCAGATGGATCTCTGAATTTGAGGCAAGCCTGGTCTACAGAATGAGTTCAAGGCCAGCCTGGTCTACAAGTGAGTTCTAGGATAGCCAAGGCTAAACAGAAAAACCCTGTCTCCAAAAAAAAAAAAAACCAAAGGGGGAGAGGGGGCTGGAGAGATGGCTCAGAGGTTAAGAGCACTGGCTGTTCTTCCAAAGGTCTTGAGTTCAAGTCCCAGAAACCACATGGTGGCTCACAACCATCTACATTGAGACCTGGTGCCCTCTTCTCTGCAGGCATATATGCAGGCAGAACACTGCATACATAATAAACAAACAAACAAACAAACAAATAAATAAATAGAAATCTTTATCATTTTTAAAAAAGAAAAGAAATTACTATCACCTTCTTTTTAGAGATGACAGTAGTATTATGATTGTATTATGGGTCTTTGTTTTTAGAATAAATACTAAAAATTTCAAATAAATTGGAAAAATATTCAATTAATAAATTTTAAGGCCAAGTGTGCCTTTAATCCCAGCACTCAGGAAGCAGAGGAAGGTGGCTCTTTTTTAGTTTGATGCCAGTCTGGTTTATGGAGTGAGTTCCAGAACAGCCAGGGCTACACAGAGAAACAAACTCTATCTTAAAAAAAAACAAAACAAAGCCGGGCGGTGGTGGCGCACGCCTTTAATCCCAGCACTTGGGAGGCAGAGGCAGGCGGATCTTTGTGAGTTCGAGGCCAGCCTGGTCTACAAAGTGAGTCCAGGACAGCCAAGGATACACAGAGAAACCCTGTCTCGAAAAACCAAAAAAAAAAAAAAGAAAAAAGAAAAAAAAAAACAAACAAAACAAAACAAAAAAGTAAGGTCACAGTCTCTGTGTGTTTCTGAACAACCAAGCTTTTCCATTTCAATAGCTCTAAGGCCTACCAACTCACCACCCCACCCTCCTTCTCCAGAATACCCTCCCTTTCTCAACAAACTGTCTCTAATTCTGTTTCTAAAAATAAAAACGACCTAGCTTAGGATATAAGTCTGATATTTAGGATACACTTGAGATAGGCAGGGTGTGTGTTATGAAGAAGAGCATTTCTGGAGTTGGGGATATGGCTCCATAGTAGAGTGCTGAGCGTGCATCAGGTCCTGGTTTTGAGCCACAGCATGGAAGGAGAGATGAAAGGCAGAGTTGGGAAGGAGGGAGAACGAAATACCAACTGAACACTCCCCAGGGTCGTGCCATCCTCACCCTAGTCCTACTGCTGCCCAGGCTCCTCGGGATCCATTGGATCCGCCCGCCCTAATCCCACCGCCCTGTCAGCTGTCACCTATGTGGGCTTGTCCACTCTGACAACTCTCCCAGTTGTGTCCTTTTCTCTTCTGTGTCCTCTGCATCTCATGGCCTAGCCTTTTTCAAAGCACAGCTTTTACTGCATTGTTCTGTTCAAACTTGTATGTATGGTTTTCCAGGTGTAGAAGAAAGCCCCAACAAGAAATCAAAGACTGTTTCAAAAGGCCTTCCATGATATATCTAGTTACAGGTCACCCTAACAATCCTATTTCCCTTCATTCAATCCAACAAGAAATTACTATCTTTAGTGTAGACCTCCTCTAATCCTTGGCCACCAGGAGCTGCCTATCTGAAACCTGTTGACTACCTCAAAAACACTATGAATTCTGCTCTCCCACAAGCGAACCTGCTGTCATTCCTCTAAACACCAGCTCAAGTACACTTATGTAAGCCAAATACCTCAGAGTCATCCTTAGCTCCTCCTTCCTCTTCTCTATTTCAAAACTACTGCCAAACTCTGTAGACTCTAAAAAAAAAAAATGTTTGATCCCGCAAATTTCAGAGAATACACAGATAATCCCAATATCTTAATATTCTCTGAGTGAAAAAAATCAATTTCAATTTATGATGACCTAAAATCCTAGTGCCACACCTAAAGGCAACAGGAGGAACAGTCATCAAATTCTGCAGATTCCATTTCCTAAGTCTGTCCATTTTTCTCCATCTCCTTCACTGGTTTCTAACTAGTCCTCTTCCAACCTGTTCTCCATACTGAAGTCAACAATACCACACTGACTAATCGAACTACCAACTCCCTTGTCTGCTTTTCTTGCTTACAATTACAAATGGTTTCAGTCTAGTTGTCCCACTCCTCAGCATCTCACCCAAGCCAGCCTCGCCTGTGCTCTCTCAGGGCAACCGCTGACAGTCTTTTTGTTTTTCATTCCAGCCAGATTCCCTCTCAAGAAGCTCTTCTACTCCTCTTCGTCTCTTAATCCTTATCTTCTAGATCTCACTGAGCTTATGCATCATGTCCTATAAAAAAGCCTTCCTGCCCTCCGTACCTAGTTAAATCCTCCCTTACCGACACTCAGAAAAGCATGTAACTCTCATTCATAATAATTACCAGATGCAGTTTTACAGCTGCAATTATCAGATTAATATCTATTCCCCCAGGCTGGGGCTGTAGCTAGCATGCATTCAATCCTAGTACTAAAAAAAAAAGAAACATGGAGGCAGGCAGGCACACATGCACATGCCCTCCACTAGTCTATAATCCCCATAAGGCAAAGCTTTGGTAAGAGTTTGTATTTTTGCTTTCCTTGTTTGTTCTTCTGCTCGGTTTTTCATAAAATTTTCAATTTTCTACCTCATCTTAAAGTTCAGCTTAGTACCACCTTCACCTCAAACTTTCTCTAACTCTCCACTCTTAAGTTTTTCCTTCCCATGACCATCTAGTACTACTATACGACATTAAGGAGCAATGGGTGCCATGTGTTAGTTGTTTCTATACACTTCCCTCAACTAGTCTAAGGACTTCTTCGAGTCCTCCTACATTAACCTTCCATCTTAAAAAATTCATCTGAAAGAACCCAGGATAAGTACAAGCCCACTTTGTAGCTTCAGTATACACAGCAGAAAGTTAAACAAAGTACTAGAAACTTAAAACTAAAAACTCTCTGGAAAGATACAAAACTAGTATTTTCTGAGGAGAGCTGGGTTTTCTGAGGAGAGCTGGGTAACAGTGGGATAGCAGCCAAAGGAGGACATGTTACTTCTACTGATACTTAATTCATATGGATACAGTATCTATCACATGCTATGTCAATATTTTGTGTATGTGTGTGGTATATGAATGTGAGCATAAGCCAAATGTGAACACTGGATGGCTGCCTCTTTTGCTCACCACCTTATTTTTTGAGACAGGGACTCTCACTAACCCTGAAGCAATTTTGGCTAATTTACCTGGCAAACGACATCCAAAGATCCACTTGTCTCTGGCGCCCAGTGCTGAGGTTGCAGCTGCATGCCAGCCTGGTTTTAACATAGGTGCTGGGAATCTGAACTCTGGTCCTCATGCTTGCCCAGCAAGCAATTTACCTAAGTCCTTTTCCCAGTCCTTGGGAAGACTGACTATCAAGAAAAGTAGGGCAATATTTAAGTCTTCTGAACTCTCCTATAAATGTGTGTGTGGTGCACACCCCCATGCTTGCCCACAAGCACAAGCATGTATACGTGACATGTATAAATACAAAAAATTTTACCAGGAGTGGTGGCACTTTAGTCTCAGGACTTGGAAGAGAGAGACAGGTGGGCTTCTCTTAAGTTCCAGGCCACCCTGGGCTACAAAGTGAGATAGTGAGACCCTCTCTCAGAAAAAAAAGAAAGATTATCTATCTGGTAGTTGACATATTCAAAGCAGTGTTCCTTCTCTTATCACATCAAAGCTTATCTAATAATACAAAAATAAACTAGTAGCAGTGCCCCATACTATAATCCCCACACTCTAAAGAAAAAGACAGAAATGGCAAGTTGGAGACTACCCTGAATTACATAGTGAGACCCTGTCTCCAAAAAGACATAAAATGTATATACACTTATTTATAATACATGCACATTTAAAAAAAAACAGTGCATCTATTTCACATAAAAATTACTTAGACACTCACTAGCAATATAGCATTAAAAAGGGGTATGTTTACAACATTCCAGGTCAGACTTTATCATCACTCATATATGCTTCTTGTTTTCTTTTGAGACGGTCTCTCATTTTATACAGCCCTGGCTGTCCTGGAACTTGATATGCAGACTAGGTTGGGCTTGAAGTCACAGAGATACACCTGCCTTTGTGTCTGGAGTGCTGAGATTAAAGGTAAGCATCACCTCACCCAGCTCCATATATGCTATTGATGTCTGCTATCCTGAAGAGCTACCATCTATCTAAATGAACCTTAACTCAGGACCCTTTGTTTGTACGGGCTAGAGAATACTTGGTCCTGCCACAACCTGATTCTTAGCATTTTAATTTTGTTATGAAGGCACACGAATTGAGAACCACAAACACCCAGCAAAACAGGAATCACACATCAAATGACAGAAGAGACAACAGTTGAGCAGAACTATGAAAGAGGTAGCAATAACAGCAGTGCAAAGCAGTTTTATGAGTTTTATGGAGCCAATGGAAGGATGCGATATTACAGTCTCCTTCTTACTAGTTAGCAGGATGTCTAGCCCCATACTCACTTGCAAGCGCTAAATATTGTGGTCCTAAGACAATGCGGGCGAAAATAATGAAAATGTGCTTATTAATCAGAGTTTGGAAAAGGAGAGGTGAGCACAAAGATCCCAGGAACTAAACCTATTTAAAGCAACCGAGATGAACTAATGTTGTAAGCCTACTTGGAGGCCAGGGAAAATATTTGATCAAGGGTACTTGCTGGTGGTCTGTCTTTAAGAAGAGCAAAGACTGTCGAAAGTAAGAGTGATAGAAATGAGTGATGAGAAAGCACCTAATATTTTTAAAAGTGGGTTACGAAGCACAACTTCAATCCAAAGAAAAGATCTTTATGGCGAGAGGGAGAGAGAGGTATTGACTGGCTGAAGCCGTGGAAAGGCGGGATGATGAAGTGAAACATCAGATTCAAGCTTTAAAGGTAAACCCCGAGAGCGGCGGGCAGGATAGGAGCTGGGCTTAGAAGTGACCCGGGATTCCCTCACCTTGGCCTTGTAGCTGGGCAGGTTGCAGAGGATGTCCGTGCGCAGAGCCTCTTCGGCTAGGCTGCGGGCGCACAGGCTCCGCCACACCTCGCTGTTCTCGTCGCCGTGGAGGCAGCGGTACCAGTGCTTGCACACCAGGGCGCAGCTCCGCAGCTCGGAGAGCTCCAGGTAGGAGAACACCAACTCCAGCACCCGGCTGGGCAGCCGGCCGCCGGCCCCGGAGGACCCCGAGCCCGCGCCCGCGCCGCCGCCGCTAGCGCCGCCCGAGGCTGCCCCAGCCCCCGGGCCCGGCGCCGCCATCGCCTCACCAGCCGGCCCGAGGGCCGCCGCTGCCGCCGCTTCGCCCCGTCTCGGCGCGGGAGGCCAAGCCTCGCCTAGAGACTGGAGAAGCTCGCTCACCGCCCCTTTCAGCACCAGCCGCCCGCGCCTCCACCGCTCCCGCCCCTGCCCGGGGGCGTCCGCCGCGTGCCCCGCCTCACTGAGGGCAGACGCGCGGGCCTCTCGGGTCCCCGCCCCTAGTAGCCGCTCAGCGCGGGCGCCGGAACCACCCGCCTCGCCGGGCCTGCCCGAGACGCGCCCCGGGATCCGCCATGCCGGTTGAGGGCAAGAAGCAAGGGCGCACGCCCAGCTCGCCCGCCGTGCCTCTCAGCCCGGAAATGACTTGATGGGATTGGATGCTGCGCGTGAGGTCATCACTAGGCGCCGACCGGGAACGGGAAGCCCAGGTACGAGGCTGTTGCTAGTGGGTTCTGTACTACTCTCAAGTGCGTTTTTCTCTTTTTCGTCTAATGGCTTTGAATCGGCTTTCCTTGGTTTCTCTTACCACGGAGTTTCCCGTTTCATTTTCTTTCTACTCAGTCTCCAACTTTGTTGATGACACTTCCTTTTTTTTGCTAGCCAGTTCCTAATTCCTGCACCTTTAGTTCGATTGGACCCATTTTCTTTACCTTTGGGGAGTTAAAGACCTCTTGGTCAGGTTAGATCTATTTTATTTATTTACTTACTTACTTACCTTGAGGAATTTGACATATTCTTCTCCTGGCCAGGACCGTAGGGTCTCACCAGAATATCTGTACCAATACTCAAAGTTATCATTTGACTACTGAGCGTCACGATCTTTTTGGAAAGAATGTAATGCGCTCAATTCCATCTCATAGAAAAAAAGATTAAGGAAAATTTGTTTGTTTTAGTTTGTTACTCCCAAGAGGGAGAATAAAGTGGATACATAAAGATCATTTCCTGGGAGGAAAAGAAATCCAGCATTATTTAGTTATGCTATGTATTCAAAATTTAAAGAGCACCTAGAGAAAGAATAATAGAGGGCTGGAGTGATGGCTGAGCGGTTAAGAGCGCTTGCTGCTCTTGTAGAGGACCTAGGTTCGTTCCCAGCACCCATATGGATGCCCAGGGCTGTCTGTAGCCAGTTCAAGAGGATCTAAGCCCTCTTCTGGCTTTATGCATGCCTGAGGTGTACATACATACATGCCATACACATAAAGTAAAGTAAAAGAACTACAACGTGAACCAGGCATTATATGTGGTCCTTTAATCTAGCTTTTATATACTTTTCAAGACAGCTGTATGAAGTGATTATTATAATAATAGGGCTCACAGACTCAGTAGTCAGCTCCAATGTCATGCAATCTTTTTGTAGTAAGAAACCTTGCCTAAGATCCACCTGTGTGTAATCCACTTCCTGTTTTTTAGTAAAAAAACAAATGAACAGCAACTGCTTCCCTACTCTGGTATAATTACATGCTTATGATTTGCTAATCCCTTCCTCAGGATGTCTTTCACCAAGTTAAGTAACCCAAATTCTTGTCTGTTTTGTCAATGCTAACACCACAGTCTTCTAGTTGTGTCGGTTGTTACTCAGTTTCTCCCCATGAGGACTAATTTTTACAGAACCCAAATGAACCTATGAGGAAGTGTTGACTCATATAGTAATGGCTGTCTCTCTTCATGGCTCCTGAATGTTGAGCCAAATTTTGTCCGAATGGCAGTTACATTTCCTTTAAACTTAGTAGATCCGAAAAGGAGGCGAAGAGCCATATGGAACGGCTAAATTGAAAGGCATGGGCACCGGGGTGCAAAGGGTCTGTAGCTCAGCTAGTCGGGAGCCTCAGGTGACAGGGTCACATGAGCCCTGAATTGGGGATCAAACTGGGCAACACAGAGTCAGTCAGTTTCTGCTTCTCCCTCTTCCTAAGGCTTGTACACACGAATAGCAGAAATGCATAAATAAAGGTATGACTGAAGAAAAATATTGATAGTAGAAATCATTAATTTATTAAATACTTTGTCCTTTATCTTGTCTCCCTTGGGACAAGTCTTTGAGGGGCTGGAGAGATGGGTCAGTGATTCAGAGCACTGGCTGCACTTCCAAAGGACCCAGGTTCAAATTCCAGCACCCATATGGCAGTTTGAAACTGTCTGTAATGGCCAGGTTTGGTGGTGCACGCCTGTAATCACAGCACTTGGGAGACAGAAGCAGGCAGATCTCTGAGTTCAAGGCCAGCCTGGTCTACAGAGTGAGTTCCAGGATAACCAGGGCTACACAGAGAAACCCTGTGTAAAAAACAAAACAAAGCAAACAAATGACAAGTCTTTGAAATATCTAATGGTGTCATTCTGCACTCTCGGTTTGGTTTTTTGGTGTTTTGGCTTTCAAGACTGGATTTCTCTGTGTAGCCTTGGCTGTCCTGGAACTTGATATGTAGACCAGGCTGGCCTTGAACTAACAGATATCCACCTTCCTCTGTCTCTTGGTTTACTAGGACTAAAAGACGTGCGCCACCACTGCCCAGCTTCATTCTGTTGTCTCCTTATCAGTTATTCAGATGACTTTTAGTGGAATATTATCACCCAACTAGCATCAGGATAGTTCAAAGTAGAAAAAAATTTGCCTTTATCACTCTCTTGTTTTCTGGTTAGAAGTCTTACACCTACTTTTCATGAACCTCACCTTGTTCCCTTCCCCATGTCATTGTGCATTCTACCTGTTCAGAACTGTGGCATTCCACCCTTCTAAAAAAATGCTCTCAACATACCCTACTTTGCTCTTATGCACTCCATGATCTCATTAGGAGTGAGAGGAAATGAATCTATTATCTAATTAAAGTAATTTGTAGTATGATATGAGTAATTCTGTGCTTGACCCTTTAGGCAACTACACAGGAAAAGACAAGCTTATTGACTTGATAAACAAAAGAGAGAGAATATTGGAATTAACCCATTTCTACTGGGTTGTCTGGTGCAAGAGTAGAAAATCAAGAACAGTGACTTGCAAACAACTCATTTCTAAATCGTTTGACTTAGTTCGTATTTAAGTACATTTTCCCTATAGCCATCCTGTCATAACATTCTGTTTGGCCTTTTTTTTTTTTCCTTGAGGGTCTCAATATGTAGTCCAGAGTGGCCCAGAACTCAAAATCTTCCTGCCTCAGCCTCCCAAGTGCTGGAATTAAAGGCGTGCGCCACCACACCTGGCTATTTAACACTTTTGAGAATGGTCTTTGGCTATATTTTGTAAACCAAGTAAACAAATCATTTTGAAGGCTCTATTGTGTCACTAATAAATATTATGCATGATAAAGGTTGACTGGCTACAGTAAAAAGCCTCACTGACTATTTTATCTATCAAAAAATTTTAGATTTATTTATGTGATGTGTATGAGTAAATTCTCATATATACACATGTATGCATGTGTACCATGTGTATACCTGGTGCCCTTAGAGGTCTAAAGAAAGCACAGATTCCCTGGGGCTGAAGTTATTCATTGGTTGTGAGGTATCATGTGGGTTCTGTAAACCAAAGCTGGTCCCCTGTAAGAGCAACAAGTCAAGTTCTCTTAACCACTGAGCCACCCAAATAAATATATACATTTTTGAGGCTTTCCTGACTTTTGAAAAAAATAGCCCCATTAATAGTTCTTTGTTATTTTTCTGACTATGCAAGTGATCAATAAATACCCAGGTAATTCATTTGGAGTCTGGAAATTTAACTCCCCCCCCCCATGGTGTGTAGAGCTGTGCTGGTCTCGGATCTTGTGGGATTAATGCAATATGGACTTATTACTAGATCCGTTATAGAAAAAGTTATCAGAACTGCATGGTGTCATTAATAGTTCTTTAACTATGAAACCTAACCACTGCCTAACTTGACATGCTTTAGGGTAGAAGTTAGGGAAAAGTCACTTTAAAATTGAGTTAATCCCTTAAAAAAAAAAAAAAAAACCAAAACAACAAAAAACCAAAACAAGGATAGGATCAGGAAGCAAGCCTTCAAAAGCTTATGCGTGTTAGTCAACGTGTATCGGGTCTCCTGTGGATAGATGTGTACTAGAGTTGTACAAATACCAGACCCAGGCTTATGCTTACCTATAGTTTTGTAGATTTGGTCTTTAAATGTCTTTTGAGAGAAGAGAGCAGGGGATAGTTGAATTTTTAAGCTGTCTTTAAGAACTGTTGAAATGTTGGCAATTCTATTTGTCTCATAACATCAAGTTCTTGTATAAAACCTGATACACGTTCTTTCCCTCTTCCCAGAGTGTCACAGGCCATCATGGCAGTCAAGTGGCCTGGTGGACATTCTTCTTCTATCCTCTGCCTGAATGCAAGCAAAGACGGAATGGTGGCTTCAGGGGCAGAGGGTGGAGATCTTGTGGCTTGGGGTGAAGATGGGACTCCATTAGGACACGTGCAGCTGGGAGGAGCTGATGATGTTACCAGTGTACTGTTTTCTCCCTCCTGCCCCACCAAGCTCTATGCCTCCCATGGAGAAACCATCAGTGTACTTGATGTCAGGTCTCTTAAAGGGTCCCTGGACCATTTTCATGTGAATGATGAAGAAATCAACTGTCTCTCACTGAATGAAACTGAAAGTCTGCTGGCCTCTGCTGACGACTCTGGGGCCATCAAAATCCTGGACCTGGAAAAGAAGAGAGTCACCAGGTCCCTGAAGAGGCACTCCAATATCTGCTCTTCTGTGGCTTTCCGGCCTCAGAGGCCTCACAGCCTGGTGTCGTGTGGTCTGGATATGCAGGTGATGTCTCTGCAAAGAACACTTGGGTACTCTCTGAGCAGGGTCTGCTGACAAAAGCAAGTGTGTGTTTGGCTGGTTTCCTTGGCATCTCTGGGACTCAAACTCAGTTCTTTACCACGGAGCAGTATCCCTAGCCCCCGGAATCAAAGTATCAATGAACTGTTTTCTGTTCTCTACTAACATTTCTTACCCAGTTGTGAATGTAGCCTTACTGCCACCGTGAGTGCTAGCCTGACAGAGCTGACTTCATCTTATTCATTAGCCTTTTTCTTCCTTTGTTCATCTTTAGAGACATTCTCACTAAGACCTTTGGGTTCTAATACCTGATTCTAAAAATTGCTTTAAACAAAGAAGGAGTAGTTCTGTGGTTTTGTGTCAACAAAACAAAGAAACAAAAAAAGCCGGGCAGTGGTGGCACACGCCTTTAATCCCAGCACTCGGGAGGCAGAGGCAGGCGGAGCTCTGTGAGTTCGAGGCCAGCCTGGTCTACAAAGTGAGTCCAGGACAGCCAGGGCTACACAGAGAAACCCTGTCTCGAAAAAAAAAAAAATTGAGATACCTGGAATGTGTGTGACTGACCAGATGCAGAACACTGTGTGCAGTGTTGGACTTTTGAAAGCAACATCACAAATTAGCTTGAGTTCAGAGGAAAGAGACAGAGGTATAAAGCATTCCATGGGGAAAGAAAGTTTTCACAGGAACAGATCTTGAATTAGATCCCAGCACTTGGGAGACAGAGGCAGGCAGATCTCTGAGTTCAAGGCCAGCCTGGTCTACAGAGGGAGTTCCAGGACAACCAGAGCTGTTACACAGAGAAACCTGTCTCAGAAAACCAAAAAGAAAAGACGTTCACCGTCCTCTGCTTCCCAAGTGCTGGGGTTAGAGGTGTGTGCTACCATGCTGCCTGGCTTGTTTGTTTTTCTTTTGTTTCTTTTCTTTTTAAATTGGGGGAGTGATGTTGGGGATTGCACCAGGGTTTTTTAAAAATAATTTTATTTTATGCACATTGGTCTTTTGCCTATATGTATGTCTGTGTGAAGATGTCAGATCTTGGATTTAGAGACAATTGTAAGCCGCCATGTGGGTGCTGGAATTGAACCCAGGTCCTCTGGAAGAACAGTCAGTGCTCTTAACCACTGAGCTATCTCTCCAGCCCTACACCAGGGTTTTGCAGATGTCAAATAAGTGCTTTTGCTACTAAACTATATCCTCAGCCCAACAATTGTATTTTCATGGGATGTGTTCAATAAAAGTTTTTGTAAAATTTACCTCTGCATCTGCATTGTAAGTTTTCGGTTTTTGTCTTGGTTTGTTTTGGTTTGGTTTTTCAAGACAGGGTTTCTCTGTGTATCTCTGGCTGTCCTGGACTCACTTTGTAGACCAGGCTAGCATTGAACTCACTGAGATCCGCCTGCCTCTGCCTCCCCAGTGCTGGGATTAAAGGCGTGGGTGCCCACTCCCGGCACTGTATTCTAGTTTTAGTCTAGTGTCAGTAACATTACCTGGCATGTTGTAGTAGCTTCTGACCATGTAAAATGTTACAGGAACTGTGTCATATTTTATTAGAAGCTCAGTAAGACTATTGTTGGACAATGTGGCTAGAACACTGTGTGACTGTGTGATTTCACCTTGTTTAAAGGTTATGCTGTGGAGTCTTCAAAAAGCCCGTCCTGTCTGGATTACAAATTTACAAGAGGATGAAATAGAGGAAACGGAAGGCCCCCAGTCCCCTGGACAACTCCTAAACCCCGCACTAGCCCACTCTGTCTCTGTGGCATCATGTGGCAATATTTTCAGCTGTGGTGCCGAGGATGGTAAGGTCCGCATCTTCAGGGTGATGGGAGTCAAATGTGAGCGAGAATTGGGATTTAAGGGTCACGCTTTGGGGGTATCCCAGGTCTGCTTTCTGCCCGAGTCCCATCTGCTGCTTACTGGAGGGAATGATGGGAAGATAAGGTTGTGGGATGTGAGCATTGAAAAGGAGAAGAAGCAGAAGAGCCCTGCGAAACACACCCACAGGAAGAGAGCAAAGAGAGCAGCCACCTCCAAGCAGGGGAGGAGCTCTAGCACCGCGGGAGCGGACGAAGAGGAACATGCAAAGATTTTGCCAAAACTCGATATTGAACATGGAGAAAAAGTGAACTGGCTCTTGATCACAAAAATAAAAGGGCACCAAAGTGTATTGGTGGCCGATCAGACGAGCTCTGTGTCTGTGTATCCCCTAAATGAAATTTAGGTCCAATAAAGTGCACTGTAAGGACTGCAAAGTCGGTTTGGTCTTTTTGTTTCCTTGCTTCCTTATAAAGACAGTCTCCTGGCTGGAGAGATGGCTCAGCAGTTAAGAGCACTGGCTGTTCTTCCAAAGGCCCCCTGTTCAAATCCCAGCACCCACATGGCAGTTCACAGCTGTCTAATTGCCAGGCATGGTGGCACACGGCTTTAATCCCAACACTTCGGAGGCAAATGGAAATCTGTGAGTTCAAGGGTAGCCTGGTCTACAAAGTGAGCCCAGGACAGCCAGGGCTACACAGAGAAACCCTATCTCAAAAAACCAAAACGAACAAACAAACAAACAAAAAGTCTCACACTTGTAGCCCAGGCTTGTCTAGAACTCACTACATAGCACATCCTGGCCTCAAACTTGCAGCAATCCTCCTGTCTCACCTTCCAAATTCTGAGATTATAAGTATGAGTCCCCTCTCTGCTCTGCTGACAGAATCTTATTTTTTAGGTTAAGAAAAATTCTTTCTTTAAACTGTTTCTCATATGTAGAATCATACCAATTTGAACCAGAGACAATCACTGGCTAATACTTCATATAGTAGTAAGTGACATTAGAGTTTGGGGAGAGAGACTCACTGAGTTTTAAGTGTTTACCAGACATCCAGAGTATTAATTGTGGCAGGTACTTTACTCAATATTTCATTTTTCCCAGTACACAGTTTGGGGCTTTTACTGTGTCCTTGTCTTACTTTGGTTTCTTTTCATTTTCCATTGAAAATAAGATTTTTTGTTAGGTTTTACAGTTTTCATACTTTTTCCATACTCTTCTCATTACAATTATCATCTTAGAAATAATAATACATCCATGTAGATGGTGCATGCTTGTATTCCCAGCATTCAGGAACTTTGAGCCGAAGACTGTTTTTGAGCTTCTTAGTGAGACCCTGTCCCAGAAATAGAAAGGTGAAGGAAGGAAGGGTGGGGAAGAAGGAAAGGGGGCCGGAGAAAGAAAGGTAGGAGAGGGAAGGAAGGGGTGGGGAAGAAGGAAAGGGGGCCGGAGAAAGAAAGGTAGGAGAGGGAAGGAAGGGGAGGATTTTTTGGTGTGGTTTTTTTTTTTTTTGTTTTGTTTTGTTTTTTGAGATAGGGTCTCTCTGTGTAGTCCTGGCTGTCCTGTTGCTGTGTAGATTAGGGTGGCCTTGAGCTCACAGAGATCCTCCTGCCTATGCCTCTCCCCACTCCCAGTGTTAGGATTAAAGTGTGCTCCACCACCCTTGTCCAGAGATTTTTTTAATGTTTATTAGCACTCTATTTGCATGTATGCCTGCATGACAGAAGAAAGCCTCAGAGAGGACAACAGATCCCATTGTAGATGGTTGTGAGCCACCATGTGGGTGCTGGGAATTGAACTCAGGACTTGTGGATGAGCAGCCACTGCTCTTAACTGTTGGGGTAAACTTACTACATATTCAAATGTTAATTTCTTGCCCCCCAAGATCCTTACTGTCCTATGAGCAAATTCTCTTGTTTCCAAATGATGTTGCTGTATCGACCTTACTCTTCAGTTTATCCCCGTTTGAGTAAATTTGCCTAAAGCCTGTGCTGGGCCGAAGAGAGGGAGGCAGAGCAAAGGTTCCTGGGCTTTTGGGGTAGGAGAAGGACCACGAGGAGAGATTGGAGAAGGAAGGAGAGAAGAGAGGAGATCTGCAAGTCACCATGCTATAGCACGGGTTAAAAGGACATGACCCAAAGCAGCTCTCACTGAGGACCAGCCAAATGGAACACATGCAAGAATTATGCGGGTTTCTGGGAAAGCAGGAAGACAGCTTGGAGAGTTATCTGCCCAGCTATAGCACGTTAGGCGTACATTAAATCTAACAGGTCTGTGTCTTTTATTCAGAAAACAGCGGGTTAAGGGATAGCCGCCACCATATTAATCTCCAACATTAGTTATTATAGACAGAATAACTCACTCCTTTTGCATTTAACAACTAAGCCTCTCTCCAGCCCCAGAGATATTTTTCTTTTTCTTTTTTATTTATTTATTTTTTTATTTTGGGTTTTTTTCGAGTCAGGATTTCTCTGTGTTACAGGTCTGGCTCTCCTGGACTCACTTTGTAGACCAGGCTGGCCTTGAACTCACAGAGATCCACCTGCTTCTGCCTCCCAATGCACCACACGCTCAGCCAGAGATATTTTTCTAATGATAGGCAATTATTGACTGGCTGATTGGACTGATTGAGACAGGCCTAGAATTTATTTTTTTAACAGTCATACATTCAAGAAATCCTTTGGTTGGTTGATTGGTAGACATAATGCATAGGCACCAGAATTAATACCACTCTACCCAAGGGTAAGTGATAAGCCATCAGCAAGTCTCCACTCACCAGCAGTAGCAATGGACTGAGCAAGAAATACTGAGAAAATTTTTTATTTCCCATGTCAAAGTATATTTCGTTTGAAAAACATCTTAAAATGTTTTTTTAAAGATACCAGGTAAAATAGCCAAGGCTTTAAAAAATTCTAAGTAAAATCGAGAATCCATAAACCAAGTGATATATGTAAGTCAGCTAAAAAACATTTATCCTTTTATTTTATGTTATGTGTATGAGTGTTTGCCTGATTGTATGTCTGAACATCATGTATGTGCTATCATGTATGTGCTGTGTTCTCAGAAGCCAGAGGAAGCTGTTGGATTCCCTGGGATCACCTGAGACTGGAGTCATAGATGGTTGTGAGCCATCAACGGGCTGGGAGTTGAACCAAGGTCCTATTGAATAGCAGCAAACGCTCTTAACTTGGTATTAAGCTTAATTTGCTTAGGTGCTCTTAAAGTCACAGCAAGTGCTGCTGTGAGTGCTGGAGTCATCTCTAGGCCTAAAAAGAGTTTTTGTTGCTGTTGTTGTTGCTATTAATGTGTATAGCCAAGGCCATCTTTGAGCTTGTAATCCTCCTACCTCAGTCTTCCGAATGCTGGTGTTATAGGCATGCACCACCATACCAGGCTCTAGACAAAAGTTTGTTGTTCTCTTTTTGGCAGTAGGGAGTTGGATCTATTTTTGATCCAGGGTCTCCTATACTTCAGGCTAGTCTCGAAGTCATTGTGTAAAGGAACTTGACCCCAAACTTCTGATTCTCCTGCCTTCACTGCCTAAGTGCTGAGTTACAGGCATGTGCAAATGCCTAGCTCCAGAAAGAAGTCTGTAAATTGAGTCATTTCTCAGCCTATGATAATATCTTGTCCAATGCAAAAGAACCTGCTCTAAAGCAGCCAACGCCAGACCCGTCATGATTCAGTGGATGATTTGGTTTTAGTGAAACGGCCTCAGCTGTCATAGTAAATTATTGCTGCCATTTAAATAGCTGTAATTTGGCTTGAATTTAATATTTAAATTTGAATCATAGCCAGGCGTGGTGGCACTCAGGAGGCAGAGGCAAGTGGATCTCTTTGAGTTTAAGGCCAGCTTGGTCTACAGAGTGAGTTCCAGGACAGCCAGGGCTGTACATAGAGAAACCCTGTCTCAAAAAACCTAAAAAATAAAAATAAAAAATTTGAATCATAGTTGCTAAAGAACTATATGCCTAAGTTCTTATACCTAATGCTGGGTTTGGACACATTTAAGCAACTTTATACACAATTTTAGTGTAGAAGTTAGTTATAAACCCTGAACATCTAATACTTCTTTCTTTTAAAAGAATGCAGTCCTTGAGCCAGATGTGATGCTGCACACCTTTAAAAAGCATGAGACAGTTGGTTCTCTGTGAGTTCTAGGCTAGCCTGGTCTACATAGTGTGTTCCAGGGTCAGCTAGGACTACACAGAGAGACCCTGTCTCAAAGTGGGGGAAATGCAGTCCTTACATCCTCAAGTTAGCTTATCAGGTTAACTGTTTGCTTTGTATGCCTGACAACCAGGATTCAACCTCCAGGACCCAAGTAAAGGTAGAAAAGGAAGTTATCTCCACACAGGTACCCTCTGACCTTCATATGTGTGCTCGTCCTCCCTCCCTCTCCCTCTCCGTCACACACACACCCACCACCACCACCATTCACACGTGCATTCATACAATAGTAATATAGAAACTTTAAAAGAATGCAGCCTTGGCCCCTGGGTGCTTCCCGATGTCATAACTGCAGGTGCGGAATGCGCGAACATAAGCAGTTTTAACTAATCCCTACCTGATCTGCCCTGACTGGCCCTGACCAGCCATTCTGGTGTCCTTACCAGTTCCAAGCAGCATGGAGCTTCTGATACTAGTCGGCAGTCTTGCTTCCATGTGACAGAAGCTACCAGACAGCAAGGGCGGTTTGCACTGTGTCACCAAGGGGTTGAGCAGACATTTCTCTCCTGTTTCCCTTAAATACCTTGCTATAAGACAGGCTCCATTGCCACTAACATACCACAGCTCTACCTGTGCTCCTCTTGTTTCCCCCACCCCCTTTTCACCTCTCTTCAGACTTCCTGATACTGGGGGATAAGCCTAGGGAATTACTCATGATAAATTAATGCCCCACCACTAAGCAATATTGCCAGCCTCTTCTATTACTTTTCACTGTTTTGAGACTGGGTCTTCTCGATTTGCCTATGCTATCTCTTAGGACTCACTCAGTGCCTGTGGCTCCTCCCAGCACTTCTCACCCACCCCCTACGCTAAACCCCTCCCTGCCAGGGGCTGGGTTAAAAGTTCCCTTTCCCCAGCTTCTCTTTCCTATATAACCACAGCCATTTTAGGTTCCCCTTGGGCCTCTTTTGGCCTCTTGGCTCCTGGTCCCCTCTCCTGCCCTCTCTCCTCTCTTTTCTCTCTCACTCTCTCATTAGTCCCTCCACTCTCATGCCCAGTTTCAGTCTGCTGGCCATGTTCAGTCTGGACTCTTCAGGATCCCTCTGGTTGTTTTCTTCCTCATATTGACAATAAACCTCCTCAACCATTCCTAGGAGCAGCCAAGTCCTCATTTATCACAATCCTTATTCTTTTTTCCACATTTATATTGAGAAAAAAAAGTTTTCCCCTCCCTCCCTCTACTCCTTCCAGGTCTTCCCCCACCTCTCCTCCCATCCAGATCCACCCCCCCTTTCCGTCTCTCATTAGAAAAACAAACAGGTGATCTTTGTGAGTTCCAGGCCATCCTGGAACTTTGAAACCTTGTCTCAAACAAACCAAAACAAACAAAACACAAAAACCCCAGCCTTCTTTTTTTCTTTGAGATAGGGTGTCTCTGTGTAGCCCTTGGCTGCCCTGGAACTCACTCTGTAGATGAGGCTGGCCTTGAACTCAGAGATCTGCCTGAGATCTGCTGGAATTAAGGGCATACGCCCCCACTGCCTGGCCAATAAACAGGCTTCTAAGAGATAATAAAATAAAATAGAATATGATAAAAATAATAAAATAAAACAAAAACTGGACTGGAGAGATGGCTCAGCGGTTAAGAGCACTGAATGCTCTTCCAAAGGACCCAGGTTCAAAACCCACATGGCAGTTCACAGTTGTCTGTAATTGCCAAGTCTGGTGGTGCACACCTTTAATCCCAGCATGAGTGAGGCAGAGGGAGGTGGATCTCTGTGAGTTTGAGGCTAGCCTGGGCTACACAGAGAAACCCTGTCTCAAAAACAACAACAACAAGCCAGGCATGGTGGCACATGCCTTTAATCCTAGTACTTGGCAGGCAGAAGCAGGTGGATCTCTGTGAGTTCAAGGCTAGCCTGGTCTACAAAGTGAGTCCAGGACAGCCAGGGATACACAGAGAAACCCTGTCTCAGAAAAACGACAACAACAAAAACAACTAGCACATCAGAATAGGACAAAGCAAATAGAAGGAAAAGGGCCCAAGAGAAGGCACAAGAATCAGAGACCTTGTTAGTGTAAATTTATAAAATTTTGTTTCACAGTTCTCTCTTAACTTGGCTAACACCCAAGTAATTGAGACTTCTTGCATTATTTTAACATGGCTTTACAGCACAATCCTGAGCAGTTTTCATCTGTTCTTAACCCTCCATGCTAGTCTGACTCTTTGCCAAAATCCCTGAGTTACTTGCTTTTTAGTGCTCTCAGCTGAATCCTCCCTTTGAGACAGGGTCTCTCTGTGTAGTCCTAGCTGAGCCTGGAACTCACTATGTAGACCAGGCTAGTCTAGAACTCACAGAGAGCCAACTGTCTCATGCTTTTTAAAGGTGTGCAGCATCACATCTGGCTCAAGGACTGCATTCTTTTAAAAGAAAAAAGTATTAGATGTTCAGGGTTTATTACTAACTTCTACACTAAAATTGTGTATAAAGTTGCTTAAATATGTCCAAATTTGCTCCAGCTGAATCTTCATGTTTCCTGGACCTCTCCCATGGCTGAATCCCCTACTTCTCTTCCTCTAAGTCCTCCTCCCCTTGAGGGCAGGAAGACCAGCCTATTTTCTCCCCTCCTCAGTGATTGGCTGTAAGCTGCTTTATTAGCCTATCAGGGGACAATTGGGGAGTAGTGTTTACACAACTTTCAGACAGGAGATTCTCAGAACAAGGATTGCAACCCGATATGGTGGCCAGGTATAGAAATCAGCATTTGAATTACACAATAACCTTATGTCTACAAGACTCACTTGTTCACACACTCAGGAATCCCTATGCAAAGGAGTTTTAGGGTAAATGAAGAATCACAGTGTCTCCTTCTTAGGCTTAAAAGCCATCTTGTAGTAAAGACAAACTAGGCTCATTCCTGTTTATGATTAAATCTGTTTCTCAAGGATTGGGCTATGGCTTCCAGCATTAACTACAAATGGTTCTGTACTGCCTGTTCCAGGAATGGCAATCATATATTTATTTCAAAAAGTTGTTTATAATCATCTTTCAATCCCACCTTTGTTTCAAAGGTTATGTGACCACTGCTGAGTACCTTGTCATGCTCACCTTGCAACAATGTCTTTGTTTCAGGAGTGCCTAACTTGCTATGCTTATGTCCTGCTTCTGTAACCATACCTGTTTTGACCACCAAATCCCTATTTGGAAACTCCCTAGTCCTGAGTTATAAAAGCTTTGTCTTTGGGGGTCAATGGTTTCAAGACAGGGTTTCTCTGTGTAGCTTTGACTGTCTTGGAACTTGCTCTGTAGACCAGGCTGGCCAACTCATAGGGATCTGCCTACTTCTGCCTCACAAGTGCCGGCAGATGAGAGGTGTGCACCACCAGGGCCGGCTGGCCATAAACTTTTTATTATAACCAATAGGCAAATGAGGAAAGAAGAATATTTACAAAATATAAGATGAGTAATGGGCCATATAATAACATTACAAAAGCCTGGCTAGTATTTAGCTCTCTGCTGGTTTAGCAATCAACAGTTGAATATACAGAGACACACCTTCACACAATGTAACC
>CAJQZJ010033117.1:598520-612373 GCA_907164525.1 Lophiomys imhausi | reverse complement strand
CAGTTGAATATACAGAGACACACCTTCACACAATATAACCCAACAGTTATTGATTTTTTTTTAGAACTGTAGTATTTGATTTTTATACTAGGTCATTGAGTTAGCTAGTCTCAGGTTCTTGGTGTTCTGCCCAGATTGTGAGATCCCCAAAGACCACCAAGGAGCCAACTCTGATGCAAACACACAAGGGTCATTTATTCAAGCTCAAGCAGGGACTCACAACATTCACCAACACAGCGGTTTGAGTTGAGTTTCCCAAGCTCAGAAAATGTAAGGTTTTTTAGGGGCTTGAACAAAGAAAGGAGTTTCTAGCATTTGGACTGGATGACATTTGAGCAGACAGACCTGTCTATCCCTGATTTGCTCATCGCTGTCATGGTCAGTTTGACCAGCAGAAAGTTTATTTAGACTTTGGGTGCTTTCCCAGAGTGAACTGATTGGTTGTTGCTAGGGAACTCCCCTAGAATGCAAGGTTGCGTGCATTGGATTGTTTTTCCTGGAACTGAAGGTCAGCTCTGAGTCAAGCCTAATACAAAAATGGAATCTTGTAATAAGAAATCTGGCAATTAAATTATTTAACCAGTATTTATATTATTGTTAATTGGCTCGGCAGTTGTTAATCTTTAAGCAGCCATTACAAATGAGTACACAGACACCATGTGGATTTTAACAAGCCTTGGCCTGAATAGTGCAATCCTAGCCCATCTAAGCTAGCTCTTAATTCTATTACCCAAATATGACCCCATATATACATACGTCCCTTTGGACTGCCATTCTCCACAATATGCCCATGTTCCTGGCAATGTGGAATGAAGTTCCTTTTTCTAACCCATGGTGTGTGCCTCCTTCCTGCTGCTCCTGGCTGGAATGCCTCCTTCTTCTTCCTGCTGCTGGCTGGAATGTCTTAATCCTCTGTCTAAAGCACAGGCTTCCTGCTCTAATCCCAGGAAGTCCCACCTTTCTCTGTTTTTGCCCAATCTCAGGCCTTGGCATTTTATTTAACCAATCAGATTCAATGTAAGTAACAGACAGCAAGCAGGACCAATTAATTAACATTTAGAATGCTTAACACGACCCCAACAGAATCTCTTTACAAAATGGAGTCAGTCAGGCTCCACATTGTCCACCCAAACAGTGCAGAGTATGGGTTCCATTTCATGGAATGGGCCTTAAGTCTAATCAGATATTGGTTGATTATCCCCCCAAGTTTGTGCCATTGTTGCCCTAGCATATCTTGCAGGCAGGACACCATTATAGATCAAAGGATTTGTGGCTAGGTTGATGTTTACCTTTCTCCTTTGGTAACATGCAGAGAGTACCTTCCTGTACCAAAGATACTAACATGTAGGGATGAAGACTCCTGTGTATTCCCCAGCTTGACTTCTGCATGTTCAATGAGTTGTGTAGGTGTTGTCTTCAGCAAAGCAGCTTCACCATCAGTCTGTGGAGAAAAACCTATAGTTTTGGTAACAGCCTGGATTGTTTGGATGTTCCCATGGGATCCGTTTGGACAACATCTCAATTAAATGTAACCCAATCCCAGTACTGGAAACTTCATTTTGTGACAGGAGATACCAATTTGGGGCTCAGTCTCCCCCATTATTTAGCAATTCCATTTAGATAACCTTCATACATATATTTTAGAAAGCTTCTACTGTATTAGGTTTCCATAGTACCCTAAAATGGCTCTTAATTATACCTGACTCTCCCCATATTACCTCCTTTGTCTCCCTCTTCCTTCCCTCTCTACTTTAGCCTCCCATTCTAGTTTCCCTCAACCTGAGCTGTGATTTGTTGATCTTAGCCATTCTGATGGGTGTAAGATTAAATCTCAAAGTAGTTTTGATTTTCATTTCCTTAATGACTGAGGATGTTGGGCATTTCTTTCAGTGTCTCTTAGCTATTTGAATTTCCTCTTTTGATAATTCTCTATTTAGATCTGTATCCCATTTTTTAAATTGGATTTTTTTTGATATCTAGTTTCTTGATTTCTTTATGTATTTTGGATATGTAAAAAGAATATGGCTAATTAAACTCTTTAACCAGTATTTATATTATTGTTAATTGGTTCACAGCTGTTAATCTTTAAGCAGCCATTATAAATGAGCACACAGGGACCACATGTGGATTTTAACAAGCCTTGGCCTGAGTTGTGCAATCCTGGCTCATCTAAGCTAGCTCATAATTCTATTACCCAAATATGACCCTATATATACATATGTCCCCTTGGACTGCCATTCTCCACAATATTCTGATGTTCCTGGTCATGTGGAATGAGGTCCTTTTTTCCAACCCATGGCGTGTGTCTTCTTGCTTCCTGCTCCTGGCTGGAAGGCATTAATCCTCTGTCTAAAGCCCAGGCTTCCTGTTCTAATCTCAGGAAATACCACCTTTCTCTATCTTTGCCCAGTCTCAGGCCTCAGCATTTTATTTAACCAATCAGAGTCAATGTAAGTAACAGACAGAAAGCAGGACCAATTAATTAATGTTTAGAATGCTTAACACTACACCATCATGTATATTAACCCTCTATTGGTTACGTAGTTGGTTTCGCTTTCTGCAGGCAGCTGCTTTGTACAAATGACAGTGTCCTTTGCCTTACAGAAGCTTTGCAATTTCAGGAGGTCCCATTTATTAACTGTTAATCTTAGTGGCTGTGCTAACAATGTTCTATGAAGAAAGTCTTTTCTTGTGCCAATGAGTTCAAAGCTGTTCCCCACTTTCTTTTCTATCAGGTTAGTGTATCTGGTTTTATAGTGAAGTATTTGATTCATTTGGAATTGGGTTTTGTAAGTATAGATCTATTTGGTTTTTTTCTACATGTGGCCATCCAGTTTGACCAGCCCCATTTGCTAAAGATGCTATCTTTTTTTCCATTGTGTATTTCTAACTTCCTTAACAAAAATCAGATGTCCATAGGTTTGTGGATTTATGTCTGGTTCTTCAAGGGATTCCACTGATCAACATCAATATCATGCTGTTTATAGTACAACTTAAAAATTGGAGATATGGGGCTGGAGAGATGGCTCAGAGGTTAAGAGCACTGGCTGTTCTTCCAAAGGTCCTGAGTTCAATTCCCAGCAACCACATGGTGGCTTGCAACCATCTACATTGAGATCTGGTGCCCGGGCACATATGTAGAGCAAATACTGTATACATACTAAATAAATAAATGTTTAAAAAAATTGGAGATATGGATACTTGCAGCAGTTCGTGTATTCTTCAGGATTGTTTGCATTATCCTGGGTTTTTTTGTGTTTCCATATGAAACTGAAAATTGTTTTTTCAAGATCTGTGAATAATTGTTTTGGAATTTTGATGGGGATTGCATTGTACATTACTTTTGTCAGGATGGCCATTTTTACTGTATTAATCTTACCTACCAATCCATGAACATGAGAGATCTTTCCATCTTCTGATATCTTTTCAGTTTCTTTCAATGCCTTTGAAAATGAGGACATGGCCACTCCTGGGTATGGTTGAGAAGGTTTTTGTGAATATTAAGGTAAGCACAACCAAGAGGCATCTAAAAGGGTCCAGACTGAACTGGGCCAGTAGAATAGTCTAAGCCATGAGGTGAGAGAAAGAGGAGAGAGGGAGAGAGCAAGAGAGGGGAGGGGAGAGTGGGGGAGGGGGAGCGTATGGGAACCAAGAGAACCGAGAGTTCACATAGCCAAAATGGCTGAGTTATATAGGAAGAGAAACTGGGAGATGAGAAACAAAACTCAAAGGCTTGAGAGGGTTAGGGTAGGGACAAGGTATGCCAGCCAGGATGACTCTGTAACAGATACTTGTGAGTACAACTAAGGGAGCCTAAATAGTAACATAGCCCTTGATATGCTAATAGGCATCACAGGCATAGGGTAATGGAAGAATCATATGTCCCTTCTGCCAGAGATAAGGAGAATGACTCCTTTTCATAAGTAGGAACTATCTCCTTAAGTTACTGAGAGAATACTGGCTTTTCTCTAAATGTCAGAGTTTGGGAAAAGGAATTTCTTGGGACCTAACAGTCTTAAAGTTTTTGTCATATAAGTCTTTCACTTGCTTGGTTAGAGTTACCCCAAAATATCTTAGAGGCTATTGTGAAAGGTGCTGTTTCCCTGATTTCTTTCTCAGTTCTTTTGTCATTTGTATATAGGAGGTGAAACTGCAACCTTGTAAACAAAGATATTTATTAATGAGTATAAACTGCAATATTAGGCTACCAGAACAGCCAGTGGTGGCCCGGCAGGAAGCCAGTAGGCCTGGAGGGCCTGACTCGCCTTAGCTGGCAGTCTGACCTGTCCTGGGGTTATAAAACCCTGACCAAGGGTGGCCTTCACCACTCCTGAAACCACAACTCTGTTAACTAATATGTTTATTAATAACTATAAACTGTTATATTAGGCTGGTGGAGCAACCAACAGAGGCCTAGCAGGAGGCCTGTAGGCCTGCCTTAGTTGGCCGCCTGAAACCTGCAGCAACTTTTTCCCAATAATTAAATACACCAAGACCTTTTAATGTGTCAACACTTAGGCCTAGGCTGACTCTCTCCAACCCTTGTCCCTTCCAACCCCCCAACCCTAGGTGGGAGATAAAGAAGGTTAGAGGGGAAAGGAATGAATGTAGGTCTCTTAGAGCTACTTCCTGATGATTGGGGTTGTCAGGTTCTTTTTAGGGACAATATTAAACTCAGCAGTCAGGATATCCAGTAGTCCAGTAAACCAGAAAACCAGCAGACACAGCATCAGGACAAACCAGCAGCAGTGCAGGGGGCAGCACAAACAGGGAGAACTGCAACCTTTTCCTCCTTCAGGATGTCCCCCTTCCTCTTGGGGCTCTGGCTTTTTATATGTCTCCCAAGTCCTCAGAGTTAAACTTTCTCCAGCTGACTAAGGCATGCCCCTGCTAGAGCATGGTTACACCTGGGGTTAAACAAAAACATTCTCATAACTGATTCTTTTGTTTTTGTTTTCTTGTTTTTTAGAGACAGGGGTTCTCTGTATCCCTGGCTGTCCTGGACTCACTCTGTAGACCAGGCTGTCCTTGAACTTGCAGAGATCCGCCTGCCTCTGCCTCCTGAGTGCTGGGATTAAAAGTGTGCACCAGCATGCCTGGCAATTACAGACAGCTGTGTACAGCCATGTGAGTGCTGGGATTTGATCTCGGGTCCTTTGGAAGAACAACCAATGCTCTTAACCATTGAGCCATCTCTCCAGCCCCTCCTCTCTTTTCTTGTGAGAGTTGGGAATATCCTATTCTGTCAAATTTTTCTCTGATTTGTCACTTTGTCTGCTACTCAATTAGACATCACTTTCAAACATGGGTGCTTCCTTCTACAAGCTAACATTTCCTTCATTATTTGGGATTAAAGGTGAGTACTGAGGGCATGTCTGTATTCCAGCCAGAGGGATTAAACGTGTATGCTAAGGGTGTGTCGGTATTCCAGCCAGAGTAGCCATGTTGCTGGATTAAAATCCCTCTACAACACCTCCTAATAGTGCCATTTCCTATGGGCCAAGCATTCAAACACATGAGTCTATGGGGGCCATAGCTATTCAAATCACCACATTCCACTCTCTGGCCCCCATAGACTTGTAGCCATAACATAATGCAAAATGTATTTAGTTCAACTTCAAATGTCCCCATATTCTATCACAGTCTCAACAATGTTTAAAAGTCTGAAGTTCAAAGTCTCTTCTGAGATTCATGCAATCTCTTAACTGTAGTCCCCTATAAAATCAAAATCAAAAAGTCAATCACATACTTCCTACATACTGTGGCACAGGATATACATCACTGTTTCAAAATATAGGGAAGGGAGCATAGTGAGGAAATACTGTACCAAAGCAAGACTGAAAACTAGCTGAGCAACTCCAAACTCTAAATCTCCGTGTCTGATGTTAAAAGGTTCTTCAGAATGTCTCTCTCTCTCTCTTTTAATACTTATTTATTTCTTCAAGTTACACCTCAATCACAGTTCACTCCCTCTTCCCCTTCCTGGTCCCACCCTCCTATCCTCTTCTTCCTCCTCTCCCTCCTACCCACTTTTTTTTTTTAATTTGAGGTGTATCTTTTTTGCTACCAACAGTTCCCCCTTTTAGTCCAATAAAAGGCTCTTTTTCTTGTAACAATAAATACAAAACAATAAGAACAATTATGCAGCAACTATGAAAACTGTAAGGTATAACATACATTCCCAATGTCCAGTCCATACGTGTTCGGCAACTGATAATAGTATTCTACTATCTATCTATCTCAATGACTTTAAAGTTCTGTACCTAACTCATTTTCCATCTTAACTTGCTTTACTAACTTAAAGACATCTTAGACCTACAACATCCTCTTAATTCCTAAACAACTTAAAACTTAACTGTGAGACTGTTAGGATCCAGCATGCTGAGGAAGACACTCAAACTCAGATAGTAGCAAAAGCAATGAACGTTTATTTTTCTGCAGAACTCCAGCATGCAGGGATCACCAATTAGGCAAATTGGCAACCCCAAGATGAGCTCACAGGCTCTTTTTAAAGGCTTTCAGGGGAATTCTAGGGTGGGTTAGGTAATCTTCAACATGATTGGAGCATTCAAACTGATACTCTGGCAACCTTTGGAAAAAGTGCAGGCGCCTTTGGCCTAGTCAACAATCAACAAAGTTGATCCTAAGACAGGGGCTGACCCTGAGTTGATCATAAAACAGAGAGGGTTTTTAAATCAGAAATTAGGAGTTAGTAACTCTAAACAATCTTATCTTTCTGGAACCACATGGCTAAACGTCTCTGATTGTTCGTTGTTTCTCTAGTAACTATTGAGCCCATTTCTGGGAATGGGAACTGTTAGGGTCTTAATTAGGGGTCCCTCTAGGTCCCTTCAAGACTTATCTAGTCTTCAACCATATCAGAGACCTGAGAAGGATAAATATATCTGAATAAGCAGGAAATGTAGAGCCAGCAGCTTCCAAAATAAGAAATGACAGACAACTGGCTGCCTGGACAGTCCCCAATTTCTCTCTATAATGTTGGGGCATTAATCTTCACCCTTTTGGCCCAGTATCTCTGACAGACATTAGTTGTAAAGTAGGAGTTATAAAGGACTTGCCCACCCTATCTTGGCAGAGCTAGGCTGTTGACTTACCTGCTTCTAAGTTTTGTCCTTTTCAGGCAGCATTCAGAATGTTTCTTCAGAACTCCTTTCAGTTGTGTTGACTGCTACACACTTCTTCCTCTTGGACTGGTTCCATTCCCTGCTGGCAGCTTTACTCTCCTCGGCTGGTATCTCTGGCATCTCTAATATCTTTGGGCCTCCAAGGCAATCCAGGTTTTACCTTCATAGCTTCACACAATGGCCTTTTTAGGCCTCCATGCAGGGGCACCCCTGACACACACTGGCCTCAGTGACTTTTTTCCTTAGCAGCAGAGAAAGATTCCATAACCCTTATCTTCTTTCCTTTACTCTAAATCCAGATCCATGTGGCTGAAGCTGCCAACTTCTGCTGCTCGTTGGAGCTGGAACATGACCCCTCTTATTCAATTGCATCTTCACTAGCTTTCTGTTTTTGATGGTTTCCTTCACTGCCTAAGCTTGGCTGTCCTGGAACTTGCTCTGTAGATCAGGCTGACCTTGAACTCAGAGATCTGCCTGCCTCTATCTCCTGGGTGCTGGGATTAAAGGTGAGTGCCACCATGCCTAGACTTAAACTGTTTTTTAATTCCTTTTCACAAGGTGTAAATTTAGCTAGGTGAGATCCTGCCCTGAGGTCACCACTCCTTTTACTCCATTTGATGTCTTTAATCTGTTTATCTCCTTGAACACAGTACTTAACTCCATTCTACTTCCTGCTGCCCCTTTTCTCCTTGATCCATACATTTTGTATATTACCTTACTTAGCTTCCCCCTTTTCATCACAATGCTCTTCAGAAGAGTGAACCATATGACAGATTATACTAGGCTGTTTTGAGATTGTTTTGCCTGGCTTTGGAGACCCCAAAGACCACCCAAGAGCCAATTCAGATGTAAATGCATGAGGGTTGTTTATTCAAGCTCAGAGCTTGGACTCACTGACACAGCAGTTCGAGTTGAGAGCCCCCAGCCCAGAAAGCGTAAAGTTTATATAGACAAAGTTTACTTAGACAAAGAAACAGGGTTTCTATCATATGATTGGATGACATTGGGCAACTAGTCATGTCCATTTCTGATTGACTCGTTGTTACTGACTAACCAGCAGTGGTCAGTTTGATCACCAGAAAGTTTTAGACTTGTTGGGTGCTTTCTCAGTGAGCTGTCCAATGATGACAAGGGAGCACCCCTGGAATGCAAGGTTGGGTACATTTTGTTATTATTCCTGGAACTGGAGGTCAGCTCTGAGTCAAACTTAATACAAAATGGAATCTTTTTTTGTGATATTTACCAAAATATCACAAGAAGGATCTCTCAGCAACATATTGAAATCTTTCTCCTCTGAAACCTCTTGAGCCACACTCCTACAGTTCAAATCACCCTCAGCACCACTGTCCTCCATGTTTCTACTAATATGCCCATTAAGCAATGCTTAAAGCATCCAAGTGCTTTTCTATTCCAAAGTCCCAAAATTCACATTCCTCCAAATAAAAGCATGGTCAGGCCTATAACAGAAATACCCCAGTCCCTGGTACCACCTTCTGTTTTAGTTTGGGTATTACTGCTGTGAAGAGCTACCATGACCAAGGCAACTCTTATAAAGAAAATCATTTTATTTGGGCTGGCTTACATAGTTAGAGATTTAGACCATTATCATAATGGCCAAAAACATGGCAAGATGTGGGCAGACATGGTGTTAGAGAAGGAGTTGAGAGTTCTGCATCTTGAATAGCAAGCAGCAGAAGGACACTGTACCACACTGGCCATACCTTGAGCATAGGAGACTGTTAGATCCTGCTATTAAGGTGGTAGTCTGCCATGTCCGGAAAGCCCTGAGTTCAGGGCTAGAGGACTCCCTTTCCCAGTGGGATTCCCTCCTTTCTGCCTGATCCTGAGAGCCGGAATCCCAATACCCTCGATCTGACCTGAGGAATGTCACCTATGAAGTTATAGGCTTAAAAACTTCCTTTTGCCAGGTAAGAACCTGCTCAGCAAGCACCTGGGATTTCTGAAATGCCTCTCCATGCAAATGAGGCATTCCCAGTATGTTAAATTTCAGCCAATGATATACATTCACTCTGAAAACCCCCATACACTCCCCAAAGTTCTATATAACCCTCATTCACCCCAATAAAGTTGAGCTGCCTCACTGAAGCTTGCCCCAGAGTGTTAATCCATCTTATTTGTAGCCATCTTCAACCCTGTCCCCCATCTTCTGCTCCCTCCCCTTGACCATGTGAACTAGTGGCCAACAGTCCATGAGAAAAGGGGGAGACCTGCAGGAGACCTCAAAACCCAACCCCACAGTGACACATTTCCTCCAACAAGGCCACACCTCCTTATAGTGGCATTCAAACACATGAGTCTATGGGGGCCACACCTACTTTGAGGGCCTATTTGCTACTCTGGCACGCTTGGCTGGTGGGTTCCTAGGATTCCCTGCTGGAGTTGGGATGGGAGTAAAGTAATGAGTCAGTTGGGGTGGGAGAGAAAGGTTAGAGGGGAAGATCTGTGTGATCCACTGGAGATAGGGGCAGGGAGTGTTGTGAGATTGCAACAGGTGGTCTACTACAAAGCTGGAGATTAGAGTTGGAGGAAGGGAAGGAGAGGTGAAGATCTGCAGTCAGCCTACCTGCTTCCCTCACATGAATGACCTGCTGGTTCCCAGGGAATGCCTGCTGGAACTGGGGGTTCGGATAAAGCAAAGAGTATTAAAGGTGTGTGCCTTCCTATATTTTTTATTAATTTATTTTTATTTTTTGTACATTGGTGTTTTGACTGCATGTATGTCTGTGTAGGGTGTCAGATCCTCTGGAACAGGAGTTACAGACAGTTGTGAGCTGCCATGTGGGTGCTGAGGATTGAACCTGGATCTTCTAGAAGAGTATCCAGTGCTCTTAACCTCTGAGCCATCTCTCCAGCCTGTGCCTTCCTATCTTAAAGATCCAGGTTAGAGGTGGATCAGCCAGGTGTTGTTGTAAGCCTTTAATACCAGCAGAGGCACATGCAGGAGGATCTCTGTGAGTTTGAGGCCATTCTGGTCTATAAATCTAGTTCTAGGAGAGCCAGGGTGAAACCTGTCTACAAAATCAAAAACAACTGGCCAGGTGTGGTGGCACACACCTTTAATCCCAGCACTTGGAAGGCAGAGGCAGGGGATCTCTGTGAGTTAGAGGCCAGCCTGGTCTACAAAGTAAGTCCAGGACAACAAGGATTGTTACATAGAGAAACCCTGTCTCAAAAAAAAAAACAAAAACAAAAAACCAAACAAACAAAAAATCCGAAGTGGATCAACCTACTTCAAATTAAGTAAAGATCCCTCACAAATGTGCCCTCCACTTTTGAATTTCAGTTAATTCCAGATGTAGTCAAGTTGACAAGAATAGCCATTACACTTTCCTTTGAAAGGCCCCCAAAATGGGGACACTGCACCTGGGGCCCAGCGTCCAAGAACAGAGACCGAGACCACCGGATGCAAGTGCAAGAGGCAACTTTATTGTTCACACAGGCGCCTGCGGATGCTACAGCCTTCGGGTGACTGTGCGTGCCAGGCTAGGTTGAGGGTTGACTATATAGGGTTGGGGTAGCAAGAAGCAGGCTTACAGAAGCAGATGCATGGTTACAGGGTTCTCATTGGTCGATTTAAATGAGGCCATGGGTTCAGGTTAAGGACAGACTTGGCATTTCTGAGTATATGGAAATCAGATAAGGCTACCGTTAGCACACTCTGGACTTTCTGTTCCTGTTGCCAGATAAGGCTACCGTCAGCACACTCTGGACTTTCTGTTCCTGTTGCCAGTGAGTCAGCCCCCAAGTGTCTGACCACAGATATCCTGTTTTTGCTGGGCCTCGCCCAGCATGGAAAGTCCCCATTCCATAACAAGCAACAGCATGGCTAAAATCGCAGCTAACAGATAGGTACGCTTAGCCGGGGGGTCTTTCATTCCCCCCTTTTCTTTATCATAAGTAAAACCTTTTACTTATCAGGGAATCTCAGTATCTACTTGCTTCAGAGCCTGATATTGGTGGGTTAATACCAAAGTCTGAATGACAGACAGGCGCTCTTTAACAAATTGGGTCAGGCGATTGAGGATGCATGGGCCGAATGTGAGAATAAGCATGAGGAGGATTAAGGGTCCCAACAGGGATGATACTAGGGTGGTGAACCAAGGGGATCGGTTGTAGATCCCTTCGAACCATCCCTGTTGGGATTCGAATTCCCGCTGTCTTTTGTCTAATCTTTCTTTTAATTTATCTAGGGTCTCTGTGACAACTCCAGTTTGGTCCGCATAAAAACATTTTTCTTTTAGAGCTGCACATAGGCCTCCTTCCTTAAGAAATAGGAGGTCTAATCCACGCCTGTTTTGTAACACTACTTCAGACAGGGAGGTTAATGATTCTTTTAGTGTCCTGACAGATTTCTCAAGGGCTTTTAGGTCTTCGTGCATAGCTTGATGTAAGTGCAGATATCTGTCTGTGCGGATTAGTGCAGCGGAACCAGTGGCAATGCCTGCTGTGACTCCCCCTACCCCCAACAAAACGGCCAACGTGAGGGAGATGGGCTCCCGTTTGTATCTTTTGGGGAAATTTTCAAAATATTGTAGCATGGTACCATCAGAATGATAGTATATGCGTGGCCACAATTGAACCAGGACGCAGTAATCCTGAGCCAGGTTTAGAACGGCTGCCGACACACAAGGAGTTAATCCGGTGTTGCAGGCCCAATATGTTCCATAGGGGGGAACCAAGTAATAATTACCCATTGTCACAGTTATGGTTGTACTGCAGAGGCTAAGTCCTAGGGGTGGAGTTCCTATGCACGTGCCTGTTCCAGTTATCTGAGTTAGGGTTAGCTGGTGGCCTCTTTCTAAGCAATCAGCGGGTGGGGAGCTGGAATGAATAGTAAAGTTTCCCTTGAAGGCTATCCCTTCATAATAGGGAGGGCGAGGGTCCAGGCAGAGCCAGCATTGCTTGGCACGCTGAGGGTCCGACTGGTTCAGTGCCTGGTATGCCCCTCTGATCAGGTTAAGGAGTCTATCCCCTGTGCCTGGAGTTATAGTTGGACTCTTAGGGGAAACCGCTGGCGCCTTAGTGGCGGGGAGAGTGGCAGGGGTTGTAGTTTTTACTGTTAAGGAGGATTTTAATGGGGTGACTGGCTTTTTGCGTGGGGGCTGCGGTTGAGAAGGGGCTTTTTGGTCGGTTACAATCTGGTTTGGTCCGACTGCCACAGGCGGAGGTTCTTCTATCTTAAGGCGAATGGTGAGAAGGGATCCCTCCCCTCCACCATGTTTCCAGAACACGATTCCCCAATTTATACCATCAACCCAGGTATCCGACGATTCCCTTTTCCCTTGATCAGTAAAGCTAATTTTTACATAATCTAGATGTGAACGCAGACAATCCTGTGGCCCGTTATTGTAGAGGCCCATTATTGCGTGTTTGCCTGGGCCTGCATTGACAAATGAGAAGTTCACCTTGTCCGGGGCGCCTACCTTCCATTTCCAGTCCCATTTTCGGCAGAAGAATTCATGGGCTCTCCCACATGACCTTTCTTTTCTCCATCCTGGACATACATAAAATCCATAGCTGCGGACTAGATTGGGGGGAGTACTCTTTGCTGATGGGATAAGAGCCCGCAAACAGAAATATAGGTCTGGCCACCAAGTGTTTATTGGGGCCACCTTCTGCATGGTGTTGATTGCAACTCCCCGGTCGGGATCAATGAGTTGCCAGGATAATGTCATGGGCCGGTGAGGGCTAGAGGGGCTAGTCATTCCTCTAAGGGGCAAAAGCATCATCATCATTAGCAATACTAAGTGCGGATAAGTATTATCTTTAATGGATTTTGAGTGCGCTGAAGCTTCCATGGCGGTGCTGGTTCCGGCTCCTGGGGTGCGTGTCTCGGGTGGGCAGCCTTGGCGTGCGATGCATGGACCCAGGCAGCAATCCCGTCGACCTTTAGTGCCGTAGGGGTGGTCAGAAGTACGGTGTAGGGTCTTTTCCAGCGGGGCTCGAGGTTGAGGATCTGATGTCGTCTAACCCAGACGGTGTCTCCGATCTGGAACTTGTGTGGGACGACGGGGGTGGCCGAGGATTCTCGGTAAGCGGCAGCAAGAGGCTCCCAGATCTCCCGATGCACCAATTGCAGGGCCTGTAGGTGGGCTTGAAGGGAAGGAGTATTAGCATAATACGAGATATCCGTATCAAAAAAGGTAATGGCTGGTGGTGGCATGCCATACAGAATTTCAAAGGGAGTTAGCCCGTGTGGGCCGGGAGTGTTCCTGGCCCGGTATAGAGCCAGGGGTAGGAGTTGCACCCAATCCTTTGAGCCAGTTGCAAGCGTTAATTTAGATAAGGCCTCTTTAATGGTTCTATTCATTCTTTCTACCTGACCTGAGCTCTGGGGTCTATATGCACAATGTAATTTCCAATCAATCCCCAGTAGCTTAGTCACCAACTGACTTACCTGGGAGACAAAGGCAGGCCCGTTATCTGACCCTATCACCTGGGGCATACCATACCGGGGGAAGATTTCTTCTAATAATTTCTTCGTCACTGTCTTGGCAGTTTCATGTTTGGTTGGGAAGGCTTCGACCCATCCTGAAAAAGTGTCTATGAAAACTAAGAGATATCTATATCCATACATGCCCGGCTTGACCTCAGTAAAATCTACTTCCCAATGGACACCCGGCCTATGGCCTCTTAGGCAGGTTCCCTGGCTGACGTGAGTCTTCCCTGGGTTGACCTGAGCACAGG
>CAJQZJ010033117.1:569953-598510 GCA_907164525.1 Lophiomys imhausi | reverse complement strand
TGAGCACAGGCCTGGCCTATGGCCTCTCAGGCGGGTTCCCTGGCTGACGTGAGTCTTCCCTGGGTTGACCTGAGCACAGGGCCTACAGTTGTCAGTCACTTGTTGCAGGGCTCTGTCCCTGTTTAGAAGATATTGTCCAGTTTCCTCCCGGTCCAGCAGGGTTTTCATCTTTCGGGGACTCAAATGAGTTAGTTTGTGTAACTCGTCAATCAGCTCCAGGATCATTTTTATAGGAACCACAGTCTTTCCTTGATAAACCCAGCGACCTCGGGACGGATCATAATCTGCCCCCAGGTTTTGTATGAGGTCTAAATCTTTTTCATCATAGTCCCAGGCAGGAAGCTTGGGAGCCTCTTCTGTCTCAGGGAGGATGGTGACCGTCAGGAGTTGAGGCCCAAGGGCAGCTTGTCTGGCCACTTCATCGGCCAGGCGGTTCCCTCTGGCTATAGGACTGTCTCCCTTCTGATGTCCTGGGCAATGCACGATGCTTAACTTTTTAGGGAGAAACAAGGCTTTTAACAAGGCTAAGATCTCAGTCTTATTTTTTACTTCTTTTCCCTCGGAGGTCAGCAATCCCTTCTTTTATAGATCTCACCATGGATATGGGCAGTGGCAAAGGCATATCTGCTGTCCGTGTAGACATTAAGCTTTTTACCTGCAGCCAGCTGGAGGGCCTGAGTCAGAGCAATCAATTCAGCGCGTTGAACAGAGGTGCCTCCGGGTAGGGCACTTGCCCAAATTACCTTGGTCTCTGTGGTTACTGCTGCTCCTGCTCGACGTTCCCCATTTAGCAAATAACTGCTACCATCTGTATACCAGGTATGATCTGCATCCTGAAGAGGCTGGTCCGTCAAGTAAGATCTGGTTCCGTGTACTTCCGCGAGGACCTGCTGGCAGTCATGGGATGCCGGCCCCTCGGGCAGTGGTAACAGGGTGGCTGGATTGAGAGTCACCATCGGCCCAAACCGGATGCGGTCAGCATCCAGGAGCAGAGACTGATAATGGGTCAGGCGGGCATTTGACAGCCAGCGATCGGGGGGCTGGCGAATCAAAGATTCAATTGCATGGGGTGCCAGGATGGTCAGTGGCTGTCCCAAAGTTAATTTCCCCGCATCTTTAATTAAGACCGCTATGGCTGCAATCATTCTTAAGCATGGAGGCCATCCAGATGCTACTGGGACCAATTTCTTGGACAGATATGCAATGGGGCGCCTCCAAGGCCCAAGCTTCTGGGTTAAAACTCCTTTGGCGAAGCCATATTTTTTGTCCACAAAAAGTTCAAAGGGTTTTGTGAGGTTTGGCAGGCCAAGAGCAGGGGCCGACAGGAGAGCCTGTTTAATGGCCTCAAATGCCGCCTGGTGTGCCTCAGTCCAGGCAAAAGGGACCTCTTGCTTAGTTAGCGGGTACAGCGGGGCCGCCATTTTGGCAAACCCAGGGATCCATAATCGACAGAATCCTGCAGTCCCCAAGAATTCCCGCAACTGACGATGGTTTTGGGGCGAGGGGATGCGGTCTATCGTCTCCTTGCACGCTTCGGTTAGCCAACGCTGTCCGTCTCGCAGCTTATATCCCAGGTAGGTCACCTCAGTCTGACAAATCTGGGCCTTTTTGGCAGAGGCCCTATACCCCATTTGGCTTAGAGTCTGGAGGAGTGCCCCAGTACCTTCATGGCACTCCTGCTCAGTGGAGGCGTCCAATAGGATATCATCCACATGTTGTAGCAGGATCAGTGACAGGTGTTGGTTCCGGAACCCAGCCAGGTCATGATGTAAAGCCTCATCGAAGAGAGTGGGGCTATTCTTGAACCCCTGAGGAAAGCGGGTCCAAGTCAACTGTCCCAAGACCCCCAGCTCTGGGTCTTTCCATTCAAAGGCAAACAGGGGCTGGCTTTGAGGGTTTAACCTTAGGCAGAAGAAGGCATCTTTTAAATCCAATACTGTATACCAGGGGTGTGTTGGTGGCAAGGTGCTCAGTAGATTGTATGGATTGGGCACCGTAGGATGAATGTCTTCCACCCTCTTATTGACTTCCCTGAGATCTTGCACCGGTCAATAGTCCCCTGTGCCGGGTTTCTTTACAGGCAAAAGGGGTGTATTCCAGGGGGACCTACAGGGGGTTAATATCCCCTGGTCCAACAGTCTCTTGATGTGTGGCCTAATGCCTTGATAGGCTTCATTGGGCATAGAATATTGCTTGATAGAGACGGGGGTTGCAGTTGCCTTTAATTGTATCACCAAGGGAGGTTGTTGGCTGGCCAGCCCCATTCCTCCTGTTTCTGCCCAGGCCAAGGGATATTTTTTGAGCCAGAAGTCTAATCCCTTTTGTGTTTCCCCAGGTGGTTCAAATAGTTTATATTCATCCTCTAATTGTAGGGTCAATACCTGGAGTGGGGCTCCCCTCGGACCTGAAATGCTTGCTCCAGTTTCCTCAAAGTGGATTTGGGCCCTTAGTTTGGTCAGTAGGTCCCTCCCCAGTAATGGGTATGGGCAATCAGGAACATGTAAAAAGGAATGAGAGACTTTACCTGTAGCCAAGTGTACCTTTCGTTCGGTTGTCCAGCGATACTGTTTCCCGCCGGTGGCACCTTGTACCCAGGCTGTGCGGTTGCTGAGTGGTCCCGGGGAGCAAGTAAGAACTGAGTGTTGGGCTCCGGTATCCACTAGGAAGGTGACCGGCTGCCCCCCAACAGTGAGAGTTATCCTAGGCTCAGGGGGGAACTCCTGGCCTCGACTTCTCTAGTCTTCGTCCAGGGTCAAGAGGTTGGTTCTGGGCTCCAATGGCCCTGTCTTCTGTCTTCTGGGTCGCTTAGGGCAATCTTTGACCCAGTGTCCTTTCTCTTTGTAGTAGGCACACTGATCTCGATCTACCCTAGGCCTCCTGTTGTCCCCCGCCCTGACTGACCTCCCGGTATTCTGATGCTGAGTCTGCACTACGGTGGCCAGCAAGCGACTAAGTTCCCTACTGCGTTTTCGCTCTCTTGCATTATCTCTTCTGCCTCCTTTCTGAGCCTATCTTCCCTCTGTTCTGTCTCCCTGAGCAGTCTTTCCTCTTTTTCTTCTGGAGTCTCTCTTTTATTAAAAATTCGTTCTGCCTCCCGAACTAATTCGGAGAGAGTGTACCCTTGCAGGTTGTCCAGCCTCTGTAATTTATTTTTGATATCCGGAGCCAACTGCCATATAAATGACATTGATACATTTACCTCCTGTTCCAGACTATCTGGATCATAGGGGGTGTACATGCGATAAGCCTCTCTTAGTCTTTCTAGAAAACCTGCGGGGGATTCCTCTGCACCCTGTATTACCTGTTTTACCTGAGCCAAATTGGTGGGCCGACGCCCGGCCCCTCGGAGGCCCGCTATAAGCAACTGACAATAAAGGTGTAGGTGTCTCCTACCCGCATCAGTGGTGAAGTTCCAATTCGGGCGGGTCAATGGGAAGGCATCATCAATCTCATTAGGCAACTGTGTTGGTCTCCCGTCCTCGCCGGGAACATTTTTCCTGGCCTCCAGGAGAACTCTCTGTTTTTCCTCTGAGGTGAGAAGAGCCTGCAAGAGTTGCTCGCAATCATCCCATGTGGGTTGATGAGTGATCAGAATGGATTCGATCAAGTTGGTCAGTGCCACGGGGTCCTTGGAAAATGGGGGGTTGTGCTGTTTCCAATTGTATAAATCAGAGGCAGAAAAAGGCCAATATTGTAATTGTCCCTGCCCTGTCTGTCTTAAGGGAAACACCTGTGAGCCCCCCCCGCCCCGTCGGGAGTGGATCCTTGCGACCCCTAAGGCACCCGGCCACGGGGGAATCGGGTGGAGAAGGGGTCCCTGTCGTGGTTTCGGGTCGCCCTGCTTCCTTCTCCACCCCTGGATGAGCCGGAGTGGCGGGGACAGGTGACAGGTGATAAGATGGGGGCTCCTCAGTGAGTAACTCCACGAGGAGGGAATCCTCTGGGGGAAGGACAGGCTTCTGATCTTTCTTGATAAGGGTCAGGTAGATGGAAGACTTGGGAGGCTGAGGACTTGGGGCCTGAGGAGTGGCCGGAGGTGCAGAGGGTAAAGGTGAAGGGAGAGGATGTAAAGGGGAAGGCAGGGATTTTGGGGAGAGGGGACTTGGAGGGAGGAAGGGAACGACCCAGGGAGGTGGGTCATAGGCCAGGCTTTCCCAGGTGACGATGTAGGCAACCTGGTCGGGGTGACCGTGGGGTCCCTTGTCGAAGACCCGCTCTTTGACCTGTAAGATAGTAGGAATGTCAAAAGTTCCCCCCGCTGGCCAGCCCACATTAAATGTAGGCCATTCCGAGGAGCAGAAGGTCCGTCATCATCCTTTTCTTATTTGGACCGATTGGTTGTGAGCGCGCTCGCGGACTTCGCTCCAGTGTTCTAGAGTGAGACTCAAGGGGGTAGTTATGGTCTGCCCCATATCTTTTATGTAGAAGTAGGAAAATAGACAAACAAGAAAAACAGATAGAACAATTACAAAGAGACGCACAGTGCGGTTTCGGCGCAAAACCGAAAATACAAAATCAGACGGGGAAGTGAATGCTTCGCCCTGCAGACGTATGAATCCCACGGATTCGTACTGAGCCCCGAAGTAGCGGGCTCCCCAGATCCCTGAGGCGTCCCCCAGGGTGGCGGGGGAGAAGTCCGAGCTCATCAGCTCCTTCTCAGGCCGCCCAAATACCGAACGGTCACGGATCCGAACCGACTTCCAAACGCAGCTCAAACTAAATGAAAGACAGACGAGAGTCAGACACAGACAAAACAAATGGCCAGCTTAGCTTACCTCCCGGTGGGTTCTCAGCCGGCTTGGGCGAGGGTCCCAAGGAGATCTTGGTGGAACCTCCAAATGAAAGGCCCCCGAAATGGGGACACTGCACCTGGGGCCCAGCGTCCAAGAACAGAGACCGAGACCACCGGATGCAAGTGCAAGAGGCAACTTTATTGTTCACACAGGCGCCTGCGGATGCTACAGCCTTCGGGTGACTGTGCGTGCCAGGCTAGGTTGAGGGTTGACTATATAGGGTTGGGGTAGCAAGAAGCGGGCTTACAGAAGCAGATGCATGGTTACAGGGTTCTCATTGGTCGATTTAAATGAGGCCAGGGGTTCAGGTTAAGGACAGACTTGGCATTTCTGAGTATATGGAAATCAGATAAGGCTACCGTTAGCACACTCTGGACTTTCTGTTCCTGTTGCCAGATAAGGCTACCGTCAGCACACTCTGGACTTTCTGTTCCTGTTGCCAGATAAGGCTACCGTCAGCACACTCTGGACTTTCTGTTCCTGTTACCAATGAGTCAGCCCCCAAGTGTCTGACCACAGATATCCTGTTTTTGCTGGGCCTCGCTCAGCATGGAAAGTCCCCATTCCATAACAAACAACAGCATGGCTAAAATGGCAGCTAACGGATAGGTACGCTTAGCCGGGGGTCTTTCACCTTCAGTTTCAAAATCTCAGGTCAGTTTATTGCCCTTTTAAAAGTGTGTCATACTCTGGGCATGGTGGTTCACACCTTTAGTCCCAGCACTCAGGAGGCAAGGCAGCCCAATCTCTCTGAGTTTGAGGCTAGCCTGGTCTATAAAGCTAGTGCAGGACAACCAGGGCTCTTTGTTCCAGAGAAACTTTGTCTCAAAAAACAATACACACACACACACACACACACACACACACAAAGTGTGTCATTAGGGGGCTGGAGAGGGCTCAGCAGTTAAGAGCACTGTCTGCTCTTCCAAAGGACCCTGGTTTGATTTCCAACACCCACATGACTGCTAACAGCTGTCTGTAACTCCAGTTTGAAGAGGATCCAAACCCTCTTCTGGCCTCCATGGGCACTGCATACACATGGTACACAGACACATATGCAGCCAAAACACATGTACACATAAAAATAAATAAACCTCAAAATTTTTAAATTAATTTGTATTAAATTAGTATTTTTCTGTCGAGGTTTTGAAGGTTCATATATATTTTAGATGTTTGCCCCTTGTTTAATGTGTGGCTTGTAACTATATTATCCTGATTTTTGTAGGTTGTCTCTCATTCTGTTGACTGTTTCCTTTGCTATCTCCCAGCATCTTAGCTTTGTTACCCCTATGCCTCTCTATTAGTATGTTCCTTGGGAAGGACAGTTTTTGCCTTCTCATCATTTATAGATTTTATCCATTTAATTAATATTTATGATATTTAATAAGTTATTGAATTGGAATAAATTATTCAGTGTAACCGATCTTTTAAATTATTATTTAACACTTATTTATTTATTACTAAATTCACTTATAACACCAACAATTTCTTAACTATTAATCCTATAAATTCCTACAACCCCTTTAACCTATCCACTAAACCTATTGATAATTATAACAACTACTTTCATAACCTTTTAGAATGATACAGTCTCTGGGGCAGGTCCTCAGTCGTCAGGAACACAGTCTTTGTTGTAGATTCTTTTTTTTTTGTTTTTTTGTTTTTCGAGACAGGGTTTCTCTGTGTATCCTTGGCTGTCCTGGACTCACTTTGTAGACCAGGCTGGCCTTGAACTCACAAAGATCCGCCTGCCTCTGCCTCCCAAGTGCTGAGATTAAAGGCGTGCGCCACCACCGCCCAGCTTGTTGTAGATTCTTTAACGCACTTAGCAGTCCTTTTTCTGGATCTCTCAGATGCAGGTTCGTCAGGGTAAGTTGGTTATTGCAGTCTCACCTTAAATAAGGCTTCATGCTTTCTTCTCTGTGGGAGACCCCAGCCGTCTGCAGGCCAACTTACTTCTTTTGAATCAGGAACTCAGCTGCTCTGCCTCAGTCCTTAAAGCCAGGCACAGTTTCCCCTAGGCCACTGATCGGACAGATCAAACCCCTCCAGGCAAAAGCTGAGCCACAGGGTCCAGTCCTTGGCCTTTTGTTGTCTTGCTCGGGCTTTCTTTGCTCACCAGCTTCTTTCTGCTTCAGGGAGAGAGCTGGCCATCAATGGCCAGCCCTTTTTTCAGCAGGACTCTTGGAGCTCTCTAGCATCAGGGGCCTCTTCTCTCCTGGGCTCCAGGCACTGACCTCAAATAGGAGGAACTCTGTTTCAGCTTAATTTGGGCTCCGCCCACTTAGCAGCTGAAAACAATGTCAGGCCAGATACTTTGTTTCTTCAAGTCTATTGAGTCTTTCCTGTTTTTTTCTGACTTCAACCTTGTTTTTGAGTCTATTAAGTCTTTCCTGTTTTTCCTGACTTCAACCTTGTTTTTCAGTCTATTAAGTCTTTCCTGTTTTTCCTGACTTCATGCTGATAATGCTGTTCATGCCCTGAATTCAGAGACAGTATCAGAAACTCCTATATATTTTCTAAATCTAATTTATCTAACCCCTACAATTCAGTGAATAAACAAAGGCATGACTTAGTTCTTATAAGTTTAAATATCTTCTTAGGCTCACATGAATCTTTTGATCAAAACACACCTTCTTGAACTGGACTTGGTTGTGCACACTCGTGGCCCTAGCATTTGGGAAGCTAAAGCAAGGTTGATTGTGAAGTAGAGGCAGGACTCAGCTAGATAATCATCCCAAGCCCCTGTCTCAAAAACAAAAAGCAAACATCCACCCATATCTCCCTGAACATATCAGTTACCTACCACCTCTGTGACTTTGCACATACAAGTTCGGCAGTCTATAATATGTAGAAAAAAATTTAAATTACTTTGGGCATCATTTGTAGAAATAATTAAATCATTTAACTGTATTTATATTATTGTTAGTTGATTCAGTGGTTGTTAATCCTTAACCAGCCATTAAAAATGAGTACACACACAAGCCAGGGTTGGTGGCACACGCCTTTAATCCCAGCACTTGGGAGGCAGAGGCAGGCGGATCTCTGTGAGTTCGAGGCCAGCCTGGTCTACAAAGCAAGTCCAGGACAGCCAGGGGTGTTACACAGAGAAACCCTGTCTCGAAAAACCAAAAAAAAAAATGAGTACACACAGACACCATGTGGATTTTAACAAGCCTTCACCTGAATTGAGCAATCTTGGCTCACCCAAGCTAGCTCATAATTGTTACCCAAATTTGACCCCATATATACATATGTCCCCTTGGACTGTCATTCTCCATGCTATGTATGTGGAATGAGGTTCTTTTTTCTAACCCATGGTGTGTATCCTCCTTCTTCCTGCTCCTGGCTGGAATGCATTAATCCTCTGTGTAAAACACAGGGTTCCTGTTCTAATCTCAGGAAGTCCCACCTTCCTATACTCTTTCTGCCCAACTAATTGGCTATCAGCAACTTTTATTAACCAACCAAGAGAATGCCTCAGAAGGGGGGTAACCAGATCTCAGCATTGAATCCAGCCTATCAAGAAGAATGATATTAGACCTTCCCTCAACAATAATATCCCTCACACTTTTACCCCGATAATCAATAAACATTTTCCTTTAAGGATAAGCCCTACCTTCAGTGTGAGCATTTTCCTAATGACCCAACACTTCAGTGACCTATTGTCATCCTCTATGATTTTTGGAGTCTGCATACTTTAATATTAACTGGTTTTGTTTGTTTTTTGAGAAAGGGTCCTGATATATGGCCCAGTTTCGCCTTGAATTCATAGCCTGAGGAGATATTCCTATGTTATAATTTTTGAGTGTATACATGTTTACTGCATGTTTTAGTAATAATAACAGTTTATCTTATTTTTATTTTGAGAAAGCGTCGTGACATATGGCGGTCTTCCTGTGTTGGTCTCCTGAAAAGAGGACCATATACAGAGAAATTCTGTTTCATCGGTGTTTGTCTATCAATTCCTTATTTAATAATACTAGAAGCTCTGGAGAGTATTCAGTAATTTCTACCATTGGTTAGATTTTTAACCATCATTATCATCATAAAAATGTAAGGCAGTCTTTAAAAATATATTTAGTTTGTAATTTAGTAAAGAAGCTATTAGAATATGAAACCTGGGGCTGGAGAGATGGCTCAGTGGTTACGAGCACTATTAGTGCTCTTCCAAAGGTCCTGAGTTCAATTCCCAGCAACCACATGGTGGTTCACAACCATCCACAATGTGATCTGATGCCCTCTTCTGGCTACAGGTGCACATGCAGATAGAGCACTCATGTACATAAAATAAATAAATCTTTAAAAAAAATGAAACCTAGGGCTGGAGAGATGGCTCACAGGCAAGCACTTGTTAGCTGGAAAAAGTGGCACACATCTTTTATCCCTTCACTAGGAAGGCAGAAGTAGGCAGATCTCTGTGAGTCCCAGGCTGAAGGGGTGATCTATTATGTATTCTAAATGTTAATTAACTTACTTCCCTAGGTCTGCTTGCTGTGCATGGCCACACTCATGCGTGTATACCAAGAGATGCTGTGTTACCTTGCTTGCTAACTATTGTCTCTGATTGGCTTTAATAAAATTCTGAGGTCTGTGATTGGGGCAGAGAGAGAGGTAGGCAGGGGTAAGGTTCAGGGACTTTTGGGAGAGGAGATAAGAAAGGGAGAAGGATAGAAGGCCACTGTGGGTCAGGTTAAGCAGAACTCCATGTGGCTGGGAGGATCTGCATGACATGAAATATATATTCCAGAACCATGGAGTTTTATCTGCGAAAGTAGAAATTAGCTTAGAGGATTAAGATTTGCCTAGACCCAGTGCTAGAAGGCATTATAAAAATGTAACAGATGTTTGTGTTCATAAGTATTAATTAGTAACAGGCTAAGGGATAACTCTGCCACCCTAATAATCATAAGTATCAATTATAAAAATTAATATTTCTTTCTACACTAGGGCAGTGTGGTCTACACAGATAGTTCCAGGATACCCTAGGAACTGTCTTAAAAAAGCAAAAGCAAAAAAAAAAAAACAAAAACAAAAACAAAAAACACTGTTGCTCTTCCAGATGACCCAGATTAGATTCCCAGCACCCACATGAGAGCTCACAACTACCTGTTACCCTCTTCTGGCACATGGTGTGGTGCAGACTTATGTGCACACAGAACACATATGCAGCAAATACAATTTTTAAAATGAATGTAGCATCTTCATCAAATTTAACTGTAGAGCAACATATACATTTGTATGTTCCTATATAAGCTTTCTAGTATAAACAGAGTTGTCTTTATGTATGGCTGTGTCTTGTTCTATAATGGCAAGGTCTGTTTTCAAAGGCAAATGTCATAGTGCACGCAAGGACACCTGTGTTCACACCATTGGTTCTTTGAAACTATATCTGGATGTTCAAGCTATTAAAAGCTTCATGTACTGAGTGACCTTCCAGGCAGAATTTAGATTGGATGTTCCCATCGCTGCTGCCTGTTGCCTGTCGGAAAACCGCAGCAAATCCGGGATCTCAACTGCTATAGGGTTTTCATCTTGTTTGTTTGTTTGTTTGTTTCCTTTCATTTTCCTAAAGAAGATGAACCGTGCAACCACAGCCCTGATATCCTTGAAGGAAGCAATGAAAAGGTGGCTCAGGGCTACAGGGTGGGAATAAGCCAGGGTCTGCTATTCTCAGAAGATGGGGAGTAAAACATGAAAAATAGAAATAAGTAAAGAACAGCAGACATACTATTTAGAACCGTGTTTGCTAAAGTGGTTTGACATTTGCAGGTTCAAACAGCATGTAAACTAGCAATAAAGACAAATCTGGAGATTGGGATTTAGATCAGTATTAGAATACTTGTGTAGTTGTAAGGGCCTGGCTTTTAAATACCTTGCACCAGCATGTTAGTGAGTGTACACACACACACACACACACACACACACACACACACACACACACACACACAGAATCAAGAAAAAGCTGCTTTGAGATGCTTTAATTCCATTCAAGTCATGCTAGATTTACAGAAATAAGTAAAATGTGGCTTTTCTCCTCAAGGAACCCATAGCCTATAAAAACGGTAGAATTTTTATTTAATTTTAATTTTAATTTTTTGGTTTTTCAAGACAGGGTTTCTCTGTGTAGCCCTGGCTGTCCTGGACTCACTTTGTAGACCAGGTTTGCCTCGAACTCACAGAGATCTGCTTGCCTCTGCCTCCTGAGTGCTGGGATTAAAGGTGTGCGCCACCATGCCCAGCTAGAATTTTTTTTAATACAGTGTAATACAAGAGATCTTATCCTGGTGATATTCCAAAAAGACTAAAGGAGTATAAAGAATGATCAGTTTATTTTGTGTAAGGAAATGGTTCCTCATAGAGTGATACTTTAGCTGGATCATGGCATCTGAGTGAGTTCATGAGAAAATAAATATGGAGAGGAACTTTGAAGTGAGGAAACTACATTTTAGCCTCATATATGACTGGAATCACTAATTTGCAACTAGCATGTGTCAGAAAACTCACCAAGGCATTGTGCTTCTTGCTGAGAAGATCCCATCTGGCCCTAAAGTCAGGTTGCATAGGAGATACATTTTTCATCTGAATTAAATTATCACAAAAGTACTTTAGAGAAGTGTGTGAAGGATGAATTGGAGACTAGAACAAGGGTCTAGTTAGACTACTGTAGTCCTAGGACCAGGTGTATGATGGACTGATTTACTGGGTATGAGAACTAGGAGACGGGTTAAATAGTTATCAGTCAGTCGAGGGGAGGCTGTTGAGAATTATTCTTAGATTTCTAGTTCAAACAACTGGATAAACTGTAAGGCTGTTAAATGATCTAGGGAATTGTTGTAAGAAATATTACACTCAGACTTACATTTTTTTAATTTAAAAATTATTTTTAGGATGGGCAGAAATGACCATTGATCTCCTATCTAGAATTTACACCTTACTTTATGAAAAGCAAACTAAAACAAAAGACATGTTGAGCCAGGTGGGGTTGTGCCTACCTTCAATCCCAGCACTCAGGAGTAGAGGCTGGTAGATCTCTGTGAGTTCAAGGCCAGCCTGATCCACAGAGTGAGTTCCAGGACAGCCAGGACTATTATACCTAGAAACCCTGGAGAGAGGGGGGGGAGGAGAGAGAGAGAGAGAGAGAGAGAGAGAGAGAGAGAGAGAGAGAGATTGGTGTTGGGTGATACAGGCAGGCCCTTGGAGTGTAAGGATTTCCCAGAGAGGAGATTTAAAAAGACACTGGAGGACTGGATATAGTTCAGTGGTAGACCTCTTGCCTATAAGGTATGCGGCCCTAGGTTCAATCTCCACCCCCCCAGAACCACCATTAAAACACACACACACACACACACACATACACACACACACACACACACACACACACACACACACACACAGTAGTTGAACTGATCTTGAAGTTAGAAACAAAATTGGAAACGTTTCGGGTAAAGAAACTGCCTTATGTTCACTGGTTCTAGCTCTAGTCATTTAAATGACATGCTCTTTTTCAAACTTAATGTCTTTATCTACAAAATGGCAAAATAGGAACTGTACACCTGTTACAAATAAACTTTCCCACCCTAAAAAGTAAAGCTGGGACTGGTTGAACCAGTAAAGACACTTGCTGCCCAGGCCTTACCACCTGAGTCCCATCACCCAAGACCCACACAGTGGAAGGAGAAAACCAACTCCTAAGGGTTGTCCTGTGATTTCCACACATGCACTCCAGCTCCTGACCCCCCCCACACACACAAAATAAATCAAGGTTTAAAAAAGGTAAAAACTTAGCCGGGCGGTGGTGGCGCACGCCTTTAATCCCAGCACTTGGGAGGCAGAGGCAGGCGGATCTTTGTGAGTTCGAGGCCAGCCTGGTCTACAAAGTGAGTCCAGGACAGCCAGAGATATTCAGAGAAACCCTGTCTCGAAAAACCAAAAAAAAAAAAAAAAGGTAAAAACTGATAGCTTCACTTCTTATCATCATGTGAAGTGATGCTTACTGATGTAATTAGACATATTAGATAATATGAAGAACAGAGGAGCAAGGTCAGCAGAGGGCAAGGCAAATGGGAGGAACCCTGTGGGCATTTTAAGTACCTATGGCAATTTGGTAGTTGTAAATAACCTATTAGAGTCCTAGGTTTCCTCTGACCTGAATTTACCTTTGATTCTTTAATCCTGTAGAGTAGACAACAAGCTCCAGGCTCTAGACACACAGTTCAGAGAAATAGACATCACCAAGGATAATCTGACACGGCAATTTGAACACCATAGCAAGACTTTGGCAAGCCAAGCAGCCCAAGATGAGATGTGGATAGCAGTTCTGGCCCTCGGGTGAGTAATGGTTGAGGAATCCTGACTTTTGTGGCTTTGTGAAAGCTTTCAGTGGCCATTCCAAAACTGAGCTTAGTATGATTCCCAAAGGTGCCATTTATGCTTGGGTTCCTCCATTCAGAAGACATTAATTTGAGCGTCTGTTGATATGCCAGGAACCACAGTACACACCTTGTGAGTGTCTCCCCTGCTGGTCTTACTGACAGGAGTGAGTGACAGAGTTCCCTCTCCATGGAAACTCATCCTATGGATGACCTAAGAACTCAGCTATGCAGTTTGGTGCAGGCCATACTTTTGAAATACACAACTGGTTTTCTAGTGGGTTTACATTAAGCCAACCCAATCACATGTAACTTATGTTCATACATAAAATATTTGTACATTTAAGGAGCTTTCCATGTTTTTCATAGGTTCACCTCAATGGAATTGAACATTTTATACAGCTATGTCATTGAGGTCCTCATTTGCCTGCACACTCAAATGCTTCAGAGGCTTCCAGATCTGGTGCGAAGTCTTCCGACCTTAGCCTCTGTCCTTAGAAGAAAAGCGAACAACAAGCGCATTAGTACCGTGTGGGAGTCTGTTCTGGAGGAGTATGGGCTGCAAGAGACAGATGTCACAGCTCTCTGTACCTTCTGCATTGCACATGGCAACAAGGCAGAGCGCTATGCTGCTAATGTAAGACAGATGTACATCAAAGATGTTACGTTGATGGTCACCAACATGGTAAAGAACCAGCCTCTGCAGAATGGTTTGCTGAGAGCCATTCAGATCATTGAGAAGGGGAAAGCAGCAAGGACCCCTGAAAGCCCAAGGGCACCCCTAAAAGAGTTGATGCCACCAGTCAAAGACTAGCCTGTTACCCTATGACTCAGCAATCCCACTTCAGTTATTTGTATTGCAAAAGCAAAACTAATGCATCATTTAATTACTGTAGGCTTATTTTAGAGCAAAAGTGGGAGGAACATTATGACAATCTGATAAAAGGAAGATTGTGTTATGTAGCCATATTTTAAAAATAAGCAAAACTTTTGTATAATGAAATAGAGTCTAGGGGTATATCCAGAGTAACATGCTTTGTATGTATGAGGCCCTGGGTTCAACCCCTAATACCACCAAATAAATAATAAAATTAAAAATTTATATGGAATCATCACTTAGATTTGGTGTTGTTTTATTTAAATATTTATAATAAGTACAAAAATGGACAAGACCAATTATATGTATATATTTATAACTATATAAACAAAAATTATATATGTACATATAATTATAGATATGTATAAATATTGTGTGTATACCTAAAATTTTGTTTTGTTTCAAGACACAATTTCTCTTTAACAAGGCGGCTTTTATTATTTTTGTTTTAATATTTATTCTAATTATTTAACTCTATTTAATACCTCTACTTCCCTTCTAACCCTTGTTCCTTCCAACCCCCCAACACGATGTGGGAGAGAAGGAATGTTAGAGGGGAACCAGACATAGGTCTCTTTGAGCTACTTCCTGCTGATTAGGGTCATTGGGTTCTTTGGGGGCAATACCAATCTCAGTCCACAAGTCCAGCAAACCAGGAAACAGCAGCAGAAAGAACCAGCAGCAGTTGGGAGAGCAGCAACCTCTTTTTTCCTTGTAGCTCCCTTCTCCTTCATTTTTTGTGGTGCCCCACTTCTCCCCGGCCTCTCAATTTTTATCCCACACTCAAGTCCTCAGAGTTAAACTTGCTCAGCTGGCTAAGCCACACCCCTGCTAGCTCATGAGGCACAGTGAATAGTTTACACCTGTGGTCTTAACTGAAGCAGCCTCACACCTGGGATTAAACAAAATATTCTCATGTTTTTTTTTTTAAATAAACAAAACTCTTACCACCTTTCTCTGTGTAGTCCTGGCTGTCCTGGAACTCGTTATGTGACTTGGCTGGCCTCAAACTCAGATATTGCCTGCCTCTGCCTCATGAGTCCTGGGATTAAAGGCATGTACCATTGCTACCCAGCATATCTATTCTTAAAAGATACTGTGTATACGTTTAGATATCTACACTTCTGGAGTGATACTTAAGTGATATTATTTTAGGGGGGAAAATTAAGAGTCTAAGAGTCAAAGGGTAAGCCGGGCGGTGGTGGCGCATGCCTTTAATCCCAGCACTTGGGAGGCAGAGGCAGGTGGATCTTTGTGAGTTCGAGGCCAGCCTGGTCTATAAAGTGAGTCCAGGACAGCCAGGGCTACACAGAGAAACCTTGTCTCGAAAAACCAAAAAAAAAAAAAAAAAAAAGAGTCAAAGGGTAAGAAATTATTTTCCCTGGATGATGGAATTTGTCCTCCAGGCATGGCATGACATCATTGTCTCAGATCAGAGAAATTGTGATCAGCCACAGAATATGGTCATGAGATCATGCCTATTGTCATTTCATTGAATGGAAAGGGAAATGTTACTTCCTCTGAGATTCCAGTTTCACCCAAGCTGGACATAATCTTGCTCCAGCCATGCCTGATGTCAGGGGAATGCTGGAGTATGCCGAAGGTGGACAGTTGACCGTGGCTGGGAATACAGTGATACAGCTTTTACAGGTCATGCCCATTTAGGTGGTGTGGTTTGCCTTTGAGTCATCCATGGTACTGTAAGAAATCTCACACTAATGCTCCTGTAAGACTAATGACCATTACAAAACATTTGGTTCTAACAGTCACTAAATTGACCTTGGATGGAATCTCTATCTTTGCCCTGTCTGGGGGAAATAGACTCTTCTCTAGGGAGAGTCAGACTGTCTGTTCATTCTGAACATTTTGAATTTTGAATGCCCATTAAAAGATCATAGGGGCAGAGAGAAGACTGAATGGCTAATAGCATGTATTGTTCTTCTAGACAACTAGAGTTCCGTTCCAGTCTATGTCAGGTGTCTCACAACCACAGCTCCGGCACAGACAAGGTCTTGATAGTTTTTGCCAAGCTTGTGGACCTTTAAGTATTTAGAAAGGAAGGCTGCAGTCATCCGGGGACTATGCCATAGGAAGAAGTGTAATGTCAAGTTGTCACAGGTATGAGAATTCTCTGGCACAGACTTTAAACTTTCTAGTGAGATCAGCTTTTTTACAGATTTACAGAGGAGTTGAACTAGGGTCTGTTAGACCTCAAACTCTCTATGTTGCCCAAATTGGACTCCAACTCTAGATCCTCCTTGCTTCTGTCTCTGCTACCTAAATGCTGGGATTACAAGGCACATGTGACCATCCCTATCTCAGCTATACTTTTTTTAGAAACAGGGTCTCTTTATGTAGTACTGGAACTCACTGTATAGATCCTCCTGTCTCTGTATCCAAGGTGTTGGGATTAAGAGTGTGCACCACAGCCGGGCGGTGGTGGCGCACGCCTTTAATCCCAGCACTTGGGAGGCAGAGGCAGGCGGATCTTTGTGAGTTCGAGGCCAGCCTGGTCTACAAAGCGAGTCCAGGACAGCCAGAGATATTCAGAGAAACCCTGTCTCGAAAAACCAAAAAAAAAAAAGAGTGTGCACCACTATACCAGGCTATAGGTACTTTTTAAATTATTATTATTATTATTATTATTATTATTATTGTTTTATTTACATTGCTGTTCTGCCTCCATGTATGTCTGTGTGAGGGTGTCAGATCCCTTGGAACTGGAATCATAGACAGCTGTGAACTGACATGTGGGTGCTGGGAATTGTACTCAATGTGGGCCCAATGTAGCAGAGGCTGAGAGAGACTGAGGACTGTAGTAGGATCCAGGTGGCAGAAGAATGGGGTCAGAGAAGACAGTTGGTGCAGGAAAATTGAGAGTAGGGCTAGGGAAGAGAGAAAAGAACTTGAGAAGAATGAAAAGAGTTGACAGTTGAAAGTGAATTGGGCCAGCAGAGTGAGAAGACAGTTGGTGACAGTTGGCCAGGAGACACTGAGCTGATAGTTTGTGTAGTCTCAATGCTTCAGTCATGATCAAAGTGGCCACAGCAGATCAAAGGTCCACCACTGCCACTCCCCCCAGAAGTGTCAGTACAGTCCCTGAGCAGCATGCCACAAAAGCATGCTGCCCGAGCTGCCAGAGCCCCCTTCCCCCACCACCAGCCTGTGGGGCTGGAGCAGTCAAAATGGCAGTGCCTGGAACTCCTGTCAGAATGGCACACTTCAGACTCAGAAGCTGTCCTGCCTCAGCCTAGTGCCGGCTAGTGGAGTTGTCCAAAGTGATGATGTCTTTCCTGCCTCAGCCTTCTGCCTCAGGAGCTTTCCACCAAACCGACTCCTTTTTCTGCCTCAGCCTACAGTGGTCAAGAGAGCTGTCCACAGAGGCAACACCTCCTCTCCAGTCTCCATCCGCTATTCCTGCTGCAAGGAGACTTCCCTGCCATGGACTTCCTTTGTAATCTTGGCAATTTTGTAAACTTTGTAAACCCTCAAGGGGGAAAGTGGTGAGACCTCTGCCTGAGGAGTTCTGGCACCCCTGCCTCCACACCCCCCACCAGACCTCTGTCAAAACATTTCCAGCTTCTGTAACTCTGTCACAAAGGTCATCTCCAGGCCCTCAAAAAGACTCATCCCAGATTATGCTAATTTAAGGTGAAAAGTCTGAACAAAAGAAACCTACCAATGCCTGAGCAGGAAACCCACCAATCCCAGCACAAGAACGCCCACCAATCCCTGAGCTCTCCAAACTCAGGATGTGAAGGTCCACCAATCCTCACTCTGAAAATCCCTGCCGTAGAAAGCCCCCCCCCGCCCCCAGAAACCCTATATAAACTCTGCACCTTCCTCAATTCCTCGCTGCCCTCTCCTGGGTTCTTTCTTCCTTGCCCTGGGACCCTCCAATAAATCTCTCTTATGAGATTTGCTGCCGGCTGAGACTCATCAGAAAGAAACCAAGAAGCAATGAAGAAGAAAAGAAGCAAAGAAGGGGTTGGGCTCTGGCTCCAATGCTGCACAGTTCAGCTGGGGTTGGAGAAACACTGTGAGCTGCAAAGGCTGGAGAAGGAGTGGGGCTCAGGCTCAGGGTCCTCAACTCAGCTTGGGTTGAGGAAACTCTCCCTTATGAGCTGCAACATCTCTGCTGAGGAGTTCTGTGGTTCCTGGGCTCCTGTGCCTCAGGATGCCCTTTCACTAAGACATTGAGGACATTGTCCCACCTAAAAGAACTGGGTGGTTCCTGGACTCACGATTCCCAGAATCCCTTTCCATCCATGCAGGCCAATTGCTAACATCAGGGTCCTTTGGAAGGGCAGCCAGTGTTCTCTTAACTACAAAGTCATCTCTCCAGCCCTCATAGGTACTTTTCTAATGTTAAATAAAATTAGGCTATTGATGAGGATCCCAGTTATTGACTGACTGGCTGACCGATTGAGGCAAGGTCTCATATAGCCCAGGCTGGCCTGGAAACCTTTATGTAGCAAAGGCTAGTTTATAATAATCCTTTTGTGGCTACTTCGCAAGGGCTGGGATTACAGGCATGTGTCTCTTTACTAAACTCTTCAGATTCAACATAACTAAACCCAACAGGCATTTCCTCATGCCGAAGTTTTGGGGGTGTAGAGCTCAAGCTAAGCATCCAAAAACACCAGGAGGGAAAGCAATAACAGCCAAATCTCCAAAATGCTGAACTTTAGTCAGTGTGAAGACACCAACCCCACTTTACAAGGATTCTTTGAAAGCACCAGTCTTTTTGTTGCTGCTTTCCTTGAACGTCACTTGTCTATGAAGCCAGAATCTGCTTGTCACAAGGCATGTCCTATAAGAATGTTAGTGTTGCAAATAAAAGCCAACAAGATCTTTAAGCTGAAATTGTGGCAGTTTTTTCTTTTGTCACTAGGAACTTTGGAAAGCTTGGCTAGGAGAAATAAAAAGGTAGTTTTAGTAGTACTGCAAGAATATTCACAAAAATTCCTGTTTGGATCTTGGTTCAGAGAGAAAGTAACTCTAAAACAGGGACTAACCACCAAAGGTGGGAGGAGCTGCGACTGGCAGGAAAGGCGCGATGGCGCACCGCAGCTCCCGGAAGTCCCGGCCCACTGGGTGGTTTCTAGGAGGAAGATGTTCCGTTTTGGCGGGCAGTTGTGACGTCGTCTGTAGGCTCTGTACCTGCTCGGGTCGCGCCCAGTGGACCGGCTGGCGGGACAGCGGGTCTGAGCGGCTGGGTCTCGGGACCCTGGGGAGCCGCGGGGCGGCCAGAAGCTGGAGCGTGGGCACTGGCGGGCGGCCTCCAACGCAACGGCGAGACGGAAGTGTCGGGCAGTCCGATTCCGCTTCCGGAGGTACCCGGTGCTCTCGGAGCCAGGTCTCCGAGCTTCCGGCCCTGGCAGGCCCGGTGGCCTCGCGCAAAGAGGCGGGTCCTCATCGGGCTAGGAGAGCTGGACGTGACCTTCGGCGGCGCGGGGAGCCGGAACCACTCTCCGCCCCGAGGGCCCCGCGCTCCCGGAGGAACGTTCATTCAGTCCCTTGCTGGACGCAGGGCATAACTGTTTGCCCCGGAGCTGTGGGAACGCAGGCTGTCTGGATTCCAGGACGCTGCTGTGTGTGAGACTAAACACCATACGATTGCTCGCCGATTTTCTCCGTACTGTTGTTAGCCGAAGGACGATTCTTGTTCCTTTCAGGGGTTGAGCAGGTCTCATTAGCATACGAAGATGGCTGCACCCAAAGGCGCCATCCCTTCCTTGGCGGAATGTCAGTGCGGGATCTGTATGGAAATCCTCCTAGAGCCGGTTACCCTTCCTTGCAGCCACACGCTCTGTAGCCCGTGCTTCCAATCGACTGTTGAAAAGGCCAATCTGTCCTGTCCCTTCTGTCGCCGCCGAGTCTCTTCGTGGACTCGGTATCATACCCGAAGAAATTCTCTTATTAATATAGGCCTGTGGGAGATTATCCAAAAACACTATGCAAAGGAATGCAAGCTTAGAGTCTCCGGACAAGAATCAAAGGAAATCGGTGAGTAAAACTGAACATGTTTATTGAGTTAAAAAACAAACAAAAACATCGTTTAGAAATGGAACCGTCATTTTTTTTAATTGAAAGAAAAGGAAAAAGACTAAATAGTCTAAATTGATCTTGAGGATTTGTGGTTTAATGAGTCCCGCCCCCACATCGATTAAAAAAAAAGGACAAATTTTTATCACCTGTAATAATGCTCAAGTTGTGTTCACCTGCTGTGAATTAAGTTTGTAAAATTGCAAGAAGAAAATCGAATTGCCCCCTTGATTGTCTAACTTCTGAAAATACTGTGGTCAAATTCCAAAGTTCTTTGACTTTGCATTACTTTCACAGATTTGTTTATTCATTTCCCTTCGTTTTATTCTCTAAGTATGTAGCAAGCCTAAAATAGATTCCCTTTACCAGTTCCATCTAGTTCAGTCATTTTTGATTGACTCCCTCCATTCTCCGGGGTGCACCCCAGAGCTACATTCTGATCCTTAGACTTTAAGAGTTTGCCTGTGTTAACAAAGCCATTCAGTACTTCCTTTTGGGCCTTGAATGTGGTGTCTGTGCTGCGGTGTATTTCCCTTTTATGTGTCTGTTATATGAAAACAAAAAACAAAATGTTTCACACCTTTAACCTCAGCACTTGGGAGACAGAGGCAGGCAGATCTCTGTGAGTTTGAGACCAAGCCTGGTCTACAGAGTGAGTCCAGGATAGCCAGGGCTACTTAGAGAGACTCTGTCTCTAAAAAGACAAAACAAAACAAAACAAAACAAAACAAAAAAACCCTTTAATCAAGGCTTGTAACATGGAAGAAATTTGTCAGAGAAAATGGCACGTTTCCAATACATTGAAACATAAATCCAGAAGCCATCATAAAAACAGTGCCCAATAGTAAAAACCACAACAGCGAATTCACACCATCGCTCTAACAGTCATGATCTGAGTTCACGTGATTCTGAGAGATGGCAAATACAGCCTGTTGGGTACAGAGCACACTAGGGCTTTGAGGCACACTCATCAGAGAATTGTGGCATTGGTGGCTCAACTCAAGCAAAGCAGGTAGGTACCAGCACATGTAAACAGTGTATTGAATGAACATCCTTTAAATGTCAAAGTGAGAAATAAGAAAGCTACATGTTCATACAACCAGAGAGATGGTAGAAGTAAGAACAGCTATGTAAGGCTTGAGACTGAAAGGTGGTTTGCCAGCTTCATTTCTTTGCCTTCTTGGGTAATGGCCACCGGAACTGGAAGATGTGAGGGTCTGGCTCCTGGATCATATAATGGACCCATCCCTGACTACTGAATGCCAGAATTTCTCCATTGAGATTCAGACATCAAATGAGTTTTAGGGATCAGCTTGGCTTTGTCCTTGAGTCACATGACATGATCCTCTATGTCGTATTTGTCGGAATAGTAAATTTGTTTGTGTGATGGAACTGCTCTGCCCGAAGGCTATTAGCCTGCAGCTGCTGGCCTCCAGACAACTCCCAGCAGCGCCAGTTTACGCCTTTAATCCCATTACTTGGGAGGCAGAGACAGGCAGTTGGATCTCTCTGAGTTCAAGGTCAGCATGCTCTACATAATGAACTCCAGGAATATGATCAGGAATATGATAGACCCTGTTCCCCCCCCCCAAAAAAAAAAAAAAAAGATTTCTCTGTGTAATCCTGGCTCTCCTGTCCTGGAACTCAATCTGTAGACCAGACTGTCCTTGAACTCACTGAGTCTGCCTGCCTCTGCCTCCCCAGTGCTGAGATTAAAGGAATGCACCGAGAGGCCCTGTCTTAAAATCTCATGTAGTCAGGCTTCTCTTGAATGGCTCTGCAGATGTGGATGACCTCGAACTCTTGATCCTCCAGCTTCTACCTCAAAAGCTGGGATTGTGGGCTTTGTACCACCATGCCAAGTTTAAGGTATTTGAGTCAAAAATACTAACCACTTATCACCATCTACTGAAAGCCTGTTAGAAATTTGAATGGGTTGCATTTAGAAACTTGGGGCATTGGGGTCTTACTATCATAGGTTCTTATATCCATAGACATTATCTTTGATTTATTTAGACCATCAGTTTCTTCTTTGGAGACAATCTTAAACTTTGAAATAAGGTCTTACGGAGTTCTAGCCAGGGCTACATTAGAGAGACCCTTTCTCTAAACTACAAAGGCAAAAACCAAGTATTCAGTAGAAAAACTATAGAAACAGTGGTATTATAAGATGAGCGAAGATAAAGTTTGCTAAATTCTCATATCTTTTAGCCACTGAGAGACAATCCATTTGAGATTATATAGTGGGGTATACAGGAGAGAAATATTCACCTTCAAAAATGTGAAGGACTGGGATTCTCCCTCTCATACACGACACCCCAGGCTTGCTTCCTTCCCTGCCCCCACTTAAAATAAAAAGGTTCATTGGGTGCTGTGGCATATGCCTTTAATCTCAGCACTTGGGAGGCAGAGGCAGGTGGATCTCTGTGAGTTCAAGGCCAGCCTGGTCTACAAAGTGAGTCCGTGAATCCAGGACAGCCATGTATACACAGAGAGACCCTGTCTCGAAAAACCAAAAAAAAAAAAAAAAAAAAAAAAACCTTCTTTAGGAAAAAAAAGGTAAGCGCCAAACTTGGTCTGGAAACGAACCATGGCTAAGTAGCCCCTGGCTTAGAAAATCCCTAACTATTAACATTCTTAAGAATTTTTTTTTTAATCTGTGAAGGTAGCAGAATTAAGTAGTTACAGATACTTAGGAAGGGAAAATAAGTTTTTAAAAACTATGTATTTAATTTTATATGTGTATGAGTGTATGTATGTGCACCATGTGCATGCAGGAGCTGTTGGAGGTCAGAAGAGGCATGAGATTTCCTAGAACTGGAATTGTAGACAGTTGTGAGCTGCCATGTTGGTACAGGGAACTAACCAAACCCAGGTCCTCTGCAAGAGCAGTAAGCATTCTTAACCACTGAGCCCTCTCTCCAACTCTCAGAAATTTCTTTTTATATTACATATTATATGTTAATATAATATATTGTATAGTAAATTTTACTTGATAAATAAAAATAGCCAAGATATTAAGAAGGCAAAGGCAGCCCAAATAATGTAAGAAAATATTTGCAAATGATAGATGGTTCTAAGCCAGGCAGAGCTATGTTGTGAAACCTTCTTACAAAAATAACTCATCAGAAAAATAAATAACCCATTAAAAAAAAAAAAAAAAAAAAACAACAAGGCATCTACATCAAGAGTCCCGGTCTAGCCAAGACTACATGACTACATAGTGAGATCCTGTCTCAAAAAAAATCCCTTAAACTTAAAGAAAAGAAAGATTCCAATTAAAAATGGGCAATATTCCCAGCACTTGGGAGGCAGAGGTAGGCTGATCTCTGTGAGTTCAAGGCCTGCCTGGTTTACATAGTGAGTTCCAGGACAGCCAGAGCTACATAGAGAAACCCTGTCTCAAAAAATCTTAATTAAAAAAAAATGCGTGTGTGTGTGTGACACACCCACACACACACACACACACACAACATGGACAGGTAAGGTGGCTCACTTCTGTAATCCTAGCACTCAAGAAGCTCAGTTCAAGGTAAGCCTGAGCTACATGTAGGTCCTGAGTTCAATTCCCAGCAACCACATGGTGACTCATAACCATCTACAATGAAATCTGGTGCCCTCTTCTGGCCTGCAGGCATACATGCAGACAGAATACTGTATTCATAATAAATACTTTTTTTTAAAGGCTTTCTTAAAAAAACAACACAGAGATAGAGGCAATGCCACCTCTTCGTGCTCATTTAGATGACTGTATGAACACACAGATGGGGCAAGGGGTGGGCTGAGATGGCTCAGTGAGGAAAGGTGCTTGTTTCCAAACCTGAGCACTGAGTTCAGTCCCAGAACTTACATGAAATTCCTGAAAATGTTCTCTAATTTCTCTATGTACATAAAAACACATGCACACACACAAGTGTGCCAAATAAATGAAAAAAATCAACAAAACAAAATAGCAAGTGTCAGGGAAGATATATAGATAGCAACTAGAACCCTGTGGTAGGAATGTAAAACTGCAGCTGCTATGGAAAAAAGAATGGCAGCTCTTTTGGGGGGTTTTTTCGTTTGTTTTGTTTTGTTTTGTTTTGTTCTTGTTTTTGGTTTTTCGAGACAGGGTTTCTCTGTGTAGCCCTGGCTGTCCTGGACTCACTTTGTAGACCAGGCTGGCCTTGAACCCAGAGATCAGCCTGCTTCTGCCTCCCAAGTGCTTTGATCTAAAGGCCTGTGCCACCACTGCCCAGCTTTTGGAGGCTTTTAAAAAGAAAGGCAGATTAGATCCACTTCAGTGTCCACCTGTCTAAAGAAAAAATTTGTTGGGTGTGGTGGGCATTTAATTCCTCTCCCAGTTGCTTATGAGGCATTCTGTCATAGCAGCAGTGGCTAACAGGAACAAAATTGACAGGTTCTATACTGGGGAGATAGAGACATGGTTTTTTTCTTTGTTTTCTCACATTCTAGTTATGCCTTATACACTAAGTGCATCAGTAAGTACATGATGCTAGTTTGTTTCATATATAACATTCTGATTCCCTAATAATAGTGTCAGACTTCTCAGCTGTATCCCTTAGAATTAGTTTAACTATGAAATGATACTTCTTAGTTTGAAACTGATCCTCCATCCAACAAATTTTTTTTATTTTTTGGTTTTTCGAGACAGGGTTTCTCTGTGTAGCTCTGGCTTTCCTGGACTCGTTTTGTAGACCAGGCTGGCCTTGAACTCACAGAGATCTGCCTGCCTCTGCCTCCCATCCAACAAATTTTCAGGCAAGGGTTTTAACACCTTTTTGTTATTCTTGTCTATAAAATGACAGTTGAAAAATAGGAAATTCAGATATTTTAAGAAGTTTCCTCCTGTAACAATCTTTTTTTGTAAGAAGTCGTATGTAAAACCCACAGATTTCTCTCTCTTCACTAATTCCCACTCAAATACTTCATCTCTTTTAACTTACAATCAGAAGACAACTCTTGGTTGCAGTTGTTTCCTTCCACCATAGGGGTCTTAGGGATTGAACTCAGGTAGTCACACTTGGTGGCAAGCGCCTTCACCTACTTAGTCATCTTACTGGCTCCTAGATCTCTCTCTTTTTTCTCCCAGTGTTAGATTTAACTAGTTTTAGAGTTATTGGGTTGGTTTTGGTTTTGGTTTGGTTTTTGAGACTGGGGTTTCTTGTGTAGCAGAGCCCTGGCTGTCCCGGAGACCTGGTTGGCCTCAAACTCACAGAGATCTGCCTGCCTCTCTCTCTCGAGTGCTGGGATTAAAGTCATACACTGCAACAGCCAGGCTTTTCTTTCATTTTAAAGATTGATTGATTGATTTAGGTTTTTCAGGACAGGGTTTCTCTGTGTAGTCCTGACTGTCCTGAACTGACTTTGTAGAGCAGGCTAGCCTTGAACTCACAGAGATCCGCCTGCCCCTGCCTCCCCCCCAGTCCTGAGATTAAAGGCATGTGCCACTATGCCCAGCTACAGAAATATTTATCTTTATACATATGTGTTTATGCCTGTGAGTTTTATATGCACCATTGGCATGCAGGTGCCAGTAGAGACCGGAAGAGGGCAGGACCTCAGATCCTTGGCAACTGGAGATAAAGGTGGTTATGAGCACCCCTGAGGGTGCTGAAGCTGAACCTGGGTCCTCTGGAAGAACAGTAAGCATTGTTAACTGATGAGCTGTGGCTTAGCCCCTTGCTTTACTTTTTTGACAGTCTTGTTAATAGCCTAGGCTGCTCTCAGACTTGCAGCAGTCCTCTTATCCCAGCCTTCCAAGTGTTAGGATTCAAGTGTGTGCCATCTGTATCCAGCTTTTATTTTATTTTTTTACATTTTATTTACTCGGTGGTGGTGGTGGTGGGGTCATGTACCATGGGTGCAAGTGGAGATCAGAGGACAACTTTGAGAAGGTGGCTACCCTCTTTTCCACTATGTAGGGTCCCCTGGGATCACATTTAGTTGTCAGACCTGGCAATGCCCATCTTACTATCCCCAATGTGTCTGACTGTTTTTCCCCCAAAGATACTTGGTCTCACTTTGTAGATCAGGCTAGCCTGGAACACATTAGGCAGACCAGGCTGGCCTGAGCTCACAGAAATGTGCTTGTTTCTGCTTCTTTCAAGCTAGGAGTAGAGGCATGTGCTACAAGCCTGGCTCCACCTCCTAACTCTTTAAACTATTTTCTGGGCAGTTAATCCTTGCTATTGAACTTTAGAATCTTCATCTCACACACACACACACACACACACACACACACACACACACAAAATCACATTTCCAAGAGGTAGGCCTGGGATATAGTTCAGTGGCAGTGTCTTGGATTCAGTCATACATACACACATTAGCTTTTAAAAGTGAAGAGCCAGATCTGGCAGTGGTGGTGCACACCTTTAATCCAAGCAGTCAGGAGGCAGAGGCAAGCGGAGGTGAGTTCAAGGGTAGCCTGGTCTACAGGACAGCCAGGGCTATATAGAGAAACCCTGTCTTGCCCAAAAAAAAAAAAAAAAAAAATAGCTTCCTAAAGCCAGAATGGCAAAGACCACAAACTAGATGACTTTAAAAAAAGAAATACTTTCTGATGGTTTTAGAGGCTAGAAGTCAAGATGTAACCAAGGCCTTTGACATTTGAAAGCATACACAGAACCCTTCCTCAGAACTACTTCTCTGTAGCTTGGTGATCTTTTGTTGTTTTTTAAGGTTTTTTGAGACAGGGTTTCTCTGTAGTCCTGGCTATCCTGGACTCACTCTGTAGACCAGGCTGGCCTTGAACTCACAGAGTTCTGCCTGCCTCTATCTCCCAAGTGCTGGGATTAAAGATGTGAGCCACCATGCCAGGCTTGTCTCAATTTTTTTTTTAATTATTTTATTTTATTATTATCTTTTAAAATTTTTTTCGAGATAGGGTTTCTCTGTGTAACAGCCCTGGCTGTCCTGGACTTGCTTTGTAGACCAAGGTGGCCTTGAACTCACAGAAATTCTCTTGCCTCTGCCTCCCAAGTGCTGGGATTAAAGGCATGTGCCACCCTGCCTGGCAATTAAAGACAGCTGTGAACTGCCTTGTGGGTGCTGGGATCTGAACTCTGGTCCTTGAAAGATCAGTCAGAGCTCTTAACCCCTGAGCCATCTCTACAGCCCCTCAATTTTTAAAAATTAATTTATTCTCCCCTTTTCCCTAATTTCTTAGTATACTATAAAAAGTTGTATTAAAATAGCTAATTAAATTATTTACTTTTATTTATATTATATTTAATTGGTTGGCAGTGTTAATCCTAACCTGCCATTATAAATGAGCACACAGACACCACATGGATTTTAACAAGCTTTGGCCTAGATTGAGCAATCTTGGCCCATCTAAGCTAGCTCTTAATTCTATTCCTCAAATATGACCCCAAATATACATATGTATGTCCCCTTGGTTGTTATTCCCCACGCTATGCTGATGTTCCAGGCCACGTGGAATGATGGATGGTCTTTTCTCTAACCCATGGCTTGTGTCCTCCCTCCTGCTGAAGCTGCTTGTCCTCCCGAAGGCTTCTTCTACCCATCACCTCTCTGCTTCTGAAGCCCACAAACCTTAGTCCCGCCTACCTCTATCTTTGCCCATCTCAAGCCTCAGCATTCATTTAACCAATCAGAGACAAGCAAGGAAACACTGCATTACTTGGTGTACAGCAAGCAGGCTTCTGGGAGATTAATTAACATTTAGAACGCATAACATCACCCCATCAGAGTTGTTTGTGTTCTTGTTTTGAGACAGGCTCTCTGTACCTCAGGCTAGCCTCCAATTTACCATGCAGCCAAGCCTTGAAATCCTAATTTTCCTGCTTCTAGCACCCATGTGCTTTGATCCCAGCTATGCAGTATCCTGACCGTTTTAATCAGGGCTCAGGATTGAACCCTGGATTTTTTTTTTTTTTTTTTTTTTTTTTTTTTTTTGGTTTTTCGAGACAGGGTTTCTCTGAATATCTCTGGCTGTCCTGGACTCGCTTTGTAGACCAGGCTGGCCTCGAACTCACAAAGATCCGCCTGCCTCTGCCTCCCAAGTGCTGGGATTAAAGGCGTGCGCCACCACCGCCCGGCTTGAACCCTGGATTTTATGCATTCTAGGCAAGTACTCTACCAACTGAGCTGTATCCCCAGCCCTGATTTTTTGGTTTTTGAGACAGGGTTTCTCTGTGTAACAAGCCCTGGCTGTCCTGGACTAGCTTTGTAGACCAGGCTGGTCTTGAACTCACAGAGATCTGCCTGCCTCTGCCTCCCAAGTGCTCGGATTAAAGGCGTATGCCACCATGCCCAGCTTGAGTTTTTTGTTTTTAAGTACTGTATTAGTGGGTTTTTATGGCCCAGGGTGGTGTATGCTAGATATGAGCTCTGCTATTGAACCATATCCCTAGCTCTGCCTTTTATAGTTATTTTAATGGAGTCTAAAAAGAGTGTGTGTGTGTGTGTGTGTGTGTGTGTGTGTGTGTGTGTGTGTGTG
>CAJQZJ010033117.1:554134-569943 GCA_907164525.1 Lophiomys imhausi | reverse complement strand
TGTGTGTGTGTGTGTGTGTGTGTGTGTGTGTGTGTGTGTGTGTGTGTTCATTAAGTTTTAATAGGATGCTGTAACAAAATATTTTTATCACACTTATATTTATTATCAATCACTAATAAAATACCTAAATCCTATAACCTAAATCTTAGTCATCTATAATCTATCTAAAAACACCCCAATATATATCTAAAAACACTCTAATATCTACCTAAAAACATCCGACTAACACTATTTTAGCTTTCTTAAGAGTATATTAGTATTCTTGGCGTAGGTCCGAGCAGGACCGTTTACGGCCGTCCCAGCAGATCTTTCAATCAAGCTTAAAGTCTGTTGGGCTTTATTTTGTCAGTTCGTAAGGCCAGTTTATTTTCACCACAAAGTTGTGGCCAGTTTATAAAGTCAGTCTGTTCCAACCGCCAACTGAAGGTGGCCCTTCAAAATCAGGCAAGAATTGCCTTCACGGTCTCCTTGGCCTGGCCGAAAGCTTAACCAAACAGCTTTCCAATTCCAATTGTCTTGCTCACCTTTCCAGCACTCTGGGGCTCCAAGACAGACACTTCCAAAGGACTCTCCCTTGGCAGGTCTATGGCACGGCCTCTGCATTGGGCTGGCACAGTCCAAACTATGCCAATGGCGTACCTTGCTACGTTCATCCCCAGCGTGGATTCCCAGAGGGTGAGGGCAGGAGAGAGAGTGTGTTAGACCAAGTGGATTTCTCTTATATATGGTCCCATCTCGAGATTCTCTGCAGAGGTTCTCTCAGCATTCCCATTGCTGTGATTACGAACTTTTCCCCGGGCTTTCCCAAGTCACGCCCCCTCAACAGGTTGGTCCATGTTTTCCCATCTCGGTAACCTTCAGGAATGCCAGTTTTTGCCAGTCCAAAATTCCTGTAAAATACCTAACTTGTACCACAGGAGGTCAAAGTTTGTCATAAGGTTCTGTGTTGCTCTAATCCTGTTTTCTTCTGTGCAAAACAGTTGATTACCAGCCAGTTCATCTGCTGAGTAAACCTGGGGAGTTGAGACGAGAATATGAAGAAGAGATCATCAAGGTGGGTATGAAATAGCTTATTTTTTTATTTTGTTGAAAATATCTTTGTAGCCGGGCAGTGGTGGCGCACGCCTTTAATCCCAGCACTTGGGAGGCAGAGGCAGGCGGATCTTTGTGAGTTCGAGGCCAGCCTGGTCTACAAAGTGAGTCCAGGACAGCCAGGGCTACACAGAGAAACCCTGTCTCGAAAAACCAAAAAAAAAAAAAAGAAAGAAAATATCTTTGCTGTGCTTTCAATCTCAGAAATCTTAGATTTACATATAGTACATGTGCTGAAACATTAGTAATTTTAACGTATTTAATAGTTGCTGCTGCCCCTCCCCCATTTAAAACTTTGGTTTTGTTTGTTTTGGCTTTTCGAGACAGGGTTTCTTTTTTCTTTTTTTTTTGTTTGTTTGTTTGGGTTTTTTGAGACAGGGTTTCTCTGTGTATCCCTGACTGTCCTGGACTCACTCTGTAGACCAGGCTGGCCTTGAACTCACAGAGATCCACCTGCCTCTACCTCCCGAGTGCTGGGATTAAAGGTGTGCACCACCACGCCTGGTCATCTGTGTGCTTTTGATGTCTTAGAGGCCAGAAGAGGACATAGGATTCCCTGGAACTGTAGTTTACAGTAAGCCACCATGTGGGTGCTGGGAATCAAACTTAGGTCTTCTGGAAGAATAGCTAGTGCTCTTTTTTTTTTTTTTGGTTTTTCGAGACAGGGTTTCTCTGTGTAGCTCTGGCTGTCCTGGACTCAATTTGTAGACCAGGCTGGCCTCGAACTCGCAAAGATCCGCCTGCCTCTGCCTCCCAAGTGCTGGGATTAAAGGCGTGCGCCACCACTGCCCGGCTTAGCTAGTGCTCTTAACCGGTTAAATATTCCTAGCTCAGGGTCCCTTTTTAAATATGCAACAATAATAATAGTAATAAACTTGCTTTCATTATTTATATGTAATTAGGGTGCTTTTTGTTTTTAGATAGGGTCTTGGAGCAGTGGCTTAGTGCTTACTATGTAGTTAGTGATGCCTAAGCATTTAAGTATAAAAACTTCTTTGATTTTCCTGGAGTTTTTATCTTTAAAAGGGTGGTAAAGAAGTGGTAGATTGCCGGGCGGTGGTGGCGCACGCCTTTAATCCCAGCACTTGGGAGGCAGAGGCAGGCGAATCTTTGTGAGTTCAAGGCCAGCCTGGTCTACAAAGTGAGTCCAGGACAGCCAAGGATACACAGAGAAACCCTGTCTCGAAAAACCAAAAAAAAAAAAAAAAAAAAAAAAACCTAAAAAAAAAGAAGTGGTAGATTGTAGGTTTAGTGAGGAAAGTTTACAGGGGTGATTGAAGTGCACCATGGTAATACGGTCAGCTCACAGTGAAGTTGAGCCTCACTAGTTTGGTACTAGGAGGAAACAACATATTTTTGAGACACTATCTTGCTCGGTATCCCAGGCTATTCTAGAATTCATTGTGTAGATGAATTCTACACAGTGTGCTGGGCTGCCCTCAAACTGGTTATCCTCTTGCCAGAAGCCTCCTCAGTGCTGGTTTTCTAGGCGAAGAGCTACATTTGAATTAGTAACTTTGGTCTGCAGAGGAGGAGGAGGAACTTGACTAGTGTGAGGGAAGGGAGTGCTGAGGAGTGGTCATCTTATCTTTTCCTCCTCAGTGAAAACAACTGATTCCTGTGCCCTGGAAGTTCCTTCTAGGAGTTTGAAGTTGGGGGCTTTATGACTAATTGACAAACAACAGGACTCAACAGGCCAAGTGCTGGAAATAAACTACAAGCTCAAATTAGCACTTCTGGCAGTGTGCTGCTGTCGGAGCAAGCCTAGAGCTGGTGTTTGTTAAAGGCCAGTTTCCTGAACTTCAAGAGAGCGTCAGTGGGGCTGCTTTCTAACTCACTGGCTTGCGGTGACCCGGCTGAATTTGAAGTTGGTCTGCGCTGTGTACTTAGTTCAGCATCAGTGTACTGCAGGGGGCCACAAGAGCTGTGTGCCATGTCACAAAAAGGGCAGAAAAAAAGCTTCAGAAGCAAACAAATCCCGGTATGGTAATAGCTTTATAACAAAATAAGGCTGATCTAGCAAATAAAAGAGTTGTTGACTTCCGGGAAGCATAGTTCCGTGTAGATGACAAGTTTGTTACTCATGGAGGCATCATCTAAAACACGAGTGAATGGAGTATTCACAGTGAGCTTAGGTCAGGAGCTGCTGCCAAAGAGTGAACCACAGAGTTCAGGAGTAAATTCTAGAGGAAGAGAAATGTGCCTTACTGAATCTATACAACTAACTGTGAATTTGTTGTAGTAAGCATCCATTTTGGACTGGCTGCACTAGCTGCTTCCGAAATGTTAATAGAATTGAACATTTCACCCAATATGACTTCCAAAAGGATTAGGGGAAGGGAGGAGTTGGAGATAGGGTCTCGAGATCTAACCCAAGCTGGCCTTGAACTTGCAGCAGTCCACATACTTCAGCCTCTCAAGTGCTAAGGCCTTTATTACCACACCCAGCTAAAGTCAAAGGTTTGGGTGTTGCTTTTGTATTCCTGTGTGCCTACCTGTGTGCCCATGCATGTGGACTCCAGAAATTGACATCTGTCTTCCCTCATCATTCTCCACTTGGTTTTTTTTTTTTTTTTTGGTTTTTTGAGACAGGGTTTCTCTGTATAACAGCTCTGGCTGTCCTAGACTCACATTGTAGACCAGGCTGGCCTCGAACTCACAGAGATCCGCCTACCTCTGCCTCCCAAGTGCTGGGATTAAAGGCGTGCGCCACCAACGCCCGGCTTCCACTTGGTTTTTGAACCTCAGTCTTGCAGAACCTGGAGTCTATCATTTTAGCTACACAAGGTAACCTGTGAACACCTGGGATGCAGATGGATGCCAACACACCCACCTTTTGTGCGGTGCTGTGTCCAAATTCAGTTCCTTACGCTTATCTAGCATGTACTTTACCACTCTGAGCCATCTCCACAGCACCTAAAGTCAGGGTTTTGTTTGTTCGCTATAGAGATAGTGTGTGTGCACAGAGAGAGTCCGTGTCCTCTGTCGTTCTCCACCTATTTCTTTTAGGCAGAGTGTCTCCTGAACCTGGGACTTGCTTTTTTTCCCCTCTCCTCAGCTAGTCTGGAAGCCAACAAGCACCAATGATCTTCCAGTTTTCACACACACATACAAATAACATTTAAAAACAAACAAGCAAACGCCAGGTATAATGGTGCTTTTTTTTTTTTTTTTTTTTTTTTTTTTGGTTTTTCGAGACAGGGTTTTTCTGTATAACAGCTCTGGCTGTCCTGGACTCACTTAGTAGACCAGGCTGGCCTCGAACTCACAGAGATCCGCCTGCCTCTGCCTCCCGAGTGCTGGGATTAAAGGCGTGCGCCACCACGCCTGGCCAATGGTGCATGTTTTTAAGCCCAGCACTCTGGAGGCAGAGGCAGTCGAATCTCTGTGAGTTCCAGGACAGCCAAGAGTACATACAGAAGAGAGCCTGTCTTTAGAAAACAACAAAAACAGCAGCAGCTAGGTCTAGGGTCCTCCTCCCTTGGCTCCCTTCTACTCTTGGGAGTTCTCTTTTCCTCAGTAAATCTGTTTGCTCTGCTAAAGAGAGCAGCAGCAGCTAGGTTTATCTTAGCATGTGGCTTTCCAAGAACTGAGGAAAAATGCTTGCGTGTCTGTGGGGTACTGGAGTGGAAACAGGTAAGTCCTGGGGGCAAGAGGTTTGAGTCTTTGACCAACACTTTGCTTGGGCTTCCTGAGGGAGGACCCTGAACTACACGTACTCTGCCCATGGAGACTTGAAGCTCTTTCTTTTTTTTTTTTTTTTTTTTTTTGGTTTTTCAAGACAGGGCATCCCTGACTGTCCTAGACTCACTTTATAGACCAAGCTGGCCTTGAACTCACAGAGATCAGCCTGCCTCTGCCTCCCAGAGTGCTGGGATTAAAGGCGTGCGCCACCACACTCAGCAATTACAGACAGCTATAAACTGCCATGTTGGTGCTGGGATTTGAACCCGGGTCCATTGGAAGAGCAGTCAGTGCTCTTAATGGCTGAGCCATCTCCCCAGCCCCCTCCCCCCCCTTTTTAAAAGATTTATTTTGTGTATATGAGTGCTCTATCTACATGCACACCTGCAGCCAAAAGAGGGGATCAGATCACATTGTGGATGATTGCCCAGAAACTGAACTCATGACCTCTAGAAGAACAGCCAGCTAAGTCAGCTCTCCAGCCCGAGACTTGAATTTCATTGGAGATAAATTCTTGCCAGTTTTCACTTTCATTTTCTCTTACAGTTATTGTGAAGCATGAGTATATTAAAATTCTCAGAAAAAGGTGTCCATTACTTTTAAGGTGGAAGCTGAGCGACAAGCCAGCAAGGAAGAAGAAAACAAAGCCAGTGAAGAATACATACAAAAACTGTTGGCGGAAGAAGAGGAGGAGGAGAAAAGACAGACAGAAAAAAGACGAAGTGAGATGGAACAACAGCTGAAAGACGACGCAGAGCTGGCAAGGAGGCTGAGCGTCAGCCTTGTAAGTCTAGACAGGGTGCTCCTGCAGTTTTGGTTCTCTGGGGTCCTGAAGGAGGCACCACAGCAATTGGAAGTTTTTTAGGGTATCTTTATTCCACTAAAGAAAAAAATGTATTTTATTTCATTTTTATTTGTGAGTATATGCCACATGTGTTTGGGTGTCCACAGGGCCCGAAGAGGGCATCAGATCCTCTAGAGTTACAGGCAGTTGTGAGCTACCTAACATGGGCTAGGCAATGGCTTGAGTCTTCTAGAAGATCAATGAGTGATTTTTAACCTCTGATATATCTCCAACCCCAAGATAAACAACAATGGACTTGTGTTTTGTTTTGAGTTTGAGTTGTCTTTTCTTTTGAGGCAGGGTTGGTCTGTGGCCCTGTGTAGCCAGGGACAGCCCGTGGTACTGGCAAGTATGTTTACTCCCTGAGCCATCTCACTGGTCTTCCCAGCCTACCCTCAAATAACATATTGAATCTCCATTTCACTAACTTACTGTTAAATTATTGCTTATAAGAAAATGAAAAGTTGGCCGGGCAGTGGTGGCGCACGCCTTTAATCCCAGCACTTGGGAGGCAGAGGCAGGCGGATCTTTGCGAGTTCGAGGCCAGCCTGGTCTACAAAGTGAGTCCAGGACAGCCAGGGCTACACAGAGAAACCCTGTCTCGAAAAACCAAAAAAAAAAAAAAAAAAAAAAAAAAAAAAAAAAAAAAAAAAAAAAAAGAAAATGAAAGGCAAGATGGTAAAACATATTCTAAACCCTAAGGATTTTTGGACCTAGTAGCTTAAAAGAGCCTGGGAGATTGAAGAGGAAGTTGTAGCACATGTTATAGCCCTGAGCTGCACACCCTGAGGCCCCAGCCTTCTTTTCAAATGCAAACCCTTGGGCGCTATAGTGATGTTTCTGCGTGAACAGCACTGGCTGTTCTTGCAGAGGACAGGGTTTGATCCCCAGCACCCACATGGTGGCTCATAGCCATGTGTGATCCAGTCCCAGGAGATTGGACACCCTGGCCTTTGAGCACACGTGTTGTGTGCAGACACCCACACACAAAGAACTCAATAAGTAAAGGACAAGTTCACCAAAATGAAATATACCTAGAATTTTTTTTTTAAAGATTTATTTATTAGCTGGGCCTGGTGGCGCATTCCTTTAATCCCAGCACTCACTCAGGAGGCAGAGGCAGGTGGATTTCTGTGAGTTCAAGGCCAACCTGGTCTACAGAGTGAGTTCCAGGTCAGCCAGGGCTGTACAGAGAAACTCTGTCTCAAGAAACAAACAAAAAAAAAAAAAAAAAAAGATCATGATTGATTTTACTAAAGGGAGTGAAGCCATCTGGGTACAGAGATGTTATCCTCAAAATCCCTGCACTTGTGACATTAGGGCAAGAGGACTGGGAGTTTGAGGATAGCCTGGTCTACAAAGTGAGTTCCAGGACAACCAGGGCTCTGTTACACAGAGAAACACTGTCTTAAAAACCAAAAAGACAAAAATTTTAAAAAGTGGACAGTGAGTGGAATTGAGATGGAAACATTTGAAGAGGGAAATTTGGAGTCACCTATACCTGCTAATTCTACTTTTCACATGAAGTCAGAGTAGATTTATTGAAATTTTAAGGCAATTTTCAGTTTAATGTAAAATTTTAGAGGTGGGTGAGCGATTATGGCTTATTTCTGATTTGTTTGTTTGGAGAAAGGGATTCTCTGTGCTGGACTCACTTTGTAGACCAGGCTGACCTTGAACTCACAGAGATCCGCCTGCTTCTGTCTCCCGAGTGCTGGGATTAAAGGCTGTGCCACCACACCTGGCTTATGGCTTATTTCTGTATAATAACTTTTGCTTCAGATACATTCTTGGCTCTTACATATTTTCCTTAATAGAGTAAGGTTGCTACAGTTAAATGAGACTGTCAGGGCTGGTGAGATGGCTCAGTGGTTAAGAGTATGTCCTTACTTGAAAAGAACCCAGGTTCAATTCCCAGCATCTACATGGCCGCTCACAACTATCTGTAATTCCAGTTCCAGGGGATCTGACACCCTTACACACACATAAGCAGGCAGAACACCAATGTACATAAAATAAAAATAAATGAGTAAGTTTTTAAGTTATTAATTAAAAAAAGAATTTTAAGTTAGCACAATTCAAAGTTTCTTGTCTCATCAGGTCTTCTTTAATAATGTCTTTGTATGTCTTTCTTGTTACTAAAGAATAGTGACTACGAGAGAAATATCTTGTCTTCTCCTTCAAGTTCCAGAAAATCTGATCCAGTCACTAACAAGAAAAATACAAACAAACAAAAAAACTTTGGAGATATTCAAAAGTAAGTGAACAAGACTGTCATTTATCCATTGATCATCTACTATATGCCTTTGGGTTTTGTTCCTATTGACCACCGAGTCTTTAAGATTTGTTAATAAGCTTTTTTTTTCTCTTAAAGATTTATTTGTTGGGGGCTGGAGAGATGGCTCAGTGGTTAAGAGCTCTGACAGCTCTTCCAGAGGACCCAGGTTCAATTCCCAGCACCCACATGGCAGTTTACAACTGCCTGTAACTCCAAGATCTGACCACCTCATACAGACATGCTTCCAGGTAGAAGCACCAGTGCATATAAAATAAAAACAAACAAAAAGATTTGTGGGTTTTTTTTTTTTAATAATTTCTTTATATGTACATTGGTGTTTTGACTACGTGCATATCTGTATGAGGGTGTCAGATCCTGTGGAACAGAAGTTACAGACAGTCATGAGCTGCTGTGATTGCTGGGAATTGATCCCAGGTCCTTTGGAAGAACAGTCAGCGCTCTTAACCAGTGAGCCATCTCTCTAACCCCATTTGTTTATTTATGTTTTCCCTGCATGTATGTAAATGCACTGAATGTATGCTTGTTGCCCTCATGCCAGAAGACAGCATTGGAATTATGAATGGTTATGAACAACAGTATAGGCTCAGGGAACTGACCCTGTATACTTTGAAGTGCACCAATCTTTAGGTATTTCCTAGGGAATTTTTGCATCAAAATAACTCTCTATACTAAGATATAGAACATATGCACAAATGCTAGGCGTTGTGGCACATGTCCTTAATCCCCACACTTGTAAGACAGAGGCAGGTAGAGCTCTGTAAATTTGAGGCCAGCCTGGCCTACATGTGGATCTCTAGAACAGCCAAGGCCTTGTCCTGGAGACCTCTTACAGGATCCTATCTCAAAAAGAAGAAGAAAGAAAACCTCCCTCCAGACATTCCCATGTACCCCTCCTTGTTCTTTTTTAAATTCATGGTATCTTTTTCTTTTTTTTCTTTTTTGGTTTTTCAAGACAGGGGTTCTCTCTGTAGCCCTAGCTATCCTGGAGCTCACTCTGTAGACCAGGCTGGCATTCAACTCACAAGGATTCTCCTGCCTCTGCCTTCCAAGTACTGGGATTAAAGACATGCACCACCAAACCCCAATGACCTATTTTTTCATTAATTGCCATTATGTGCATATGTGTATACTTATATATACATATATTCCAACTATAATCTGCTTAGTGTGTATAATGTTACTGGTAGGTGTGTTTTCGGGGCTGGCTATCATCTAACTGGATAGCCAGATGTCGGGCTGTTCCTGGGAGACTGTTTCTTCCACCCTCAGCATTGCTTTGTTGTTATAGTTCTTTATTTAGGGTTGAGGCCTTGTGGCTCCCCATCCACTTTGGCATGTCAAAAAGAAAAGAAAAAATAACACGCACATACACACACACAAATTTACATGGGATTTACTTTAGTTTTTCAAGTGATACTCCTTTCCCGTTACTATCACTTATATGGTTCTTACATGTATTACTATTCTTTCATAAACTCTTTTTGTTTTGTTTTTCCAGACAGGGTTTCTTTGTCCTGGCTATCCTGGAATTCACCCTATAGACCAGGCTAGCCTTGAACTCACAGAGATCCACCTGCCTTTGCCTCCTGAGTGCTGGGATTAAAGGTGTGTGCCCACCACCACCATGCCCAGCAATTACAGGAAGCCATGAGCTACCATGTGGGTGCTGGGATTTGAACCAGGGATCCTTTGGAAGAACACCCAGTGTTCTTAATCGCTGAGCCATCTCATCTCTCCAGCCCCTCATAAACTGTTTGTTTTGTTTTGTTTTTATTTATTTATTTGACTTTTCATGACAGGGTTTCTCTGTGTATCCTTGGCTGTTCTGGACTCACTCTGTAGACCAGGCTGGCCTTGAACTCAAAGAGATCCACTTGCCTCTGCCTCCCAAGTGCTGGGATTAAAGGAGTGTGCTACCACCACCTGGCCATAAACTAATTCTTTTCCTGAGGTAGACCTCTATATTTCCTTGATAAGATATTTAAGACATTAAACAAAAAGCCATCAAGGCTTTGACTGCTTTTAAAAAGGATGCTTTGAGCAGGTGTGGTTGACAGCACACATTTTAGTCCCAGTTTCTCTAAAGGCTAAAAAGGGAGGTTTGAAGCCATCACAGACAGTGTCAGTGACATAGTGAATTCTTGTCTGAAAAGTAGGAGAAATCCATGTTTCACAGTTGGTGGGCAGTCAGTGAGGTGGAATCTGGCAGAGCCCACTGACTTCAGACTGCCAAGAAGGCTGTAAAGGGCTGCTTCACTCTGGTGTCTTGAGATCAGTTCCAGAGGAGAAGCAGCTGTTTGAGGAGGATAATGGAAGCTTCTCATCTAAAAGTCGGCTGTCAGGTGCCTGCATGGTTCTTGCAGTTGAATGAGTGTATGTAATGTGTTGGCTATTGATTTGTATTGACTGCCACCAATAAAGTACTTTTACCATGAGAAAGAATAGTTTTAAATAATTAATTACTGGTTGGAGAGATGGCTTAGCAGTTAAGAGCACTGGCTGCTCTTCCAAAGGACCCAGGTTCAAATCCCAGCACCACATGGCAGTTCACAGCTGTCTAATTGTCAGGCGTGGTGGCACACACGTCTTTAATCCCAGCACTCAGGAGGCAGAGGCAGGTGGATCTCTGTGAGTTCAAGGCTAGCCTGGCCTACAAAGTGAGTCTAAACAGCCAAGGATACACAGAGAAACCTTTTCTCAAAAAAATTTAATTACAAGTCTGTTGTTAGCATGCCTGAGACCCTGGGTCTTTGTTGGAAGAAACAGTAAAAGTCATTTTCTCTCTCAAAGAAAATTATTTTTTCCTTAAGCAGGTTTTTTTTTAAAGATTAATTTATTTATTATGTATACAGTGTTCTGTCTGCATGTATGTCTATAGGCCAGAGGAGGGCACCATATCTCATTATAGATGGTTAGGAGACACCATGTGGTTGCTGGGAATTGAACTCAGAACCTCTGGAAAAGCAGTCAGTGCTCTTAACCTCTGAGCCATCTCTCCAGCCCCTTTGCAAGAAGATTTTAAGAAAAAAAAAATGTAATAAAAAGCCAAAATTTCTGGCAAGACAAAGAAAATAGTATCCTCGTAGAATTATTTATTTTTTGTTTTTTTGAAACAGGGTTTCCCTGTGTAGCCCTGGCTGTCCTAGACTCGCTTTGTAGGACAGGCTGGACTTAAACTCGAAGAGATCCGCCTGCCTCTGCCTCCCTAGTGCTGGGATTAAAGGCATGTGCTACCATGCTATTATCATTTGTGGATTTCTTTCTTTTTCTTTTCTTTTTTTGAGACAGAGTTTCTATATGTAGCCCTGGCTGTTCTGGAACTTGCTCTGTAGACCTGGCTGGCCTTGAATTCAGAGATTCACCTGCCTCTGCCTCCTGAGTGCTGGGATTAAAGACATGCACCACCATGCCCCAGCCAATACAGACAGTTGTGAACTGCCATGTAGGTGCTGGGATTTGAACCTGGGTTCTTTGGAAGAGCAGCCAGTGCTCTTAACTGCTCAGCCATCTCTCCAGCTCCCCTGTCAGCCTTTTAAAACCCTTTTCCAGAATTATGAGATATTTACTATGTCCTTTCTTTTCACTTTTTACACTGAAACACAGTCCTGAGCCCCCACCTGCACCCCCTGCAGTGACCTCGAGCTGCTAGCCAGCCACACTCTATCCTGGCATGCTCAAGGTTTCAGGTTATGTTTAAAGCTGACCTGAGACCTGGAGATCAAATCTGCTCTAGTAAGTTCAACCTTCAGGTATAAGTGGCTCATCATCATTTACCATACTGAGTTGTTTCAAAGCATTCAAGTTTTAGTAAACTCTAACATTTTTTTATTCAAAGATATTTGTCACCTAAGCTGAAGTCTGGGACAACTTGGCTGGGTCAAGCTGTACTTGGAGAGGACAGAACCTGCCGGTCTAAGGTATGTTGGTGGTGAGGAGGGGGGCAGAGCATTGACTCTTGCCATGCCTCACTCGGATCTGTGCTGTGTCCCATGTTTGTCTATTATCACAGAGGCTCTGCCCTGATTGCCAGTGAATGCTCCTTAGTAAATATGTACACAACTGAACTTCTCTGTCCAGTTAAACTTCCTCTTTTAAGATCCCCGCACAGGGTTTCTCTGTATATCCATGGCTGTCCTGGACTCACTTTGTAGACCAGACTAGTCTTGAACTCACAGAGATCCGCCTGTCTCTGCCTCCTGAGTGCTGGGATTAAAGACGTGCTCCACCACATCAGACTTCTTTTAAGATTTTATTGATTTTTTTTTTAATTTTCAATTTTTTTTGACAGAGAGAGAGAGAGACATGGTTTCTCTGTGTAGCCCTGGCTGTCCTGGAACTGGCTCTGTAGACCACCTGCCTCTGAGTGTCAAGTGCTGGAGTTAAAGGGGTACACTACCATGCTTGACTCTAATGATTTATTTCTATGTTCATGAGTATTTTGTCTGCAAGTATGTCTGTGTGAGGGTGTAGGGTTCCCTGGAACTGAAGTTAGAGACAGTTGTGAGCTGCCATGTGGGCATTGGGAATTAAATCCAGGTCCTTTGGAAGAACAGCCAGTGCTCTTAACTGCTCAGCCATCTCATCAGCCTTGCATAAATGTTTTTCTGCATGTGTGTTTGTGCAACATATGGGTGTCTGGTGCCCAAGAAGGTCATAAGGCATTACCTTGAGACTGCAATTACAGTATCCAGCTACCATGTGGGTGCTAGGAATCAAATTTGAGTTCTTTGCAAGAGCAGCAACAAGTTCTCTTAACCACTGAGCTGGTTCTCCAGCCCAAAAGTTTGAACTTTGTGTTCAAATATAGGCAGTAGGCCAGCTCTGGTTTATTGGCCATGGCTTCTTTCTCTTTGTTTGTTTTTCCAGGCAGGATTTCTCTATGTGTATCTCTGGCTGTCCTGGAACGCATTCTGTAGATCAGGCTGGCTTGAACTCACAAAGATCTGCCTGTAGCTGCCTCCTGAGTGCCGGGATCAAAGGTGTGTGCCGCCATTGCTCAGCTGGGCCATGGTTTCTAATCTCTGACTAACATGATAAAACTTACACAACTGAATAGGCTGCATCTGGCATTGGTTTACCTAGAAGACCTAAGATGGAAGGAATGCATTTTAGGAGGGCAGTGTTAGGCATTAAGGAAGAGTTTGCACAACTGAGGTCCTAGGTGGTGGCCTAAAACATGACACCAAGCAAGAGTGTGGTGGCACTCAAACCCATGTCAAAATGGTTTCTGGGCAGGGTGGTATGGTCCTGTAATTCTTTCACACAGGAGGCTGTGGCCAGAAAGTTGTGAATTGGACTACATAGCAAGAAGATTCTGTTTCAAAAACAATTATTTCTGATAACATCCCAAGTGTACAGCTCCCAGGGGTCCTGGTAAAGACAAACCTAGTCAGAGTTGAAAGTCACTTAAAGCTTTGGCTTTGCAAAAATTAAAAAAAAAGAAAAGAAATATTTGTGTGTGTGTGTGTGTGTGTGTGTGTGTGTGTGGCTTTGTGTACTGGTGCCTGTGGAGGCCTGAAGAGGGCAGCTCATCCCCTGGAACTGGAGTTAACAGACACCTGGAACTGTCATGTGAGTACTGAGAATTCAGTCTACGTCCTCTAGATGAACAGCCAGTTTCCTTAGCCACTGACTCATCTCTCCAGTCCTGCAAATTAAGTTTCTTAAGTTCCTATGGGTTAGGTAAAAGAACATGGTTTTTGTTTTGTTTTCTTTTTTGCGGGGGCAGGGTTTCTCTGTGTACTAGCCCTGGCTATCCTGGACTCACTCTGTAGACCAGGCTGGCCTCAAACTCCCTGAGATCCACCTGCTTCTGCCTCTCGAGTGCTGGGATTAAAGGAGTGTACTAACATGCCCAGCTGAAAGTGTGTATTTTTGCTATTGGCTTTTAATGTTAAATGTAGACAACAAACCATAGTACTGGTAATAGTACCGTGACCTTGTCATTGAGAGAAAACACAAGTATTGACTAGGAATGGTAACATATGCCAGAGCTTGGGAGGCTGAGGCAGGAGGATCTTACATTTGAGGCCAGCGTGGGCTACACGAGACCTTGTCTCAAACAGACATGTATGTTCATAAAGGATATTAAAATGAATCTGTGTACATGTGAGTACCCTGAGAAACAGAATAGGGCTGGAAGTGTAGATCAGTAATACAGTCTGTACACAGAGTGAGGCCCAGATTTGATTCTCCAGAACCAAGAGAGAGGGAAGAGAGAGGAAGGGAGACAAGTTATATTTGCTACAAATTTCTTGAATGATCCTCTCTTCCTTCATATACAAATGATTCAGCTTGTTATATCTTAATTTGTCAATAAATACCTTTTGTGGGTCAAAAAGTTAATGAAACAAACAAAAACAGAATCTCACTTCCTGGAGTTTTTGTATGTGTATCACCATGCCTGGTTTTATGTGGTGCTAGAGTTTGAATCCAGGATTTCTTACATGCTAGGTAAGCATTTTGCCAATTGAGTTACATCCCACCACCTCTTATACATTTATTTTGGGGTTTGGTTTTTTGTTTGTTTGCCTACTTTTTTTTTTTTTTTTTTTTGAGACAACATCTTATTTTAGCTGTCTTGAAATTCACTGTGTAGACCAGATTGGCCTTGAACTCACAGAGATCCACTTGTCTCTGCCTCCCACATGCTGGAATTAAAGGCACGCACCACCACTCCCAACTCACATATTTGCTTTTTCAATATTGTAATAAGCTTCTTACAATTCCCCTTTTAATGTCATGTATCTCAAGTTTTACATTTAAAGAGATTTCCTGGTTAGGCATGGTGACATGTGCCTTTAATCCCAGCACTCGGGAGGCAGAGGCAGGAGGATCTCTGTGAGTTCAAGGATAGCCTTGTCTACAAAGTGAATCCAGGATAGCCAGGGCTACACAGAGGAACCCTGCCTTCAAAAAGAAAAAACAAAAAAGACTTTCTGACTCTCAGAAGTAGAGCACTAACCCAGCATGTGTCAGAGTCCTAGGTTTGATACCCAGCAACACCAAAACCAAAAAGCAAACCTTAAGCACAGTGCCGTGTGTCCGTAGTCCTGGCACTTGGAAGGCTACGGTGGCAGAGCCGCTTGTCCAAGAGTTTCAGATCAGATTGGTCAGTTTTCAGACCCTGTCTCAAAAAGAAATGTCCTCAAAGCTGGAGAGATGGTTCAGTGGTTAAGAGCTCTGGCTGCTCTTTCAAGGGACCTGGGTTCAATGCCCGGTGCCCATGTGGTGGCTCACAACTGTCTGCAATTCTGTTCAAGAGGATCTGACACCCTCACACAGACATGCATGTAGTCAAAACACCAATGTAAAGTCCTCAGAAGCAGTTTGTGTAGAAGATTCATTAAAATACCAAAGAAGGGCTGAGGGATGGCTCAGTTGTTAAGGTCACTCACTGATCCTCCAGGAGACCCAAGTTTGGTTTCCAGCACTTACATCAGCTGCTGTAACTCCAGCTTCAGGGGACTCTGGACATTTGCACTCATGCTCACATATCCCCTGCCACTCACACATATATACACATGGTTAAAAATCTTGTCAGAGAAGGTCCATAGCACATAATGGTCAAAACACTCAGGACTACAAGTTCATAGGTGAAAGGCCAAGTCCTGATGGCTATTGGCTATATCTTAAATAAAGTTGTGGAGCTTCCTGTAACTTTTCATGGTGGTAAAATGAATTATCCTAATCTTACTTGGCACACCACATAAAAATAGGATTAGAAAATGATAGAATAGATTATGATCACTGCTACCATCAAGAAAGGGAAGGAAAGGTGGGGCACAGTGGTGATCAGAACATACCTTATCAGTGAATGTGACAGTGTCCAGCGACCTTATCAGTGAATGTGACAGTGTCCAGCGACCTTATCGGTGAATGTGACAGTGT
>CAJQZJ010033117.1:453628-533176 GCA_907164525.1 Lophiomys imhausi | reverse complement strand
TTTTTCGAGACAGGGTTTCTCTGAATATCTCTGGCTGTCCTGGACTCGCTTTGTAGACCAGGCTGGCCTCGAACTCACAAAGATCCGCCTGCCTCTGCCTCCCAAGTGCTGGGATTAAAGGCGTGCACCACCACCGCCCGGCTTTCTTTTGGGTTTTTCAAGACAGGGTTTCTCTGTTACCAAGCCCTGGCTGTCCTGGACTCACTTTCTAGACCAAGTTAGCCTTTAACTCAGAGATCCACCTGCCTCTGCTTCTTGAGTGCTGGGACTAAAGGCATGTGCCACCACGCCCAGCAAGAAGTTTATTTTTGAGTTAAAACCTTGGTATGTAACTCCAGGTTGACATGGGACTAGCAGTCTTCCTGCCTTGACTTCCTGGGATGTCACTCTTGTGCCATCATGCTTACACCAGGGGAAATCTATAAACTTGAAATGCAAAGGATTACATAAAATATTCTGGGACTTTAATCGATGGCTTCAATGTGAGACTCCACAAGTGCTGGAGTCTCAGCAGGAAAGTATGATGGTCTCTGTGAAGGGTGTGCTCCCAGAAGTCTTCTGTGAGTAGTTCTCGCTGTCCTACCTATGAAAGATTCCCTCCCTCAAACCTCTCAGCTTTGCTTATTCTTTATGAGGGCTTGACAAAAGTAATTATTTTGATTCTGATGACTTTCATAACACCATTTTAAACAATTTTAACCTTTTTTTTTTTTGAGACAGGATTTCTGTGTGTAGCCCTAGCTGTCCTGTAACTCACTCTGCAGACCAGGCTGGCTTCGAACTCAGATTGCCTGCTTCTGTCTCTGTCTCTCTCGAGTGCTGGGATTAAAGGTGTGTATCACCACCACCTGACCTTTATTTTCATTCGTTTATGTGTATGAGTATTTTGCCTCTACCCATTTCTGTGTCCACCTCTGTGCAATGCCTGAGGAGGTCAGGTATTGGATCCCCTGGTATTGGTGTTACAGACTGCTGTGAGCTTCCACATGGATGCTGGGATTGAACTTGGGTCCTCTAGAAAAGTAACTAGTGTTCTTTACTGCACAATATCAACTTTTAAATTTCATATGGAGAGGTAGAAGTTTCTAATGATTGTTTTCTTGGTATTAAGGAACCCGGGAAACTGCAACCCAGAAACACTATAGGCAAAAGGAGACCCAGAATAAAGGGAAGTGAGGAGCATATCATCACGTTCAGAGGGAAGTTTTATGAATGGAGAAGAGTCTGTTTGTTGCCTAATTAACATCAACTCCTCCTCCTTTCTCCTTCTCAAGTACCACATTCTGGTGCTTTAAAGCACCTTCCTCCACAAAGCCATATGTTATACTAACCAGTTATGTGTCTCTCCCACCCCTGGCACAGGGACTGGGTTAGGAAACGAACTATCACTCCATTCAAACCAATGAATTTGGAAGGAAAGCCTCTCAAGAGACATCTAGGAAATGGTCCCTTTCTTAGTAGGAGAGAAGTACATCTATCTGCCTGATGTATCTCAGTGTGGTGTTTCAAAGAGCTGCAGCTCCCTGGCCATCAGCCTGGGACGAAGCTCACCCTTCCAGGGAGGGAGTGTCTGCAGAGTCAGAGAGAAGTGGTGCTGAAGCCCTGGGCCCTGTACAGAAACCCTAACCCCATGCTTCCTGAGGTCTTGGTTTTTGTTTGTTTAGTTTTTTGAGACAGGATTTCTCTGTGTAGCTCTGGCTGTCCTGGAACTCAGTCTGTAGACCAAGTTGGCCTTGAACTCACAGAGATCAGCCTGCCTCTGCCTCCCAAGTGCTGGGATGAAAGGTGTGCACCACCAATGCCCAACTTTGATCTGGAATTTTTTATCTACAACTTTAGGACCATCCAGTTACATTGTGGTGCCCCCCTCACTTTTTAAAAATTCTTTTTATTTTATGTGTATGGAGGATTGGTGTACCACATGTGTGCAGTGCCATCAGATCTTGTGGGACTGGAGTTACAGATAGTTGTGAGCTGCCATGCAAGTGCTGGGAATTAAATCTAGGTCCTCGGCAAGAGCAACGGTGCTCTTAACAGCTGAGTCATCTTTGTATCCTTCACCTCTTAAAAATAAGAAAAAAAGCCGGGTGTGGTGGCGCATACCTTTAATCCCAGCACTGGGGAGGCAGAGGCAGGTGGATGTCTGTGAGTTCAAGGCCAGCCTGGTCTACAGAGTGAGTTCAGAACAGTCAGGTATATACAGAGAAACCTTGTCTCGAAAAGCAAACAAAAAAAAAAGAAAAAAATTACTCCGTGTGTGTGTCTATATTTATGTTTGTGTGTGTGTGTGTGTAGGCACTTGTGCTATATAGCAAGTGTGTGCAAGTCAGAGGACAACTTACTTTTCTTTTTTATTTACTTATTTTATGTGTATGATTGTTTTGTCTGCATGTATGTACAGCATGTTGTCTGGTGCTGTGAAGGTCAGAAGGTACTGGATCCCCTAGAATTAGAATTACATTATGAGCCACCACGTGGGTGTTGGGAACCAAACCCAGGGGTTGGAGGACAGCTTCAGGAGTCAGGCCTCTCTCTAATTTCTGTTGTGTTATATACGCCACACTAGCTGGCCTTGACTTTGGAGTCAGCTGTTCTCCCTTTCTGCCTTCCATCTTGCTGTAGGTGGTATGATTACAGATGTGTGTATCTGGTTTAAGGTTTTCTGTTTTCATTTTTACATTTCCCTTTGTATGTGGGGTGTGTGTGAACGCCTGTGTGCACACACTAGTGTGTGTGAGCACACACATGCGCAATGAGTAACTAACCATCAAGAAACAATTTGTGGAGCCTGGTGGCGGTGGCGCATGCCTTTAACCCAGCATGCTGGAAAGGCAGAGGCAAGCAGATCTCTGAATTTGAGGCCAGCCTGGTCTACAGAGTGAGTTCTAGGACAGCCATGGCTACACAGAGAAACCCTGTCTTGAAAAACCAAAAATAAACAAATAAATAAGTAAACAAATGAGAGGGGGGGGAGAGAACATTTGTGGGCATTGGTTCTCTTTTTACGTCATGTGGGCTCTGAGGATGGAACTCAGATCACCAGGCTTGACAGCAATGGTTTTCTCATCTGCGCCCTCTCACTGAACCCCACACTGCAGCCTTGTCCTCTCGTTCCATTGTGGGGACTAGGGATGGAACAAAGATCATCAGGCTCATGCAGCAAGCACTGTCACCTGAGCACCACTCTGCTGATCCTTCTCTGGCTTATATTCTGAGTTATAGTAAAATAGTTTTTAGCTGTATAATTATGCTTACATTCTTTAAATAATTCCAATTAACAATAAGTGTACTGGGTGGGAGGGCGGGACTGGGAGGGATGGAAAGAGAACACTGTGATGGAGATGTAACCTGAAGTAATAAATATTTAAAAAAAGAATAAAACAACAGAGCTTTGAGAGGGAAAAAAAAACCCAATAAGTGTAATATGTGCATGGTTGGTTGAGTTTAGGTCTTTTGTTGCATTACCTTAAAGGAAGCGAGGGTCTCATTTGCTATTTTGTTTGCTTTTTGTATCAAGGTGATGCTAACCTCATAGAATGAGATATTTGTCCTATTTGTTCTTTGGAAGAATCTGTATAAGTTTGATACATCTGTTTCCTTTTCTTTTTTAAGATTTATTTATTATGTATACAGTGTTCTGTCTGCAGGTATACCTGCAGGCCAGAAGAGGGTACCAGATTTCATTGTAGGTGGTTGTAAGCCACCATGTGGTTGCTGGGAATTGAACTCAGGACCTTTGGAAGAACAGTCAGTGCTCTTAACCACTGAGCCATCTCTCCAGCCCCCTTTTTTCTTTTTTTTCCACCCAAAACAGGGTTTCTCTGTGTATCTCTGGCTGTCCTGGATTCACTCCATAGACCAGGCTAGCCTGGAACTCACAGAGATCCACCTTCCTCTGCCTCTGAGTGCTGGGATTAAAGGCATATGCCGGGCATGGTGGCACACACGCCTTTAATCCCAGCACTCGGGAGGCAGAGGCAGGTGGATCTCTGTGAGTTTGAGGCCAGCCTGTTCTACAAAGCAAGTCCAGGACAGCCAGGTTTGTTACACAGAGAAACTCTGCCTCGAAAAACAAAAACAAAAAAAAAAGGCATATGCCACCACACCCAGCAATTACAGGCAGCTGTTAACTGCTATGTGGGTGCTGGGATCCAAAACCCGGTCCTTTGGAAGAGCAGCCAGTGTTCTTAACTGCTGAGCCATCTCTCCAGCTCTTCTTCTTCTTGATTTCTTCATTTTACTTTATATGTATGAATGTTCTTCTGGCATGTATATCTTTGCACCAGATATATATCTGGTGCTCATGGAGGTCAGAAGAGGTCATCATATCCCCTGAAACTGTAGTTATGATTGTGAGCTGTTGCTCTATCTTCCATATCTGTTTCTTTATTTTGGGGATCTGTTTAATTTTATTATTAGTCATAAGTCTACTTATAGTTCAATCAATTTGGGTAAAGTTGTTTGTTTTCTTCAGGAAACTATTTTGTATCTATATACTTTGTATCTTTGTATTTTATAATTCATTGGCATAAAATTGTTCAAAACATTATTTTCAAGTATCCTTTTTTTCCATACGTTGTTGTCTTCTTTTCTTCTCAACCAAGGATATATGGGGCAAAAACCTTATAGAAACCCACAAATATATAAGTTAATATATTAACTTATACAAATAAATAAATATATGTATATATGTATATTTATTTTTTCAAGACAGGATTTCTCTGTGTAGCCCTGGCTGTCCTGGACTCAATTTTTAGACCAGGCTGGCCTTGAACTCACAGAGATCTGCCTGCCTCTGCCTTGGAGTTCCTTTCTTTGCTCAGGCTATTTTATCATGGTCTCAGGGTGTATGGCCTACATTGCTTTGTATCCAACACATTCATTCCTTTTTTCCATCATGTGGCAAGAGTCACGTGAAGCCCCCAAGTTTATATAGGGGGTCAACTCGTGATTTTCTGAAATGTCCTGTGGATTCTTGAACTCTCTGGAGGAAATTGGAAATTCCATGCCTTCTGAGGCTTTGTAGCCAGGCCTCCACCCGCTGCCCTTCACAGGCCCCTGTCAAATTTGGACTCCGCCCATTTCGTAAGGCTATTAGCAGTTGATACCAATTGCTAGCCATAAACCCTGTCTATAGTCCATATGCTGCCATGCCAGGTGCCCACAAGCACCAGGTTGATTTTCCTGCCCTTGATTCTAACCTTTCCTCCTAGGTTAGAATCCTAATTACACAGCTTGCTATATGGGAGGGAATGTGTGCCTGGTACTGTCTACTTTGTCAAAAACTTAGGAAGTCATAATAAGCCTTTGTGTGGAATCTACTACTGCTGTTCTGCCAAATGAACATATTTTCTTTTCCTTCCTTTCTCCCTCCCTCCCTTCTTTCTTTCTTTTTTTCCCCTGAGACAGGGTTTCTCTGTATAGGCCTGGCTGTTCTGGAACTCTTTCTCTCTCTCTGGTTTTGTTTTTTTGAGACAGGGTTTCTCTGTGTACCTGTAACTGTCCTGGACTCTCTTTGTAGACCAGGCTGGCCTCGAACTAACAGAGCCTCTGCCTCCTGAGTGCTGGGATTAAAGTGCTCTCTTTAATATACACACCTACATCTCTCTATATAACTATCTACATATATATACCTATTTTGTTTAAAAAAACAAACCAAAACCACACCTCTTTTTATATCTGAAGAAAATTAAGAATGACCCTGAGCAGAGACATACTGAAACATTTGTTGAAGTAAACCAGAATTAACATTTATTAAAATCTACTATAGACTGGTTCTTTTTTTTTTTTTTGACTAAGTTATTACACTTTAGAATTTAAGAAACACACTAAGGTCGCATAAAAACCAAACAAAATACCTCCTTTAGGTGAAACCCCGAGCGTTGCATGAAGGGTTTGGGTATTTCAGTTCTGAAGATTCTTTCGGATACTGGGATTGAACGCGGTATTCAGGAGGATACCTTCGGGGGGGGGGGGTTCGGAGAAGGCAGCAAATGTCTCGAATAATACGAGACTAGCAGGCTGCAGCCCAGGATTCAAACCACACAACTGGGCGCGCGGCGGCTCGCCGGGACTACGCCTGCGCGAAGCGCGTACCGCGCGGGGAGGAGGCGGGGCTTCGGGCCGGTCGGTGCGCCTGCGCACAGCGCGCAACGGCGTGGGGGAGGGAGGCCCGTGTGTGTCTGTGTGTTGTTGTTCGGCGGCGGCGGCGGCGGCGGTAAGATGGCTGCCCACGGGGGCTCCGCGGCGTCGTCGGCGCTCAAGGGGTTAATTCAGCAGTTCACGGCCATCACCGGTAAGAGAAGCGGGCCCGGGGAGAGGGAGAGTCGGGTTCGGGGAGGCTGTCGGGGCTGCCCCGGGCTTCACCTCACCACCTTCGTGCGTTTCTCCCTCGGGCTTTCCCCTCTTCGCCCGTCCTCTCCTGAGGAACAGGCGACGACCGCGTCCAGGGTCTGCGGTTCAGGCGGGAGGCAGCCTTCTGGCCCCCAACCCCCCGCGCGTGCCCCTAGTCCTTCGATTCGGTCTCCTCTCAGTTCCCAGACAGGCCCCCACGCCCCCTGCCAGCCCAGGCCAGGGGATGGGCCGAGCCCGCGGTCCCCGCAGCGACAGGGGACCTGCGGGCGGGAGGGGTAGGGGCCGCACCCGGGCCACCGCCCTCTTCTTCCTCCATCCCCTTTCTCCCGGTGCGGGCCCCGGACAAGGGAGTGCGGTGCGTACCCTCCCGGTAGCCTCTCTTCCCGGCCAGCTCAGCGTCCCTTTGCCCCCGGCCTGCCCTTTCCCTCGCTGGGCCCCCTGGAGCCTCGGCGGTGGCCCTGGCGTGCGAGGGCCTTCTCGCATTAACGGTGAGGCCGGTGGGTTCCGCCGCGCCTTTACACATCCCGGGGGGGACTTGCCGCCAGGAACAAGGCGTGCGGATGGGTTACCTTTGGGACCGAGGGTTTAAGATAGGAGTGAGGGGGGACCTCCAGGCTTAATGGGAGGAAGGCCTAGAGTAGTCCTGGGTGGCTTTCCCACCTCCTCATAATAACATCAAAGATCGAGGCGATGGCGCCCGAGCCTTTGCTGCTGAAATCGGGATGGCGGCAGAAACTTCTTGCAGAGAAACCTGATTGTGGGTGCCGGTGTCCGCCAAGCCTTGGGCCTAGGTTTTTCTTTTCCTTTGGACCCCGGCAAAGGGCAGATGCGAGTTCTCTTACCGCCCGGAGGCAAGGCTCTAAGCCGTTCTGTGAATGCTCTATGTCCTGTTTCTCTCTGATGGTGCTGAACTTTTTTTTTTTTTTTTTTTTTTTGCATGAGTTTATTAGAGGGCGGAGCAAATGATGAAGTTCTCCGTGGAGTGATTTGAGAGAAGAGTACTCCATGTGCCGGAGTGTGATTTTGCTGCTCTAGTTTGTCATTTTGAAAAGAGGTCAGAAAGTTAGTCCCCCCCCCACTCTGAACTGGGCTGTCTTTCTTTTGGAAGTAATTCGTTGGAGGTGGACAATATTTCCAGTTTCTGTTCTTCAGCCTGGCGTGTAAGATCTGTAAGACATGGTATGTTAACCAGTGCACATTGTTCGCAGTTTTATAACTGAAGCTACTTTTGTTTTTTGTTCTGCAACGGTAATTAGGTGTTTGATGCATTGTTTTCTGTCTTGTCACGTGAAATATGTCAAAGCTGGTAAAACAAGATTTGTAATAAAATTGAGGTGAAAGGGAAAATAACTGAAATATTGTTAAGCTTTGTGGTGGAATTATTGTATTTATTTTAATATGTAGATTTCCCAGTGCCTAACTACAAACCATTATGGAAAGAAATTAGATTTGTGTGTATACAAGTTAGTGCTGTTGCATTGTTTGCATAGAAAAAAATCCAGTGAGTCACAGAGAGAAATATTATTAGTCTTTCTTCGTATTTCCTAGAGATAGTTTTAAGACTTTGTTTTGTGTGTGTGATTTTTCTTGACAGGGTTCCTCTGTGTAGCCCTAGCTATTCTGGAACTCACTCTGTAGACCAGGCTGGCCTTGAACTCACAGAGATCCACCTGCCTCTGCCTCCCGAGTGCTGGGATTAAAGCCATGCACCACCACAGCTGGCCATTAAAGTTTCAAACTGTCATATGAGTGGTGGGATTTGAACCCTGGTGCTTTGGAAAAGCAGTCAGTGCTTTTAACCACGGAGCATCTCTCCAGCCCAAGATGTCACTATTTAATTTTAGGTTTGGGGGCAAATTACCACCACTTCATTTTCTTCTACAAATTAGTATTCAGAAACTCAATTTTTTTAACCTTACATTTTTTTATGCAGCATTTTCAAAACATACATAGAAGCCAAAATGTACTGAAATAAGTAGACTTAATTGCGTTAATACCATTTTTTGTCTGCTAGTCTAGTCCACAGAGCTTCTCTCTGGCTTAGGCCTCTGTGTTGCTGGATCATATTGAAGTTCCCTGGTAAATAGTGGTTTCTGCAAGTCTACAGAAGAAAAAACTCACTTAGACTGGTCTTCTGTAGGGCAGAGTCTGACTTTGTAGTTCAGGCAGGCTTCAAACTAAGTATTCTCTTGCCTTAGCCTCTGGCTGCTGCATTTATAGGCATGAGACACTATGCCTGGCTCCTTGGCTCCTTAGAGTATTGTTGATTTCTTTCTTTTACTTTTTTTTTTGTTGTTGTTGTTGTTCTGAGGGTTAAACTCAAGGCGTTGAGTATGTTAAGTTCTGCTACTGAGCTGTACTCAAAGATCCCAAAAAGTTGTAAATATTGTTGGGGGAGTTATTGGTGAGGAGTGAGTGCTGTTCTGCTTCTGAGCTAGACTGTCAACCAGACTATATATTAATCTCTCTCCTCCTACCCTCTTTACACTTCATAGGAACTCACCATATGACTCCTGGCCTAGAACTCACTAAGTAGATGAGGCTGGCCTTGAACATAGAGATCTTCCTTTCTGCTTTTGTTTCCCCAGTGCTAGGATTAAAGGTGTATACCACCCTGCCTTCCCAGGCTTTGAATTTCCTTTGATAAATATTAGGTCTCTTAGGAAGATTGTGATGAACTATTTGATTAAACCTGATATGGTGGTATGCAATTATTCCTACGTAGGCTGGGGCAGGAAATCTTTTGTTTGTCTGGGGTTTTTTTTGTTTGTTTTTGTTTTATTTATTATTTATTTTTTGATTTTTCAAGACAGGGTTTCTCTGTTACACAGAGCCCTGGCTGTCCAGACTCACTTTGAAGGCCAGACTGGCTTCGAACTCACAGAGATCTGCCTGCCTCTGCATCCCAAGTGTTGGGATTAAAGCCAGCCTGGTCTACAAAATGAGTTCAGGACAGCCAAAGATATACAGAGAAACTCTGTCTCGAAAAACCAAAAGGTTAAAAAAAAATAATTTACTATATATTTTCTACTTATGAGTGTTTTGATTGTATGTATGTATGTATGTATGTTTATATGCATGCATACATGCATGCCTGGTGCCTACAGAGGCCAGAGTAGGGCATCAAATTACCTAGAGCTGGAGTTACAGACAGTTGTGAGCTGCCATGTGGGTGCTGGGAAAAAGAAAGAAATCTTCCTGTCTTTTTCTCCTTTGAATCTGGAATCAATGGTGTGTGCCACCCTGTCCAACTTCAGGAAGATCAGTTGATCCCTATGAGACCCTTAAGAAAAAAAGGCAAGCCGGGCGGTGGTGGCGCACGCCTTTAATCCCAGCACTTGGGAGGCAGAGGCAGGCGGATCTTTGTGAGTTCGAGGCCAGCCTGGTCTACAAAGTGAGTCCAGGACAGCCAAGGATACACAGAGAAACCCTGTCTCGAAAAAAACCAAAAAAAAAAAAAAAAAAAAAAAAGAAAAAAAGGCAGACAGACCCACATGATGGCTCATAACCATCTGTAACTCCCAGTCCAAGGGGTCCCAATGCCATTTTTGATGGTACCAGGAACATGTTGTGTGAGCAGACATACACATGGGCAAAGGATTCATACACATAAATTAAAAATAAATAAATCTTAAAAAAATTACTTATCCATGTTGTGATGGCTCACACCTTTAATCACAGCACTCAGAGGGAGAGGTAGTGGGATCTTTGAGTTCTTGGACAACTAGGGCTATACAAAGAAACCCTTTCTCTAAAAACAAAACTTAAAAGATTTATGACACTATGAAGTATATTTTGGGGAAAATGGCAGAAATGAATTCTCTACTATTACCACAGCAGTTTTATGTAGTTTACATATTCTTCCTCATTTGTGTATCCCAGGTTGGCCTGGTACTTCTAGTCCTCCTGCCTCTTCCTCCTAAGTCTGGGACAAATGTTTTCTATATTTGTCTGTCTCTGTATTCTATGGATCCTAGTATACATAATACACAATTTAGACAAGTTCACTTTTAATTATATCTTAAATATTTTGGTAGTCTTTGATATGAACTTATAAAGAGCCTACTTTTGTTATATAAGGGTAGGTAAGGAAACTAGGGTGGGTGAGATGGCTCTGAAGGTAAAGATACCTGCTGACTTCCCATTCCCAGGACCCAGGTGTTAGATGGGAGAGGAGTTGTCTGTCCTCTGTGTATACCTCAGCACATGAATGACTGTACACACACACACACACACAAAATTGTGATAAAAATATTAAAAAAAATTGGTTCTAGTAAATATTATTGTTTTTGTTTTGAGACAGGGTCTTGTATAGCCTGGTCTAGCCTTGAATTCACTACGTGGCAGGGCATTATCTTGAACTCCTGATCCCCCTTTCATGTCCCAAGTGTTGGGATTATAGTTGTGTGCTACCACATCCATTATTTTTTTCCCAAGACAGGGTTTCTCTGTGTAGCCCTGGCTGTCCTGGACTTGCTCTGTAGACCAGGCTGGCCTTGAACTCACAGAGAGATCCCCCTGCCTCTGCCTTCTGCCTGCACCACAACGCCCGGCTACATCCAGTTTATGCCATGTTGGTACTTGAACTGAGGGCTTTGTGCGTACTAAACAAGTACTACCAATTGAGCTATATCCCCTATTCTTGCTATTTTATAATTATATCACATTTGAAAATATTTGTATTGGTTTTCCAGTTGGTTTCCCAATTACTGTGTAGACCCAACCCCACTTAGCTTCAGAGATCAGACATAATTAACTCTCAAAACATGAAGAAATGTAGCATTGGATCAGTTCTGGGAGAACAGTTTTTTGTTTGTTTGTTTGGTTTTGTTTTTTTTTTTTTTAATCTTTAAACCCTGACAATATCCCATTAACAGCAACCTTGGGCTGGTGTCTACATATATATGAAATTTACACATACAACCAGAATAAGTCAAGAGGTAAAAGGACATTATAGAGCAGGTAAAAAATAAAGCCAGGCACAGTGGCACATACTTGTAATCTCAGCACTTGTTCATGAGTGCAGTATGTTTTGTAGTGAGTTCAAGGTCAGACTGGACTGCATAAGACCCTCAAGAAAACCATCCAACAGGTAAAAAATAAACTAGCAATCAAAAAATAAGGATAGAGCCGGGCGGTGGTGGCGCACGCCTTTAATCCCAGCACTTGGGAGGCAGAGGCAGGCGGATCTTTGTGAGTTCGAGGCCAGCCTGGTCTACAAAGCGAGTCCAGGACAGCCAGAGGTATTCAGAGAAACCCTGTCTCGAAAAACCAAAAAAAAAAATAATAATAAAATAAAATAAGGATAAATGTAGACTAGAAAGTGGGGGTTGTTACAGGGTGTGATGGCACAGGCCTTTAAGTTAAAGTTCAAACCAGCTTGGCGAGATTGCGTGTACCTTTAATCCTATTGCTTGGGAAGCAGAGGCAGGCGGATCTCTGAGTCTGAGGCCAGCCTGGTTATAAAGTGAGTTCCAGTACAGCCAAGGCCACACAAATAAACCCTGTCTCAAAAACCAAGTGGTGGACATCTTTAATCCCAGGACTGAGGAGGCAGAGGCAGGCAGATCTCTGTGAGTTCGAGGCCACCCTGGTCTACAAAGCGAGTCCAGGACAGCCAGAGATACACAGAGAAACCCTGTCTTGAAAAACAAAAGAAAGAAAGAAAGAAAAAGTTCAAGCCAAGTGGTGAAGTGCACACCTTTAATCCCAGTACCTGGGAGGTAGAGTCAATCAGATCTCTGAGTTTGAGGCCACCCTGGTCTATAGAGAGAGTCCAGGACAAAGCTGTGTACAGCTGTTACACAGAGAACCCCTGTCTTGAAAATCCTTAAAAAAAAAAAAAAAGGAGACTAGGGCTGGATACATGGCTCAGTGCTAAAGAGCACCAGCTGCTGTTCCAGAGGACATGCATATTTCTAGCACCCACCTGGTCACTTATGGCTAAGTTCCTCGGTAGCCAGGGCTATATGGAGAAACCCTGGCTCTAAAAACAAACAAACAAACAAAAAAAGTCATGCTCAGCCCTAAAATAACTTAAACTAGAGGCTGAGAAAAATGTAAGAGGCTACTAATGAAGACTTTAAAGTTATTTACTTACATATACACATGCCTGTATTTGTGTCTGGAAGGCAGAAGAGGGTGTTAGATCCCTTGGAGCTTAAGTTACAGGTGGTTGTGATCCCCATGATATGGGTGGTGGGAAACAAAACTCTGGTTCTCTGCAAGAGCGGCAAGTGCCCTTAACCTCTGAGCCTTGTCTCCAACCACAGAAATTTTCAAAGAGCTTTGTGCATAGTAGGTATTTGTATACTTCAAAAGGTTATGGAGTCTCATTGTAGAAGAGACCTTAGTTTACTACTTCTCTAAAATTTTGGAATGCATGGATTATTAGTGTTATTATTTGAAATGAGGGTCTTACTGTGTAGCCCTGACTGGCCTGGAACTCAAAGATCTGCCCAAGTGCTGGGTGTATACCACCATACCTGGTCTAGATATATATTGTAGCATTAGAAACATTGGTGTGTGTAGTATTTGGCCTTGTGGCCAATTTCCATTCCTATTTTCTGTAGACTTCCTTTGGATTGATATTAAACTGTATTTGAGAGCATTGTGTAATGAACTGTTGACATGATCTAGATTTTAAAGTAATTTTAATAACCCCTGGAATTTTTATAACTATTTCAAAAGATAGTAATGAAGTTGGACAAAAAAATAATTCAGGTGCTAGGCATGGTGCTCCAGGCCTTTAGTCCTTGCATTTGATAGGCTGAGGCAAGCAAGTCTGAGTTCCAGGCCAGCCAGGGTTACAGGATGACCCCTTGTCTCAAAGACAAAGAAACAAAAAGCTGATATGAAAACACAGCAGGTAGCTGGGCGGTGGTGGCGCACGCCTTTAATCCCAGCACTTGGGAGGCAGAGGCAAGGCAGATCTCTGTGAGTTTGAGGCCAGCCTGGTCTACAAAAGCGAGACCAGGACAACCAGAGCTGTTACACAGAGAAACCCTGTCTCGAAAAACAAAAAAAGAAAAAAGAAAGAAAACACAGAGACTTCTCAGAAGAAAGAATTTCTTATTTGAAACCTGGAAGAGACATTTCTGACAGGAAGAACATGTGTGGAGGATTAGAGATGAGAGGGTGAGCCATACAGTGAGAAGAAACAGTAGGTCTAGGGACTTGGTGAGAATTCCAAATGAATAAGACATAGCTGATGAGAGATCCAGTAAGTGCTGCTAAAAGAGCCTTGTAAGCCACTTTAGGGAATCTTGGTTTTATCATGCATTTGGGCTTTTTAAAGAAAGCGTCTTAGCTATAACGGAGAAGAGATATGCCAGACACATGTTGCATTAATACAAGAAATGTTCTACAGTAAGCAAGCAGAGAAAAGTGAGCTTTAAAAGATACAGAATGGAGCCAGGCGTGGTAGTGCACCCTTTAATCCCAGCACTCGGGATGTAGAGGCAGGTGAATCTCTGTGAGTTCAAGGCCAGCCTGGTCTACAAAGTGAGTGAATCCAGGACAGCTAGTTATACACAGAGAAACCTTGTCTCGAAAAACAAACAAAATACAGAATGACAGCTGGGACATGGTGGCACACATCTTTAATCCCACCACTTGGGAGGCAGAGGCTGGTGGATCTCTGAGTTCAAAGCCAGCCTGGTCTACAAAGTGAGTCCAGGACAGCCAATGATACACAGAGAAACCCTGTCTTGAAAAAACCAAAAAGGAAAAAAAAAAAAAAAAAAGGGCCGGGTGTGGTGGTGTACGCCTTTAATCCCAGCACTCGGGAGGCAGAGGCAGGCGGATCTCTGAGTTCGAGGCCAGCCTGGTCTACAAAGCAAGTCCAGGACAGCCAGGGCTGTTACACAGAGAAACCCTGTTTCGAAAAACCAAAAGAAAAAAGAAAAAGAAAAACCAAAAAGGAAAAAAAAAATGGTTTTAGCCAGTAAGTATGGTGATGTCATCTATAATCCAGAACTTAGGAGTCTGAGTTAAAAGCTAGCCTGGACTACATAATGAGGCCTTGTCTCAAAACAAAATAGTGAAAAATAGACAAAAGCTTTGTATTGAAGTTGAAAATCTCCATGATTGAAGACTGGTGAGGTTAAGGTTTAAATTGTTACAGTTTCAGTTTTTCACAGCCATCACCCCTCTCATTTTCATTGGTAAATAGTCTGACTTACTTTTTTTTTTTTTTTTTTTTTTTTTTTTGGTTTTTCGAGACAGGGTTTCTCTGAATATCTCTGGCTGTCCTGGACTCGCTTTGTAGACCAGGCTGGCCTCGAACTCACAGAGATCCGCCTGCCTCTGCCTCCCAAGTGCTGGGATTAAAGGCGTGCGCCACCACCACCCGGCTTCTGACTTACTTTTTTTAACCTTTGCTAGAATGAATTTCAAACCATGAAGTAACCTGTCTAGCTGAACTCTGAGTTGGAGGCCAGCCTGGTCTGCAAAGAGAGTCCAGGACAGACAGGTTTCTGTTAAACAGAGAAACCCTGTCTTGAAAAAAAACGGGTTGAGGGGGTGATCTCTGAGTTCAAAGCCAGCCCAGTCTACAGAGTGAGTTCCAGGGCAGCCAGGGCTACACAGAGAAACTCTGTCTCCAAAAACAAAGAAGACTGGAGGGATGGCTTAGTGATTAAAAGTTCTGTTGAACTTCCAGTAGACCTGGGTTCGAGCCCGGTTCCCACATAGTGGATCACAATCATCTGTAACTCTAGTTCTGGGCGATCTGATGCTGGGAATAAAGGTGTGTGACACAGACTGGAGAGGTGGCTCAGCGGTTAAGAGCAATGGCTGCTCTTCCAAAGGTCCTGAGTTCAATTCCCAGCAACAACATTCTGGCTCACAACCATCTATAATATGATCAGACGCTCTCTTCCGGAAAGCAGATGTACATGCAGACAGAATACCCATATACATAAAAATAAATAAATCTTTAAAAAAAAAGGGTGTGTGCCTCTTGGCTGATCTTTGTGTGTCTGTGCTGAGGTGGAGGTGGGTAGGGGGTGCATGCAGTATATTTGTAGAGGTCAGGTGATACTTTTCAAGAATTGGCTTTCTTCACTGTGGGTTATAGGGATCTATTTTAGGTTATTAGGCTTGCTTGACAAGTACTTTTACCCACTGAGACATCTTGCTGTGCCAAGACATTTATTTTACATTAAGAAATTTTATATTTTAAGTAAATATAAGAAATATGCTTTATATTTATTAAACACAAAAGAAAATCTGTGTACTTATGCTTACTTTTTACGTAAAGAAATCTTGGATGAGTATTTGATATGGTATGGTGTAAACCATCTTCAGAACTTTTCAGAGTTGGTCAATATTTTGACTTTGTAATCATTTCTGCTTCACAAATATATCATGATGGCAGAAGTATGTATAGTGCCACTTTAGAAATTGCTGGAAGTTTTATCCTAATCTCAGGCCAATTTCTTTGGGAGATAGGCAGTCCAGAGTGTTGACAGCGTGCTTGAGGATTGGTTTAACAGTTTCCTCATTTAAAAAAAAGTTTTATTTATTTATTATGTATACAGTATTCTGCCTGCATGTATGCCTATACTCCAGAAGAGGGCACCAGATCTCATTATAGATGGTTGGGAGCCGCCTTGTGGTTGCTGGGAATTGAACTCAGGACCTTTGGAAGAACAGCCTGTGCTCTTAACCTCTGAGCCATCTCTCCAGCCCCCCTCATTTTGTTTTTATTGATTTAGTATTCCTCAATTTGTTTATTTTTTGAAACAGGGTGTCACTGTCTAGCTCAGGCTTGCCTCAAAATTGCCTTCCAAATGTTGGAATTACAGGTATATTCCACCACACCTTGCTCATGCTGTCTTATTTTCTTTAGAATCCACAGTTAAAGTGTCATTGTGCTTCTGGTAGGAGCATAGTGGTGGGAAGGTGACAGTAAAAATTTGTGCTGGTCGTGGTGGTATACACATTTAATCCCAGCACTCCAGAGGTGGAGGCAGGCGGAACTCTGAGTTCAAGGCCAGCCTGGTCTACAAATCGAGTCCAGATAGCCAGGGCTGTTACACAGAGAAACCTTGTCTCAAAAATAAAAGCAACAGTAAAAAATTTGTATGCAGAGGTCGTTTGTCTCTTGAACTCTTTTTTTTTTTCTCCTTCCTGCTAGTTGTCCTTTGATCATAGTGTGACACACACACCCCATAAAAATAATGTTAAAAAAAAAGGTATCTGTATTTTTCGCTGAGAACCCCAATCTCAGGTGTTATTTCTCACATTTCATTAGTAAAGCTACATTCACTGTGGTGTAAACCTTTTCAAAAAGGAGCATGACCAAGAGCAGAGCTCTTGAAAAAAAGTTTATATATAGTAGGACTTTAGCAATGGGCATAGAAAAGTTGAGTAGGAGTGAGTCTCCTTAGGATGAAACTATGGGACTTGATGATTGATGGTGTATTCATAGTTGAGAAAGGGTGAAAAGTCTCAGAAAGCTCACATTTAGCAACCTGCTGGGGTTTTTGTTGTTTTTTGTGTGTGTGTATTTGTTTTTTTTTTTTTTTTTTGTTTTGTTTTTGGCTTGATTGTTTCCTGAGTAATTCTTGGTCTTAAAGAAATATTTATTTTCCAGCTTATTATGAGGGATATTACAAAGGATATAGGTAGGTGAGTAGGTGAGTGATTGGAGGACACAGAACTTGTACATTCCCTTTGTGGACATGAACCTCATGTCCTCCAGGAACCTCACATTTGCTTTTTTTGTTTTGTTTTGTTTGTTTTTCGAGACAGGGTTTCTCTATGTAACAGCCTTGGCTGTCCTGGACTTGCTTTGTAGACCAGGCTGGCCTCGAACTCACAGAGATCCACCTGCCTCTGCCTACCAAACACTGGGATTAAAGGTGTGCGCCACCACGCCCGGCCTCACATTTGCTTTTTAAGAAGCTCTCTGAAGCCTGTCATTTCTGGTTTTTATGTAGATTTCATTACATGTGTATGCTTGGTTAACCGTTAGCATTACTACCCTCCCTTGATCTTTCAGGTAATCAGATTCCATCCTGAAAGCTGCCACGAGCCTCTAGCTATTGGAGTCAACCTCAGTTACCTACCCTAAGACACCATTTTGAGGGTTCCAAGGACTTTTAGGAGTTGTACGCTAGGAAACAGGGCTGAAGATCCAGGTACACTAAGACACCGTTTTGAGGGTTTCCAAGGACTTTTAGGAGTTGAACGCTAGGAAGCAGGGCTGAAGATCCATGTGTTTCATGTTTGCCACATAAGAAAATCTGTATTCCTCCAATTCACTCTTCCCCCACAAAAGAAGTTTACTTTTTAATTAAAATGTAATGGGTTTTTGTTTTTTTTTTTTTTTGAAGGTTATCTTTTTATTGGATTTTGGGGAGAGGGAATTTCATATCATGCATTCATCTCCCACTTCTCCTCAGATCCATTCTCCTCCCTTGAAATCTCTCTATAAAGGAAAAAAAAATCTTATTGGAAGCTGTAGTGTATCACAGTGGGTCCCACAATATTCCCTTTTGTCCACACTTTTTTGCTTGCAAATGTTCATTACAATGACTTGTTGGTCTGGTAGGAGGCCTCTTGATTATGTTCCTTTGTCAATACCAGAACCTCACTGGGACTCCTCTCAGATATCCTGCTGTTGCCCTGCGTCATGGAGATCCTGTAGTTTGGATCTGTAGAACTGGCCTTTTCATGCTCTCCCGTATTTCATCCATGAGGCAGATGTTGGGGTGGGCCAATTCAAAGTTCTGGTTCTGGGCCTGCAACCCTCACACCCAGGACCAGCTCTACTGTGTTGCCAAGACAAGATGCAGGGCCTGCTCTCCTAAGTGCTGCAGCATGTGAGGGGCAGGGACAGCTCTCAGCTCTTGTGACCCCATCAGGGCCAGTTCTCCTGTCTGTCACTGGTGGTGAGGGCAAAAGGGAGGGGGAATCTTTCCCTCTCCAACACCACCACAAAGCAGACAAAAGAGGGCTGGCTCTCCCACACTCTCACTCTGAGGGCTGGCTCACCTACAACCCCCACATCCAGGGCCAGCTGTCCTGTGCTGCCCAGTTGAGGTACAGGGCCTGCTCTTCAGATTGGTACAGCTGGTGAAGGACAGGGCCAGCTCTCCTGCTCTCATGACCCCAGGGTCAGGTCTCTCACCTGCTATGGGTAATGAGGGGAGAGAGAAAGGAAGGTATCTCTCCCTCATCCATGCACAATGGGGAGATGAGTGGTAGGGCCATCTTTCCCAAGCTCATTCATAACTCCTGAAATATGAAGGGCCTGCTCACTTGAGTACTGCAGCTGGATAGGGGCAGGCTCAGCTCTCCTGTTCTCATGCCTCTAGGGCCATTTCTGCACAGCTCTCAGACATCAATATGTCCACAGTTGACTGCCCAGACCAGGGCACTGACTTTTGATGGTAACAGACCCTTGCTGCTGAAAGGCCATGGTCCCAGATATGGCTCCTGTTGGCAGCAGAGGCCAGGACCCCACCACGGTCCTAGGTGGCATTACTGTCTACTTGCATTAGGTTGTTCCTCACTACCCTCAAGAGGCAAATTCTTCTTCTCTGTGTTGTGCCCACATCCTTCTGTTTCTCTTTCTCTTCCATTTCTCCACTACTTTCTCCTCTTAGTGGTACTTGTGTTCTCTGAGTATCTGGGCTTCTCTTGTGAGTGGTCTCAGGAATACTATGCCCCACTACTTGTGCATTGTATGTTATGGTGCCTGTCAGGGATCATCTCCAGTATGATCTGACTACCAGGCCTGTGTGGTTCCAGATTGGTGTTCATCTCAGGCTAGCTCCCTGTCCAGGCCCATGGTACCAGTCTGATGGTTTTCTGGGATCCATGGTGCCATGCAGGGTCCTAGTCTCTGGCTTGCTTTCTGTCCTAGGAGCCCCTCTTGTGTTTGGTGCTGGACTGGTGGTCATTACAGGCTAGCTCCCTGTGTGGGTCACCTGGCACTAAACTGATGGTCTCAGGATTGCTTTTCTCAGAGAATGTTGGGCTTCTAATCATTCAGATGTTCATAGGTCAGAACACTGAATGTAGACATAGTCTCTCTCCTCTCTGCCACCTACTGATGCACATGTGACACAGCTGCCACATCTGCAATGCCTCTAGGGCAAGTTTTTGTTTTGTTTTGTTTGGTTGGGTTTTTTTTGGTTTTTCGAGACAGGGTTTCTCTGTGTATCTCTGGCTTTCCTGGACTTGCTTTGAGACTAGGCTGGCCTCAAACTCAGAGATCCACCTGCCTCTGCCTCCCGAGTGCTGGGATTAAAGGCCATCATGCCCAGATGGGGCAAGTTTTTTGTTTTTGTTTGTTTTAAGACTGAGTGTCTTTCTGTAGTCCTGGCTGTCCTGGAACTAGCTCTGTAGACTGGGCTGGCCTTGAACTCACAGAGATTCACCTGCCTCCAGAGTGCTAGGATTGATTAAAGGGTGTGTCACCACTGCCTGCCTGGCAAAAGTTAATTATTTTTTTGGAAAACTTTGCAGCCAACTAACAACTCCTGTTTAATCATACCTGTTGTTACCTTGCAAAACCTATCAAGCTGGCAAATGTGTGTATCCACTGTGCCAACTTTCTGGTCCCTAATCTGAACACTTGGGATGCCAAGGCAGAAGGACTTGAGTTTGAGGCCAGCCTGGGCTACAGTGTGAGACTGTCTCAAAAAAAGGAACAGGGGCAGGTAGGAGGGTTGGGGAAATATGGCTCAGTAGTTAAATGCTCTTTCTGTGTGATCATAGGGACCAGAGTTTTAATCCCACCACCAGTAACCAGTAACAAGCTGGGCTTCCTCCAGATGCCTGGGACTCCAGCTCCAAGAGGTCCAGTGATACCATATAATGAACTCTGTGCTCTTATATGTGTGGAACTGCACACACGTACAGATATACACATACAGATAAATAATGAGAAAATAAAAATTACAGGAGACATAGCTCAGTAGTTAAGAGCACAAACTGCTTTTGCAGAGGACCCAAGCAGATGTGTTGACTTAACTACCAGCTTGAGGAACTCCAACACACTCTCTGGATTCATGTGCACATACCCACCTCCTACACACATATACATGATTAAAAAATAAAAATTTTAAAATAACACAAAAACTGCATAATGAACAAGAGCCAGGAAAAACAAGAGTGATCTACAGAGATTGCAGAAAGTTTATATTTTATTGTAGTAGTATATGTTTGTATATTATAGAGGTAACAAAATAAAAGGTTGAAATAGAAATGCAAATTAAGACTTTCTTAAAACATGACCAGATGAAGAACTAAGCAGAAATAGAACTAATAAAGGATTAAATGGTATTAAATCAGTTGACATACCTAAAGAAGAATATGTGAAGTAGAAGATAGCAATGAAGATATTACCAAGCCAGATGAGCTACCACATGCCTGTAATTCCAGGGCTGGGAGGCCGAGGCAGGAGGGGCCAGGCCAGTCTGGACTACAGAGCCAAACCCTATGTCAGAAGGAACAAACAAACAAGATACTGTTGAGAATGCAACATGGAGACACAGAGAGACAAAAGTCATGGTGGAAGCCGGGCGTCATGGCACACCCCTTTAATCCCAGTGCTCAGGAAGCAGAGGCAGGCAGATCTCTGTGAGTTCAAGGCTAGCCTGGTCTTACAGAGTTCCAGGACAGCCAGGGCTACACAGAGAAACCCTGTCTTGAAAAGCAAAAGAACAAACAAACAGACAAAAAGAAATCCAGTGAATCCCAAGGAATAAATAACATTAACTTTGACAAGTCACAGTGGAACTACAGGCCAGTGGCAAACCTCAGAAGCAGCTAAAACCAACAGACTGCTATAAGCTGAAAACTGATTTTCCCAGCTGTAACAACAGAGGACATTGGAATTCTGTCTTGTGTACTGAGACAAAACAGCTGTCAGCCTTGAAATGGCATACTCAGTAAAATGCTTTCACAATAGATATAATGAGACAAAAATCTTAGAAGAGCATTTGCTACCAACAGAACAAGATTCCAAGGGATATAATTCAGATAAAATAAGTCTCATCTCAAATAGAAACCTCGGCCGGGCGGTGGTGGCGCACGCCTTTAATCCCAGCACTTGGGAGGCAGAGGCAGGCGGATCTCTGTGAGTTCGAGGCCAGCCTGGTCTACAAAGCGAGTCCAGGACAGCCAGAGCTGTTATACAGAGAAACCCTGTCTCGAAAAACCAAAAAAACAAAACAAAACAAATCAAATAGAAACCTCAAGGTACTTTGCAGTGGCCACATAATATTTGAATCAGATATATACATTGTACTATTATAGGATGCTTTATGTTTCAAATTTTGCTTCATTAACTGAATTTACTCTGGACATATATCTGGACATATTTGTGCATGTAGTATTTCATGTTAATGTGATTCTAGGACTATATACTACTGAATCAAAAAGGAATTTCTTATTTTTTACTTTATATTGATTTGTGATAAAATAAGATAGAATAAAAAAACTAGTTGTGGAAGCTGTAGTGTGTCACACAGTGTACCTTTTCCCCCCCACATACCTTTCTTTGGAAAATTTCATTGCAATGATCCAATAGTCTGTTTTGAAGCCTCTGGCTTCTGCTACTCTTCAATATTGGATCTTCATAGGACTCCTAGGATATCCTATTGTAGCCCTGTATCGTGAAGATCCTGCAGCTTTGGATCTGCAGAACTGGCCCTTTCAAGCACTCGAGCAGATTATAGATTGGGGTAGATGTTGGGGTGGGCGAACTCAAAGCCCTGTCTCTGGGCCTGGGTGCTAGCTGAGTTGGTCAGCCCACAGCTTCCCAGCACTGCTCCCGCTAGCTCTCCCAATGCGGCAGCTGGCAAGGGTCAGCTCTCCTGCTCTCACACCCACAGGGCCAGTTCTCCCACCTGCCACACGTAGGGAGAGGGCTAATTTCCCACCCCACATCAGATGAGGGACATGGCAAGCTCTCCAGCGCTAATGCCCTCAGTGCTGCTCTACTGTGCTGCCCAGGGATGGGATCAGGTCAGTAGTGTAGTGTAGTGGCCCTCGAGGGCTGGGGCCAGCTCAGCAGTGTCTCAGCAGTCGAACCAGGGCCATTTGCATGTCCTTTGGGGATGACACAGGCCTGGGATGTCAACTCAGACCCCAGCTGCCTTGGACCACAGATCCAGACACACACACCCATCACCTGTGCCCCCTCCTCCCCTTCCCCTGGCAGCAGCATGTCCCCATGGTCTCCAGTAGCAGCTCAGATCACAGACATCTACTTGATCTTTCGTGGTAACTTGGGCCACAGACATTGATACAGACCCCAGCTGCAGCAGGACCACCAACTCAGACATAGCCTTTGGTGGCAGTCCAGGCCAGGACCTCACCATGGCCTCCTCTTATCCTCACTGACATCAAGTCTCCAGCTCCACCTTTATCCACAGTGTATGAACCTCTCACTTTGCTTCTCCATCTTTCCCATCTCTCCACCATGCATTTGTCCACTGTAGTAGCGTCTGGGGCAAGTACTTGGATGTCTTTCTTCCAGCCTCAGGACTTTCTTGGTATTTGTAAAATTGCTTTTTTAAGAGGATTTTATCAATTTACATTTCATTCAACAGACTGTGCCAGCTTTATTTACAAATGATTGTTTGGACTAGTTTTAAATAACAAAGATTGACATTTCTTACCAGATATTTATATCTTAGACAGAAATGTCTCTGTGTACTTCTCTTGGTTTGATTTTAAAAATGTGTTCTGAGTTTGAGCCCTAGCCCAACCCCTCCTCAAATTTTTTTTGTAGTTGGGTGTGGTGTCACCCGCCTTTAATGCAAGCACTTTGAAAGCAGAGGCAGGCAGATCTCTCTGTGAGTTCAAGGCCAGCCTGATCTACAGAGTGAGTTCCAGGATAACCAGGGCTACACAGAGAAACTCTGTGTGGAAAAAATTTTTAAAAACAAAACAAACAAAAAACTGTCTTGAACCGTCTGTCAGTGGTGGAATATTCCTTTAATCCCAGCACTCGAGAGGCAAAAGCAGGTGGGTCTCTTGAGTTCAAGGCCAGCCTGGTGTACAGAGTGAGTTCCAGGGCTTCCAAGGCTGCTATACAGAGAAACCCTGTCTCTAAAAACCAAAAAAAAAGTTAATGAAAATACATTCCTTCTAATAGAAAATTTTTCTTTATCCCTTTTCAGTTTGTTTGTTTATTTATTGGTTTTTGAGACAGGGTTTCTGCATAGCCCTGGCTATCCTGGAATTGGTTTGTAGACCAAGCTGGCCTGGAACTAACAGAGATCGGCCTTGTTTGTTTTTAAAAAAACATAGGTGCATTCTGTGCTGGTGAAATGATCCAATCCAGGCCAAATTAAGTTATTATATAAAGACAGGTTTATTGGATATGAGAGGGAGAAAGAGAAACTATACGCAGAGATAGAAAGGAGAGAGACAGATGGGAGGGAGTGGGAAGGGAACAAGGGAGGGGGAGAGAGAGGGAGCCCCCAAAATGTCCTCATTATATAGGAAAGGGCTTCTAGGGATGGGGCATGCCCTGTAACAGGTAGAAACTGAGGCACGCTGGGAGAATCTGGAGATCAGGTCCAGTCCTAACACGCTTGTCTCTGTCTCTCAAGTGCTGGGATTAAAGGCAAGAATTCCATGTTTTAACGTGAACTTGAATGTAAGATATCATTTTTTAAATAATTTACTTTTTATTTCTTCAAGTTACATCTCAATCACAATCCCCTCCCTACTCCCCCCTCCAGTCCCACCCTCCCACCCTCTTCCCCCTCAACCCCCATCCTCTTCCTTTTTTTTTTTTCTTTTTTTTAAGTTTAAGGTATATCTTTTCCCCCCCAACAGCTCCCCCTTTCAATCCAACATTTGGGTCTTTCTCTTATAATAATAAGATATCATTTTTAACTTTCTTTTCTGTTCCTTTGCTGTTTCAGGTGCAAGTGAAAGCGTAGGAAAGCATATGCTTGAAGCTTGTGACAGCAACCTGGAGATGGCGGTCACTATGTTTCTGGATGGTGGAGGAATTGCTGAGGAGCCCAGTACCAGTTCAGCAAGTGTCTCTACTGTCAGACCACACACAGAGTATGAATTTATTATTTACTGTAGCAGTTACTTTTTGCCTAAACATTTTTATCAATGTTAGGTCAGTTTTCTAGTTTTGAAAACATTAAAGGTTGAAAACCTCTGAAAAATACCACATGGAAATTTTTGTATTTAATATACCTTAAATTCTCTAGAGCACTGTCTTGTTTGTCTGTTTAACCGTTTCAGTCCTCAAAAGAACTGTGTGGGTTAGAGGCAGGCAGGCAGACTACATAGTGCAACTGCTTGATTATAATTGGCTGAGATTGGGGTTCGTGTGATCCACAGCCACCAGCTATACAACAGAAATAATTTTATTGGCTGAGGATTGAGCTCAGTTGGTAGTTTGCCTTGCAAAGTTCAAGAAGTCTGGACTAAAGCCCCAACACTGAATAAATGAGACTTTGTGACACGTACTTGTAACCCTAGCTCTCAAAAATATTTCAAGGTAACTCACTTTTCTGAGAAAATTTAGGGGGAAAAAACTACATTTGGAAATATGAGCTTCATTAGACAGTATCTGCTTTTTAAAAAGATTTATTTATTTTTAAGTATATATGAGTGCACTGTCTGCATGCACACTTGCAGCCAGAAGAGGGGATCAGATCACATTGTGGATGGCTGTGAGCCACCATGTGGTTGCTGGGAATTGAACTCAGGACCTGAAGAGCAGCCAGTGCTCTTAACCACTGAGCCATCTCTCCAACCCCAATATTTGCTTTTTAACTGCTGTATAGCTCAGGAAAAAAATGGCCATGCTCTAGTTTTCTCACAGGCAAAATAATAATAAATATTCCAATCTACAGTTTTTGGAACTTGCTATGTAGATGAGGATGATGCTGAACTTCGATCTCCTATCTCTGCGTCCTAAGAGCTAGGGCAAAATTTTATCTGTCTTCGGGAAGTATTAGACCTGAACCGAGTTTGGACTACTGTAGGTACATGCCACTGCACTCAGGTCCCCATGGGTTTTATTTTTGAGATACCATTGCTATGCAGCCTAGGCTGGCTGTGAAGCCATGAACATCCTGTGTACTAGGATTCCAAGGGTCAGGGTTTTGTTTTTATTAAATTAGGCATAATTTAAGAACCAGGTCATATGCAAGTATTGTTCCTTTGTTGAATTAGTTTCCGATTAATAGAATATTGTTTTTACCTGAGTTATGAACTTTACCTTACAAACTTTTTGCTTGTTGTTTCTTTTCTATTGACCATTTGTCTCAAGAGTGTATGGATATTTTTCCCCGGCATGTATCTGTGTGTACCATGTGCATTCCTGTTGCCATGGAGACCAGAATAGGCTGTTGGCTCCCCTGGGAATGGAGTACAGATGGTTATGAGACACCATATCAGTCCTAGAAATCAACCCTGGGGTCCTCTGGAAGAACAGCCATTGCTCTTAACCATTGCATCATCAGCCCTGGTATAATAAACTTTTTAAATATAACTTTAAAGTTTATCAAAATGCTTGAGGTTTCACCTAGAAAAAAATAAAGTCTATAAAATAAATATTTTTACTGAGTTATTGATGAGTAATTATATTGATTTATGAAGATAAACCTTGAAAAGAATATTTTAGTTTTTATTTTTTGATTTTTTTTTTTCTCCTTGGTTCTGGGGATCAACGGACCCTTGCAAATATTAGACATGTGTTATACTGCTAAGCTTGCTGATAATAGGCTTTAAGTTATGTATTTAAAATCTTACTTACATTTATCACTCTGTGAGTGTGTGTATGGATGTGCACATGTCTTGGCACGGGTGGAGGTTAGAAGACAAATTTTGGAAGTCAGTTTTCTGCTTTTCCCGTGTGTGTCCTGGGAATTAAATTTAGATCACAGAGACCTGACAGCAGCCATCTTCACTCAGTGAGCGAGCCACCTCCCCAGCCCCAGGGTCATCTGTTAAAAGATGTGTCATTACTGGGGCTGGGGTATGGTTCAGCATCAGGAGTGCCAGCTGCTCTTCTGGAGGACTAAAGGTTCTTACCAGCCTCAGCGTCAGAGGGCAGGCACTGTGTAGACATAGTACGAAGACATAGATTGAGGCAAACATTTATATACATAGAAAAGGAAATCACAAGAAACGTAAGAGTTTATATTTTATTATATATTTATTGCATATTATTACATATTTTATACAGAAGATAGATTGCTTTCTGGATCTGTTGAGTAAGTTTGTTTTGGTTTGGTTTTTTGAGGTAGGGTTTTTCTGTGTAGCCCTGAGTATCCTGGACTCTCTTTGTAGACCAAGCTGGCCTTAAACTCACAGATCCACCTACCTCTGCCTCTCAAGTGCTGGGATTAAAGGCGTGCACCACCACTCCCAGCTTCAGAGTAAATGCTTTTAAGACTACAGCTATAGTAGCTTCTTCCTTCATAGAATAAAATTTATTACCTACTTGTTGAAGCTTCTTTACTATATCCTTATTTTATTATATGATATAGCAGTAATTATATTGATTGTAGTAAGTCTATATTTTCAAAGTCTGTTTTGTTTTTCAAGACAGGAGTTGTTCCCTGTGTAGCCTTGGTATTCTACAATTTACTCTGTAGACCAGGCTGGCATTAAACTTGTAGAGATCGGCCTGCCTCTGTATGTGCCTTCCTTTTCTTTTGTTGTTGTGTTTGGTTTTACAAGACAGGGTTTCTCTGTATAGCCCTGGCTGTCCTGGACTCACTTTGTAGACTTGGCTGGCCTTGAACTAACAAAGATCTACCTGCTTCTGCCTCCAGAGTACTGGGATTAAAGGTTTTAATCACCATGCCTGGCAATTACAGACAGCTGTGAACTGCCATGTAGGTGCTGGAATTTGAACTTGGGTCCTTTGGAAGAACAGCCAGTGCTCTGAACTGCTGATCCATCTCTCCAGCCCCCCCCCCCACTTTATTATTATTTTTTTTTATTTAAAGAATCTTTAAGAATTCAGGCTGGGCTGGGTGTGGTACCACACGCCTTTAATCCCAGCATTTAGGAAGCAAGGCAGGTGGATCTCTGTGAGTTCCAGACAAGGCTACAGAGTGAGCCCTTATCTCGGTGGGGTGGGGAAGACCTGAGATGGAAAGAGATCTTTTTTACTTTTTTGTTTGTTCTTTCTTTGTAAATCATTTTACCTTTCTGTGCTAGATATTTTATTCCAGTTAATCTCTGTGTAAAAATCTTTCACAATTTTTTATCTTAAAAATGTGTTCCACATGCTAATTTGAATACATACATAATTAAGAAGGAAAATAGGTATCATAAAACAGTTCTTTATTTTGATATTTTCTCACTTTTGTTTTTAATAGAGAAGAAGTTCGTGCTCCAATTCCTCAAAAACAAGAGATATTGGTAGAGCCAGAACCTTTGTTTGGTGGTAAGGTCACTTTATTTGCTTAGCTTTATCTGTCTTTGTTGTTGTCTATGATTTTAATAAAATGAACCGAAGATATGAGGGCTTGCTCAGAGATTGTTTCTTCATTTATAAAATCAGTTGTTACATTTCTATATTCCCTTCTGGTAAGCTGCATTCCTTGACAGAATAACATCTACATTAACAATTGACAATATGTCACAGAGTGCCAAAAGGAGGAAACTTACCAAAAAGAATTGCTGTCTTTTTTTTTTTTTTTTTTTTAAAAAGGGGTAAGTATCACTGGCCTGGAACTCAGATGCTGCCTGCCACATTCTAAATTCTGAGAATAAAGATGTGCATTACTATGCCTGGCTCCCCCCCCCCCATTAAGAACTGCTTCCTGGTGGTGTCTATGAAAACCACTGTCATATTCAAAGCAGCTCTCAATTTTATATTTGTTATTTTTCTGAATACACACTTGATTGATATAGCTCTTTATTGTTTTGTATACCTCACCTTCTCTCATTTTAGTTTTTCCAAGTGCTGTTCCTATTTTGGACAGAGGAGAAAAATAGTCCTTATTGCATGTAAAAAAAAATTGTTAGCAGTCAGGGTGCATTCAGAATATGCTAAAGTATAGGGCATTTAATCAGCTTTAAAGAACAGTAATAGGCCGGGAGTGGTGGTGCACACCTTCAATCCCAGCACTTGGGAGGCAGAGGTAGGTAGATCTCTGTGAGTTCAAGGCTAGCCTGGTCTACAAAGTGAGTCAAGGACAGCCAAGAATACAAAGAGAAACCTTGTCTTGAAAAGCCAAAAAAAAAAAAAAAGAACAGTAATAGTTTAATAAGTACCTACCTTCCTGTATGAGGTAAATATTTTTAGGTATTGCTTTAAAAAAAAATAGAAGATGGAGCCATGTTCTGAATTAAAATTTCTCTACAGCCAGGCGTGGTGGTGAACACCTTTAATCCCAGCACTCTCAAGAGGCTGAGGCAGGCAGATAGATCTCTGTGAGTTCAAGGCCAGCTTGGTTTACACAGTGAGTTCAGGACAGCCAGGACTACACAGAGAAACCCTGTTTTGGGGGGGTGGGGGGGGATGGAATCTTTTTGTGGTAGGGCAAACAGGATGGTGAAATGTGTATTGTATTGAATACTAGTACAAGGAAGTGGCTTGAAACACGAGGACAAGAGACCTATTTTAAGTTTTGTAGAGTTGCTAGAATAGGGAAAAATTAATTTTTAAATTATTTATTATTTGATATAGGGTCTCATTGAGCATCCTCGGCTAATCTGGAGCTTGCTATGTAGACCGGGCTGCTCTTGAACTCAGAGATCTCCCTGCCTGTCTCCTCGGTGCTGGGATTAAAGGTGTGCACCATTATACCAGGGAAGAAGGGGAAATAATTTGTTTAAGGATTAAAAAAATTTCCATTAGGTGTCAATATGTCCTTCCTAAGTAGAGCACTTGCTTAGTATGTGTGATGTACTAGATTTAATCTCTAGCATGCAGAATTTCATCTGTATTGAACATAAATGGAGTTTTTTCTTGTCAGAATTCCCAATACAATAGAATAGTCGTTTAGAAAGCATTTACATTATACTACGTATTATAAGTAGTCTAGAGATAGCGTAAATTATAAATTTCTTGAACTTTATATGTGCGCATGCTTGTGAAGTCAGAAGTTGGGATCATCCTCAATTGCTCTTACACACTATTCATTGAGGCAAGGTTTCTGAGTCAAATCCAGAACTCTCTGATATAGGTTGTTTCCCTGGCCAGCTTGCTCTGGGGATCCCGTATTTGAATTGTGTTGTGTGACAAAACTTTTTCTGAGGAGACACAACACACACCTCTACTCACCTCGGATAGGGAACCTACTAAGCACCAAAGTACAGGATATCATCAAAGCCCAACTTTGAACTAATGAGTTTTACTGGGTTAATTGCCGGATATGGTTAAGTAGTTTATTAAAGGAGTAGAATGACTCAAAAGACAGCTGTATCACCAAAACCCAGCACGGTAACAGCTCACAAAGCTGGGAGTCTGGAATACACTGCAGTCTGCTGGCAGTTCAATAGGTTGGACAGTGTCCTTTCCAAGAGCCTCAGTTGATCTAAACTTTTTCCAGTCATCCCAGCTGGTTTGTTTCTTCCAGGCAACTGGTCTGGTCTGAGAGTCTTCTTTGTAGCTCAGCTTTTTATTGCTAACTCTGGCAGGAAAGGGCCTAATCAATCTGGTCAGTTTCAGTGACTTGCTGAAGCTGCTTTGAGTTATCTTTCTGCTTAAGGAGCTTCCTGCAGCAGGGAATGTTTTAATCTCTGAGGACGTTTATACAGCACCTTCCAAGGTTGGGTTGTCATGCCAACTGAGCGTTTTACCTCAGTTCTAGGGATTCAGACTTAACTCTCAGGTCTGCAGAGTAAGTGCTTTTGCTGCTAAGCCTTATCCTGCCCTGAATATTCACCTACAGGTTATGGATTCTGAGGAATGGGGACATGTTAGACAGCTTCATGTTACAGTAATAAGATACATGATTTAGCCAGGTGGTGGTGGCAGCTCACACCTTTAATCCCAGCACATGGGAAGCAGAGGCAGGTGGATCTCTGTGAGTTCAAGGTCTATAGAGCGAATTCCAGGACAGCCAGGGCTATACAAAGAAACCCTGTCTCAAAAAACAAAACAGAACAACAAAAAAAGAAAGACACTATTTTAGTTCAGTTTTGGAGGTTTCAGTTGGCACCTTTGATTGTGTCAAGGCACCATACATCATAATGAACGAATATGGTGTAAGTTCTTGGCAGCCAAGAAAAGGAGATCAAGGAGACCAGGGTCTAATGCCTTCTTCAGGGATATAACCCCTACTGACCAAGCTTCTCTGTGAGGTCCCACTTCCCAAAGGCTCCCAACCTCCTTATACTGCTATGTTGGGAACCAAACCATTAGCACAAAGGCCTTTAGGATGACACCAAAATTATAGGAAGAAGCATTTCCTTCAAAGCTGTTGGATAGGCTTGCTGTATCCTTAATACAAGGCAGGCAGGAGAGCCAGAGTGTATAGGACTGCCTATGACTGAGAACAATGAGGGGTTTTGTTTGTTTGTTTTTGGGTTTTGGTTTTTCTTTTTTTTTTGGTTTTTCGAGACAGGGTTTCTCTGTGTATGCTTGGCTGTCCTGGACTCACTTTGTAGACCAGGCTGGCCTCGAACTCACAAAGATCCGCCTGCCTCTGCCTCCCAAGTACTGGGATTAAAGGCGTGCGCCACCACCGCCCGGCCAGGTTTTGGTTTTTCTAGACAGGGTTTCTCTATGCAACAGCCCTGGCTGTCCTGGACTCACTCTGTAGACCAGGCTGGCCTCGAACTCACAGAGATCTGCCTGCCTCTGCCTCCCGAGTGCTGGGATTAAAGGCGTGCACCACCATGCCCAGCCTAGAACAATGAATTTTATTGAGACAGAGTATAAAGAGCTAACTGATTAGATTTTGGCTTGCACAAATCTTTATTTATTTATTTGGTTTTTAGAGACAGGGTTTCTCTGTGTATCCTTGACTGTTCTAGACTCCCTTTGTAGACCACGATGGTATTGAACTCACAGAGATCTGCCTGCCTCTGCCTCCCCAGTGCTGGGATTAAAGGTGTGTGCCACCACACCTTTAATTATTTTAAAAAGATTATTAAATTGTTTTTAAAACATTTTTTTTCTTGCTAGATACAGTGACTCATGCCTTTTATTAATCCCAGCGCTTGGGAAGCAGAGGCAGCTGGATCTCTGTGAGTTTAAGGCTCTTGATCTACACAGTGAGTCCAAGACAGCCTGAGATACACAGGAAAACACTTTATTTGTTTGTTTGTTTTTTTCTAGACAGGGTCTCTTTGGGTAGCTCTGGGTTTCCTGGAACTCAGATCTGCCTGCCTCTGCCTCTTGTGTGCTGGGATTTAAGGTATATACCACCACCTGAGGTGTTTTTTTTTTTTCCGAGACAGTTTCTCTGGTTAGTCCTGTCTGTCCTGGACTCACTCCATAGACCAGGCTGGCCTCCAATTCACAGAGATCCACTTTCCTCTGCCTCCATAGTGCTGGGATTAAAGGTGTACCCACCACACCTGACTAAGATTTTTTTTTTTTTTAACATTACTTGTGTGTGCGGCTGTGTGGATATGTACATGTGAGTGCAGTCATCCAAGGAGGCTGAAAGAGAAAATGGGATATCCTGGAGCTGGCATTACAAGTAGAGTGTGTCCCTCAGAGCTGAAGTTAGAAGTAGCTGTGAACCAACTGATGTTGAGTGCTAGGTACTAAACTCAGACCCTTTGAAAGAGAAGAACATTCCTAACTTGAACCCAACTTAGCACAAATCTTTAAGGAACCACATCTAGTTGAATTTTGGTGTGGTATCATGTTTGTCTAAAATGATATCATTGTTTTCTTTACTACTATATTTCTGTGTGGGGCTGGATTTTAATATTCTTATACTTGAATTTAAATAAAGCAATAGATTTAGAATTTTGCAGGTTACATGAAAATCCCAGGTGTTTTTCTCTTAAGCTAGGTATTAACAGAGATTTATAAAAATGTGAAAATAGTGTTGCTTTCTCACTAAATTGTTTTTCTCTGCTGGTCCTTGTATTCCACTGTGATATCTAGCGCTCTCCTTATACATGTGGATTTATTTTAGCTTTTTATAGCTTAGTCTTTTTGGCCCTAATGAATAGCATTCCTCTTGAGTGAACAGAAGGAAGATTACAGAGAACTGCTGTTGGCTTATGGTAAATGGTTCACAAGAGCCAGGGGGCACTTGGAGTAAAAGTCCTAGGGTTACAAGTGTTGTAGCTTGAAGAGAGACTCTTAGGAGAGGTATGTAGGGAGCAAATAGCAGATGATGAGCCCAAGAAATGACAGCAGCTGGGTAGAATGCTAACAATAGAAAGCAGCAGTAAACACCCAAGGGATCAGTGCCTCCCAAAGGGAGGACAGAGGTGATAGGAAATACAGGGGAGGGCACTATTAGCTTGGCCCGCTTTTGGCAGTTTAGAAGTAGAATATTCCCCTATTACACTGCTATTCATTCTATGTCTAGTCAAATAACAAACTTGCTTTGACAGTATTTAGGGTTAAAAACAGTAGGTGAGCGACTCAACATAGAGCAGTGTTTGCTGTGTAAGCCTCATGGCCTGAGTTTGATCCCTAGAGCCTATGGTTGAAGGAGAGGATCAACTACTAAAAGTTGTCCTCTGACCCACACACAGTAAATGAAATAACACTATCATGCAACTAGTTTTCAGAAGGCATTATTTGGGGCCAGGTATGGCAGTGCGTGACTGTGATTCTTGCACTTAGAAATGATGCAGTAGATTTTAATGTGTCTTTAAAACCAAAGTAGCAACAAAGGCATTGAGCTAAAGTATTCCTGCTACAGACATACAGTTGAAATAGGAAATCATGATTAAGGATAGTTCAAGGATCGAAGAGTCAGTTCTCCAATTTTTTTTCTTTTTTTTTTATTGCTTTATTATTTTGTGAATTTCACATCATGCACCCTGTTCTCTCTCATGTCTCACCTCCCCTCAGACCCACCCCCACCCCCCAAAATCTAATTATGGAAACTGTAGTGTTCTCAGTGTGTCCCACAATATTTTCTTTTGTCCACACATTGTGGTTGCCAATGTTCATTATAATGAATGACTCCTTAGTCTGGTATGAGGCCCCTGGTTTCCGCTACTCCATCAGTACTGCAGCCTCACTGGAACTTCTGTCAGATATGCCATAACTGTCCTGTATCATGGAGATCCTGCAGTCCTGGGTTGTGGAACTGACCTCTTCTTGCACTCCAGCAGTTCATCCATGGGGTAGATGTTGGGGTGGGCCAACTCAAAGCCCTGGTTCTGGACCTTCAACCCCCACTTGCATGGCCAGTTCTACTGTGGAAAGGTGCAGGGCCTGCTCTCCTGAGTGCTGCAGCATGTGAGGGGCAGGGACAGCTCTCCTTCTCTTGTGACCCCATCTGGACTAGATCTCCTGTTGGCCAATGGTGGTGAAGGCAAAAGGGAGGAGAGGGCATTTCTCCCTAGCCAACACCACCACATAGCAGACTGAAGGCAGGACTGGCTCACCCACAACCCTCATATCCAGGACCAGCTGTAGTGTGCTGTACTAGACTGGTGGTTGTCACAGGCTAGCTCCCTGTCCGGGCCCTATGGTGCTGAACTTGTGTTGTTCTCCGGTTTGACCCCCCCCCCCCAAAGAATGTTAGGCTACTATTCATTCAGATGTTCAGTGCCTCCCAAAGGGAGAAATAGAACACTCTTATGTAGACATGGCCTCTTACCTCTCTGCCACCTACTGGTGCATATGTGACACAGCAGCCACATCTGCAATGCTGCTAGGGGCAGGGGGTTTTTTTTGTTTTTGTTTTGTTTATGTGCATTGGTGTGTTACCTACATGAAGGTGTTAGATATTGGAGTTACAGACAGTTGTGAGCTGCCATGTGGGTGCTGGGAATTGAATCTGGATCCTCTGGAAGAGTGATCAGTTCTTCTAACTGCTGAGCCATCTCTTAAGACCCCTACCATTTTTTTTTTTTTTTTTGGTTTTTTTGAGACAGGGTTTCTCTGTGTAGCCCTGGATGTCCTGGACTCACTTTGTAGACCAGGCTGGCCTTGAACTCACAAAGATCCACCTGCCTCTGCCTCCCGAGTGCTGGGATTAAAGGCGTGCGCCACCACCGCCCAGCTTAACCCCTACCATTTTTTAAACAGGAAAGGGAAACAGAACAAAAAGATTATATTTATTTGTTTGTTTATTTATTTATTTATGAGACAAAGTTTCTCTATGTAGCCTTGACTGTCCTGTAACTGGCTCTGTAGACCAGGCTAACCTTTGTCTCCTGAGTGCTGGGATTAAAGACATGCACCCCTACCTTCTGGCAATGATTTATTTATAAATATGAATGTTTTTCATGCACACCAGAAGTGGGAATCAGATTCCATTATAGATGGTTGTGAGCCATTATGTGGTTTCTGGGAATTGAACTCAGGACCTCTGGAAGAGCAGCCAGTGCTCTTAATGGCTAAGCCATCTCTCTAGCCCCTGGCTTAAAATTTTTAAAATTAAGATTAACTATTTAAAAATGTAATGCAAACTATTTTTAAAAATATCTTTTCCTGCCGGGCCTGGTGGTATATACCTTTAATCCCAGCATTTGGGAGGCAGAGGCAGGCGGATCTCTGAGTTCAAGGCCAGCCTGGTCTACATCATGAATCCAGGGTAGCCAGGAATACACATAGAGAAACCCTGTCTTGAAAAGAAAAGAAAAAACAACAACAAAAAAAAATCTTTTCCGGAAGGTAATTGTGATTCTTTGCTTTAGAGACAGTCTTATGGAGTCCAGTCTTAAAGTTACTTTGTAGCCCATTATGAGACCTCTGCCTTCTGATCCTAAGTGTGTAGCACTATGCCTGGCGTAATAATTCCAATAGATTAGGGTAAATATTGGTGTGTTGTGTGTACTTATATGATGACATACAAATATGATATAAACATTGAAGTTTGATTTTTGTGTTTTTTTGAGACAGGCTTTATTGGTAGCCTGCCCAGGTTGGCTTTGAACTCATATAGTCAAAGATGGCTTTAAATTTTTGCTATACTGACAGGCATGTGTCACCACCATTCCATGTCTACAAAGTGCTAGGGACCAAGTCCAGGACTTCATGCTCACCCAAAGTTTCTGATTTTTGGTTTTAATTTTAAAAGTTTTAATTTTTGTGTTTGTCATCAGAAAAGAAAATTGGATCTCCAGGAGCTAGAGTTAGAGATAGTTGTGAGCTGACCCATGTGAGTGCTAGGACCTGAAGAAAAGGCAGCAGCTATTTTTAACTGCCGAGCTGTCTATCACTCCAGCACCTGAGTTTATATTTTTAATTGTTTTACTTTTAGTCTAAAATAGAAATAATTATCATAAGTAATGAAAAGCATAGTTTGTACAGAAAGATGTTTTGATGTGGGGTAACTTTCTTCTTTTTTGTTTGTTTTTTGGTTTGGTTTAGTTTTTCGAGACATGATTTCTCTGTGTAACAGCCCTGGCTGTCTGTCCTGGACTAACTTTTATAGACCAGGCTGGCCTCGAACTCATAGAGATCAGTCTGCTTCTGCTTCAACTTTCTATCTTCTAGTCATCATTAATGTGGGGCTTTGGTTACATGCTGGCAAGCCTTACCTTAATAAGTCAATTTAAACTGTTAACTGAAAGAATTATTTAGAATCTCCACTTTTATTTGGCCATGGTTGTGTAGGTCTTTGTTTTTTTGTTTTTTCGAGACAGGGTTTCTCTGTATAGCAGCTCTGACTGTCCTGGACTTGCTTTGTAGACCAGGCTGGCCTCAAACTCACAGAGATCCGCCTGCTTCTGCCTCCCAAGTGCTGGGATTAAAGGCGTGCACCACCACCGACCAGCGGTGTAGGTCTTTAAATCCAAGTACTCAGGCAGGATGATCTGGGGGCCAACCTAGTCTACATAGTGAGTTCCAGGAGAGCCATGGCAATGCAGAGAGAGACTCAGTCTCAAAAAGCAAAACAGCAACAACAAAAACTCCATTTTCTCTGATGTAATTTAGTATTTTTTTTTTATTTTTTTAAGTTTGAGAACATTTTTCTAAAGGAAGATAACATTTTAATTAATGCATTCTAAATCTTAGTAAAATATTTACAGATTCAATATAGGCTCTCCACGAGGGTAGCAGAACTTTGCCCTGTGCATTTTCTGTTACTAAATCATTATGTAATAGGAACATTTCAGAAATTCAGTGTAAGATGGGCAGTGATAGTGCATGCCTTTAATCCCAGCACTCTTACCAGGTTTTAATTTTCTTATTTATATAAGATGATTGAGTCATTATGTGTTCATACTTTTTTGTTTTGTTTTGTTTTGTTTGAGACAAGGTTTCTCTGTGTAGCCCTGGCTATCCTGGACTCTGTCCTGGCTTTGTAGACCAGGTTGGCCTTGAACTCACAGAGATCCGCCTGCCTCTGCCTCCCGAGTGCTGGGATTAAAGGTGTGCACCACCATGCCTGGTAATTACAGACAGCTGTGAACTGCCATGTGGGTGCTGGGATTTGAATCCGGGTCCTTTGGAAGAACAGCCAGTGTTCTTAACTGCTGAGCCATCTCTCCAGCCCCTATGTGTTCATGCTTTGAAAGGATTGACTTTTTGTTTATTTTAAGGACAGAGCACATGCTTTACCCTCTGAGCTGTTTTGTTTTTTGAGTGGTCTTGCTTTGTTGCTCAGGCTGACCTGGAACTTTGAATGATCCTTATGTCCCAGGTACTGGAATTATAAGGGTATTGCTATCACTCCAGGTATTGACTTAAAAGTTTAAAAAATATATATGTTTCCTCTTCTCCCTTTTTTTTTTTTTTTTAATTTCTTTTTTTTTGGTTTTTCGAGACAGGGTTTCTCTGTGTATCCTTGGCTGTCCTGGACTCACTTTGTAGACCAGGCTGGCCTCGAACTCACAAAGATCCGCCTGCCTCTGCCTCCCAAGTGCTGGGATTAAAGGCGTGCGCCACCACCGCCCGGCTGTCTTCTCCCTTTTTTAAAAAATTAAATTTTCTTTCCCTCTTATTTGGTTTTTTGGGAGAGGGTTTTTCTATGTAGCTCTGGCTGTCCTTGAATTTAGTAATTTTGTTTTTATGTGCATTGGTGTTTGGCCCATGTGTGTGTATGTGTGAGGGACTTGCATCCACTGAACCCTGCGATGCAGACAGTTGTGAGTTGCCATGTGGGTCCTCTGGAAGAACAGCCAATTCTCTTAACTGCTGAGCTATCTCTCCAGCTTTTATTTCTCCCCCCTCCCCCCATGTGAGAAGACACTATTAAGAAAATAGTCGTGCTAGCTGGGCATGGTGGCACACACCTTTAATCCTAGCACAGAGATGGATGGATCTCTGTGAGTTCAAGACCAGCCTGGTCTACAAAGAGGTTTAGGACAGCTAGGGCTATTTTTACATAGAGAAACACTTGTCTCTAAAAATAAAAATAAGGAATATAGGGTTTTAAAAATACAGTGGGGGCTCAGCAGCTAAGAGCCACTGACTTTTTGAAAGGACACAGGTTCAATGCCCAAAACCCACGTGGTGAATCATAACTTGGAACTCCAGTGTCAGAGCATCTGACACCCTCTTCTGGCCACATTGGTACACAAACTTACATGTAGGGAAAATACTCAAACACATTAAAAAAGTTCTTATATAAAGAATATCTTTAGAATTTTAATAATTAATGTTTTACTATTTAATCAGTTCTGTTTTTCTTCTACAGCTCCTAAAAGACGAAGGCCTGCACGTTCAATATTTGATGGTTTCCGAGATTTTCAAACTGAAACTAGTAGGTATTTGTGAACCAGTCTCTCAACTCCCTCTTCCTCTTCCTTTGTATTAAAAAGAAAAAGATGGCAGGACATGGTGATGCACACCTTTAATCCCAGTACTCGAGAGGCAGAGGCAGGTGGATCTCTATGAGTTCAAGGACAGCCTGGTCTACAGAATAAGTCCAGGACAGTCAGGGCTACACAGAGAAACCCTGTCTTGGAAAAACAAACACACACACACACAAACAAAAAACGATGATTAGTATTAGTCCTAAATACTTTGAGGATTCACCATGTTTAAAAAGTGAAATGAGAGCAGGGTGTGGTGGCACATGCATTTGATCTCAGCACTCAATAGGCAGATCTCTGAGTTCAAGGCCAACCTGATCTACAGAGTGAGTTCTAGGACAGCTAGGGCTACACAGAGAAGCTTTGTCTCAGGAAAAAAAAAATCAATCTTATACATTATTGTTAAAAATATACTTCAGCTGGGTGTGGCAGGTATATGTCTGTGAGTTGGAGGCCAGACTGGTCTACAAACCAAAAAAAAAGTGAAATTAGAGACATCAAGATTCTGGGTAAAGATGCTGGCTGCCAAGCCTAAGTTTCATCCCAGACCCACATGCTAAAGAGAAAGAACTGACTGACTCCTGCAAGTTGTACTTTGACACCACATGTGCACCGTGACATACGTGTGTATGCACGCACAGTCCTAACTAAGGTTCCTATTGCTGTGATGAAACACCATGACATACGTGTGTATGCACGCACAGTCCTAACTAAGGTTCCTGTTGCTGTGATGAAACACCGTGACATACGTGTGTATGCACGCACAGTCCTAACTAAGGTTCCTGTTGCTGTGATGAAACACCATGACCAAAAGCAAGTTGCAGAAGAAAGGTTTTATTTGGCTTACACTTCATGTTATAATCCATGATTGAAGGAAGTCAGGAAAGGAACTCAAACGGGGCAAGAATCTAGAGGCAGGAGCCGATGTAAAGACAGACCATGGAGGGATAGAAGGGGTGCTGCTTACTGGGTTGCTCCTCATGGCTTGCCCCCTGCTTTCTTACAGAACCCAGGACCACCAGCACAGGGTGGCACCACCTACAATGGGCTAGGCCCTCCCCCATCAACCACTAATTAAAAAAATAACCTACAGCAGGATTCTCAACTTATGGGTAGCAACCTTCTTTCACAGGACTCAGATAATCCTGCGTATCAGACATTTGAATTATGATTCATAACAGTAGCAAAATTCTTCTTATGGCTAGGTGTGGTGGAACACACCTTTAATCCCAGCACTTGGAGGCAGAATTCAAGGCTAGCCTGGTCTACAGAGTGAGTCCAGGACAGCCAGAGATATACAGAGACACTCTGTCTCAAAAAACAAAACAAGTCCAGGTAGCAGTGGCTCACACCTTTAATCCCATCACTTGGGAGACAGAGACAGGCAGAACTCTGAGTTTGAGGCCAGCCTGGTCTACAGAGTGAGTTCCAGTACAGCCAGGGCTACTCAGAGAAACCCTGTCACCAAACAGTAATAATAAGGGGCTGGAGAGATAGATGGCTCTGAGGTTAAGAGCAATGGCTGCTCTTCCAGAGGTCCTGAGTTCAATTCCCAGCAACCAAATGGTGGCTCATGACCATCTATAATGAGATCTGGTGCCCTCTTCTGGCCTGCAGGCATACATGCAGACAGAACACTGTATACATAATAAATAAATCTTTAAAAAATAATAAAATAAAATTATGGTTATGAAGTAGCAGTGAAAACAGTTTTATGGTTTGCGGTCACCTCAACATGAGGATCTGTATTAAAGAGTCACAGCATTAGGAAGGTTGAGAACCACTGGTCTACAAGGCTTGCCTGCAGCCTGTTGTTATGGAATCATTTTCTCAATTGATGCTCCTTCCTCTCTGATGACTCTAGCTTGTCAGTTTGCACAGTACATACCTTTCTTTGGAACAAGTCAGAGGTATTTTGGCATCCTACTTTTAAAGAATTCTAAAGAAAGGGCAGGTTTTATTTACTTGTTGGTTTTAGTGTATAGACCATGATGTGCGTGCGTGTGTCTTCTAACCACATGACAGCTTACTGGAGTTGTTTTTTTCCTGCTGTATGGGCCCTTGGCAGCAAAGTCAAGGCATCAGTTCTGGCAACAAGTGCCCTGACTTACTGACCCGTCTAACTGGCCCGGGACCATTATTTTTAGATGATACATGAGAAATGCTTGGACTAATTATGATGCGCTGTTGAGGGCACAGATAGATTCTGTAATTTTGGGAAAGATTGAAAGGGAAGACTTAAGTTATCAAAGGAATCTGTGCTCTTCTAGTAGATGGTGACAACAGTGTCCATAACCTCCACCAAAAGAGTCCTTAAAATTGGAAGCTAGACACAGTGGATGAGTTCGGGTCACTATGAAAACTAGAGAAATGAATCTGAAAGTGTTCTTCTGTGTTGCTTATGAATATGTGAAAGAATTTGTTTTGATGAGGTTAGTGTGTGTGTGTGTGTGTGTGTGTGTGTGTGTGTGTGTGTGTGTGTACGTGTGTACTAGCCAAGCCAAGCACACTACCTCTCAGATATATCCTCATGTCAAGGTGAATTCAGGTTTTTGTTTGTGTGATGCTGGAGACTAAAACACAGGGTTCTGTGTATAGTAGGTATGTACTGAGCTAGATCCCTAGCCAGCTTTTCTTCTTATTGTGAGACAGACAGTCTCTCACTAAGTTGTCCAGATTGGATTTGAACTCACTATCTGGCCGAGGTTGGTCTTGAACCTTTGATCTTCCTGTGTTAACCGCCCAATTGTGCGTACCTTACAATCCCTTTGATTGTAAGCCTGCACCATCACGCCTGGCCCAACATGACTATTTGTAAATAATTTAATTTTCTACTTTTATTCTTTGGCCTAGAGAACAACTACCAGATTTAAAGGTTGTTGATTGTTTTTTTTTTTTTAGCCCCTTTGTTCTTTTGTTTTGTTTTTTTTTCTCCAGTCATCATTAGCTTTTTGCATTTGAGGCTAAGCACAATGTTCAGTAATTCTTTCAATGAATACAAGACCTTTTGTTTATTGTGTAATTTAATACTTTCATTTTATGGCTAACTAAAACTTTTCCATCCTTCTTGTGTTGCAGTCAGGCAGGAACAGGAATTAAGAAATGGAGGAGCTATAGATAAGAAACTAACGACCCTTGCAGATCTATTCCGGCCCCCGATCGACCTGATGCACAAGGGCAGCTTTGAAACAGTAAGTTGGAGATTCTGTACTATAACTATGAATCATTTGTCTTTTTTTTTTTTTTGGAGACAGGCCTGGACACACTATGTAAACCGGGCTGGCCTTAAAATCGCAGAGGTTAGTCTGCCTCTGCCTCCTCTGTGTGCCACCGTGCTTTTCTTTTCTTTTTTATTATTATGTATACAGTGTTCTGCCTGCATGTATGCCTGTAGGCTATAAGAGGGCACCAGATCTCATTGTACATGGTTATGAGCCACCATGTGGGTGCTAGGAATTGAACTCAAGACCTCTGGAAGAACAGCCAGTGTTCTTACCCTCTGAGCCATCTCTCCAGCCTTGCCTTTTATTTTCTAAGAGAAAAAAAAATCCTTTATATAGAGAATTTGTATCTTAACTATTTCTGCATAATATACTTAAGGGTTACACTGACTTCTCTTTCTATTGGCAATAAATGAAAATATATATATATATTTGGAGATAGGTTTTCTCTGTGTAGCACTGGCTGTCCTGAACTCACTCTGCAGACCAGGCTAGCCTTGAACTCACAGAGGTCCACCTGCCTCTTCCTCCTGAGTGCTGGGATTGAAGGTGTGCGCCACCATGCCCAGCTTAATTTGTAATATCTTAATGCTTGTGATTAAGTAACTCATTTTTTATTGTAATCCAAAGCTTAACTATTGATGTTGGTAATTTGGTGTGTCAAAGGAAAACTAAAAGTGTTTTCTTTAAGAAAAAAGGTGAACATTCTTGGTCTCTAGTAAGAATGGATTACAGTGAAATTATGAAGGAAATAGAATTTTGTGCTAGTTTGGCTGTCATACCTGACATTTCATAAAAGTTTGGCCTCAGTATGACAGTGCATTAAATTTGTGTATATTTGCTATTATATGTTGTTTCAGACATGTACTGCAGATATTGGAAGTATCTAATTGTTGAATATATTCTTTTCTGGTTCTTCCTAGCTCTTTCCTAAATGCAAAGGAAAACTTCTTCAGGCAGATTTACTTGATTGTGTGCTAACTTTTAAGCAGAGTACGGGGAATATATTCCCTTCTCACCACAGTAAGAGTGTCATTGAGAAAGCAACAATAGGGGCTAGAGAGATGACTTAGCAGTTAAAGTATTTGCTGCTCTTGCAGAGGACTGAGGTTCAGTTCCTAGCACCCACATGGTTTACAACTGCATGTCTACATGATCTGATACCCCCTTCTGGTCTCTGCAGACAGCAAGCATGCACATATGTACACTCAAACATAAATCTTTAAAAAAGACACAAATAAATGTGATCATTAAACTGCCACATCTTCAACATACTTGGCATTTCCAGAGAGGATTTGTTGAAGGGCAAGACTATCTGAATGTGGGCAGTGCCATTTCATAGGTGGAGTTCCAGCAGCTAGCTGAAAGCCAGCATTCTCTTTTCTCTGCTTTATGCACTATTTGGAGTTTTCTAAAAGAGCAGAGTCATTAGATTGTTGTGCGTGTTATTAAAAAAAAAAATGATGGGATTATTAGGTAGGCTTAATGGTAGGGGTTGGTAGTTCCACAATGGCTATCTGTAAACTTGAGAAACCCAGTAGCTGCTCAATCCAAGAAGCTACTTGATTGGATTCAGTCTCAGCCATTCCAGTCTGGTGCTGAAGGCCTTATAAGCTCCCTGGAGAGCTGGAGTCTAATGACAGTGGTCACATATGTACATTGAGAAAGAAAGGGACTTGAGGCATGTACATGCTTCCTTCTTCCAATTTCCATCCATCTAGTGGCTGGTGCCAGCCCACTTCAGTGTGAACCTTTCTTCCCAGTCACTGTCCCACTGGTCTGTGCAAAAGAGGCAGGAACATTTCCCCAGTCCTGGATTTCTCCTAATCCAGTCAAATTGGCAGCCATTACAAGGATTAAGTATGTGAAAATAATAATGTATAAGTACTAAAAACTATAGATGTCATTTAAAAAGATTTATTATTTATGTGTATATATGTATACATACATTGAACATAGGTACAGGGAACCAAACTCCATTCCTCTGCAACAGCATCAAGTACTTTTAACTTCTGGGTCATAACTCCAGCCTCTAGATGCCATTTTAAAAAATATATTTACTAATTACTTGATTTCCTGTGGTGGGGACAGCATGGTTTGAGACAGGGTCTCTATACGTACCCTTGACTGTTCTGGAACTCAGTATGTGTTCCAGGCTGGGCCTGAACTCAAGAATTCTACCTGCCTCTGCCTGTTCAGTGCTGGGATTAAGGTGTGAGCCCCCCACACCCTGTTAGAATTTGTTACGATGTATTTTGATCATTTTCATCCCCCACCCCCTAACTCCTGTCAGTTTCACACTCCCAACCAGGGCACTCCCCTCAACCTTTGTAGCCTCTGCCCCTGCCTTGTCTAAAACCATCAAGTCTAATTTGGTCTTCATTATCCTGGTGGTACAGGGGGCATCCACTGGAACATGGTCGCTTTACCAGGTATGACATTCTTAAAAGGAATTGAAACTGAACCTGGTGGCGCACACCTTTAATCCCAACACTTGGAGGCAGAGGTAGGTGGATCTCTGTGTGTTAGAGGCCAGCCTGGTGTGCAAAGCAAGTCCAGGACAGCCAGAGCTCTGTTACACAGAGAAACCTTGTCTTATAACACCAAAAAAGAAAAAGAGAGAAAGAAAGAAAGAAAATTGACTCTTCCTGACCCAAAAGCAATCATCTGTCAGTAACTCCTCAGTTGCAGGAGAGGGCTCATGTCCTTTTTTTTCTCCTCCATGCTAGAATGTAGACTAGCTTGATGGTGTAGGTCTTGTGTGGGCACTCAATGCTGCTGTAAATTTAAGTCCTGTCATGGTCCAGAAGATGCTGTTGCAGTCTGGTCCTCTCTCTTCTGGCACTTAAAATTCTTTCCCTCAGGGTCTGGAGAGATGGCTCAGCCATTAAGAGCACTAGCTGTTCTTTCAGAGGACCTAGGTTCAGTTCCCAGCAACCACACGGTGGCTCCCAACTGTAACAAAATTTTTATTTAAAACACTTAAATATTTATTAATAGTTAGCAAATATAAAACATCTATATCCTATAACCTAAAACCTATAATCTATCTAAGAATATCCTAATACGTATCTATGAACACCTAACTATGACTATTTTAACTTTCTTAAAAAAAGATGTTAGTATTCTTAGCGTAGGTCTGTGCAGGGTGACTTGGTTTATGGCAGTCCCAACAGGTAGTCCCTTTCAAGCTTAAAGTCCGTTGGGCCTTTGCCAGTTTGCAAGGCCAATTTATTTCTTTTTTTCTTTCTTTTTCAGGTTTTCGAGACAGGCTTTCTCTGTGTAACAGCCCTGGCTGTCCTAGAACTCACTCTGTAGACCAGGCTGGCCTTGAACTCACAGAGCTCTGAATGCCTCTGCCTCTGGAGTGCTGGGATTAAAGGCGTGCACCACCAATTCCCAGCCATTAACACAATTATGAACTGCCATGTGGGTACTGGGATTTGAACCCAGGTCCTTTGGAAGAACAGCCAGTGCTGTTAACCGCTGAGTCATTTCTCTAGCCTGGCCAATTTCAACCCCCAAATTGTGGCCAGTTTATAAAGTCAGTCTGTTCCAACCACCAAACCACTTCATGGCCTAAAGCTGCTCAGAGCAGCTTCTGAACTCTGCCGGCTTTGCTGCTACCCTTAATAGGCTGAATTATGGCAAAGGGTCTTTCTGGGGCTAACTTACAATGTAAGTCTTTCTCTCTTGGACTCCGTCTTTCAGTTTATGACCATTGGAGCCTAATGGCTAGAATATGACATACCTTGCTGTGCACTTCTCCAGCGTGACTTCTTAGTCAGTGAGGGCTGGAGGAAGAGGGCGCTGTGTGGAGCTTTCTGGCTTATATACTGCATTATCTCGTGATTCTTGGCGGCCACAAGGGTCCACAAAGTCTCTCTAAATGTCCAGCAGTCCTGTTGCTTCTCAAGGCAACCAGTGTCTTTCTTAGCCACTCACCCTCTACGGTGCAGTTTGTGTTTCCATCTCTGCGACTTCAAAGCATCCCAGGCCAATCCCCTATGTGCTACTAGATGCTAAGCTGAACTGCATACTAATTTCAAGGAGGCCTAACTTCTACCACTTCAGCTTCGGGGATCTGACACCCCTTTCTGATCTCTTTGGACATCAGGAACACATATGGTGCACAGACAAATATTCATGCACATAAAAGCTTAAAAATAAAAATAAATAAATAAAAGGAATTTGTTGAAGGAAAGACCATCATAGATTTAAAATTTAAAAAGAAGATTTGAATTCTTCACCCTCTCTTTCATGATGGCCCTGGAGTCTCGGAGGGACAAGAGTATAGATGTTCCGTGTGTGGTTCAGCACTGCACTGACACTGTTCTGTGCAGAGAACGCTTAGTGTATATGGGAGTGTGGGGTACACCGTGACCAAGTGGAAACTATAAGTATTTAACTTTGACTTACAGGCCAAAGAGTGTGGCCAGATGCAGAATAAGTGGCTGATGATAAACATTCAGAACGTACAAGACTTCGCGTGCCAGTGCCTCAACCGCGACGTATGGAGCAATGAGGCTGTGAAGAACATCATCCGGGAACACTTCATTTTCTGGCAGGTGAGAGGAAAGCTCATTAGACAGTTCATAGCGTTTGTTCTTATGGTGTAGGGTGTTGTGGAGGCAGAGGGATGCTATAGACTGGAGAAAGTGAGCTGGTTTATGCCATGTTAAGCCACCTATAATGGCTAAATTAAAAAGGGCAGCAGTAAAGAACTAATGGGAAGAGAGAACTAAATCATGTGATACTTCTGGAGCATCCTGACAAGCCAGCCCACAGCTGTACAGCTCAGTAGGAACACAGTGTAAGTAAGGAACACAGTTTATATTTTCCTACAAGTACTGTCTGAGAATGTTCAAGGGAAACAGGTAACTTTGACAGTGCTTCTCTTCTTCTTCTTTTTTTTGGGGGGTGGTATTTTTTGAGATAGGGTTTCTCTGTGTAACAGCTCTGGCTGTCCTGGACTTGCTTTTTGTAGACCAGGAACAGAGATCCACCTGCCTCTGCCTCCTCCTGAGTGTTGGGATTAAAGGCGTGCACCACCATGCCCAGCCAGTGTATTTTCTTTAAATCATTAGATGATATAGCATTATTTAATGTCATGATCCATTTTCTGTTTGAGTGTATGTGTTAAATTCTCAAGATATGGTTATGTATTTCATTCTTATAACACGTCACCCTAAATTACTAAGTTTTCAGTTTTATAGCCACACAAGGCTATTGGCCATGTCTGAAAGATCTTAGAGCATTAAAGAAACATTAAAATTTGTGTTGTAGTTTGAGTTGGTTACTCCTTGACTGTGTGTTCTTAGTTTAGAATTCCAGTTGTGATATCTTTTTGTATAAATTATCTAGTTTAAAGGAGGCAGCCTACCTCTAATTTCCCTTTTGTTTCATTTTGGTTGATTGGTTGGGTTGGTTTGTTTTTTGGACAGGTTTGCTACTTTGGATTCAACTTGGGCTACCTGAAAACTGTGCAGTTGTTCTACCACTAAGCTAATCTCCATTTTCCTTTTCAGTTTGTTTGTCTGTTTTGTTTTTGTTTTTTTGAGATGTTTCTCTGTGTATCTTTGGCTGTCCTGGAACTCCTGTAGACCATGCTGGTCTTGAATTCAGAGATCCATCTGCCTCTGCCTCCTGAATGCTGGGATTAAAAGTGTGCACCACTGGGCTCACTTCCCTTTTACTGTTTGAAACTACCCCAAGTAAGCCTTGAACTTGGGGTCTTCTGACCTCAGCCACCTGAGAAGCTGGGGATTATAGCCTAGGCAGGCCCAGTTTCAATTTCTAGTTTTTATAAATGCTGTTAATTTGCCTGTTTGTGTTTTACAGTCTGATAAATTCAGTGGGATTTTTGTTGTTTTTATTATAAATTTGTATATGTGTTTGTTCTGTGTGTGGGTTTATGGTGTGGAAGATTGAGGATAACTTGGATATTGGTTATCTCTGTTCACTGTAGGTTTTCAGGCTTGTTCTGCAATCATTTGGCCTCATAAGTCATCTTTTTTTTTTTTTAAGATTTATTTTATTTTACATATTTGAGAGCTCTATGTGCATGTACCCCTGCATGCCAGAAGAGGGCATCAGATTCCAGTATAGCTGGTTGAAAGCCACCATGTGGTTGCTGAGAATTGAACTCAAGACCTCTGGAAGAGCTGACAGTGCTCTTAACTGCTGAGCCATCTCTCCAGCCCCTGATAAGTCATCTTGGTAGCCTCTATGATTGTTTCTAATGGTAGAATTCCTTGTATTTTATTCAAATATTGACTGAGCATCTCTGCCTAATAAAATGTTGGGTTTTCAAACTTATAATCTTAATATATTGTGATTTATTAGAAATATATATGTACTGTGGTGGGATTAGAGGCACATTGTGGAGGGAGAGGCAGGCAGATCTCTGTGAGCTCAAGGCCATCCTGGTCTACAAAGTGAGTTCCAGGACAGCCAGGACTACACAGAGAAACCCTATCTTGAAAGAAACAAACAATTCACAGATGGACAGATACTTGATAAGGCAGAGTTAGTGTGTCTTCTGAACTAAAAAAGGAGGAGGAATGGGTTGGTATGTTTATGATAAGTTTTCAGAAGAGGCTAAGAGTAGAGTGTTGTCCTTAGCTGGTGACCTTACTTCCCCTTTAACATGGAAGGGAGAACCTAACATGTTTGTCAAGGCTTATTTGGAGAATGCATTGCCCTTAGAGAACAAGATTGTAGTTGACCTTTTTTTTTTTTTTCGAGACAGGGTTTCTCTGTGTAGCCCTGGCTGTCCTGGACTCACTTTGTAGACCAGGCTGGCCTCAAACTCACAAAGATCCGCCTGCCTCCGCCTCCCAAGTGCTGGGATTAAAGGCGTGCGCCACCACCGCCCGGCTTAGTTGACCTTTTTTTAAGAGGCTTTTTTATATCATTGGCTTAACAGGTTTATCACGACAGCGAGGAAGGTCAGAGATACATACAGTTTTATAAACTAGGGGACTTCCCCTATGTCTCCATCTTAGACCCACGGACAGGTAAGTCCCATCAAATTACACCCTTTAACCTATCATTTATTTTTCACAGTTGATTAATACTTGACTGGATCTGGCTTCAGCAATGTGATAGTTAAGGGAAGCTTTCTTGTTTATTACCATTATAATTGTGTTAATATCCTTGGATGTGTATATTTTAGGAATCCATTTCTGGCTATTTTAAGGGTAACAACATCTTGTATTTGTACAGTTCTGTTCTTTCAAAGGAAAACTGATACAGTCATCTCTTCATAGGGTGTCCTTAGGTTTTCTTTTCTTTTTACAAAAGTTACAACAGGCTCCAGGATAGCACTCCATTCTAGTTATAGATGGCAAAGATGTTATGGCAGGGATGTTTAAATAGAAACGGGAGAGGGTCACCATCACCTCAGATAATAAGGAACAACTACTTTTTGCCAGATTTCTTAATTCCACCTGTGGCCAGGGGGCCCTTCCCCACAGCCTTGGCTTTTAGCTCCTCGAATTTCTTCTGCTCTTCTTTTTGTTTCTGCTTGGAAGCCTTATCTTCCTCGTCCATCTCCTTGGCCTGGTTCTGGAGCTATTTCAGGGACTTTTTGCCGCCTTCAAGGCCCTACAAGGCATCTACAGCACCTTCACCAGACTCTGATCCTAAGATGGAAGGTTTTCTATTAAATTGATGAGATTATTTTAGGTACTGGTTGTGTCCCAAAGGGCGAGCTGTAATTCTATTTTACTTAGATTCTACTTTATTTGGATTTCTTTTTCCTAAATGGCTGTGATGCAAATGAATAAGATAGTTTTTCTGTCATGATGCTTGGGGATCCATCAGTGAGTTATAATTGATGATGTCAGTAGGTTGTAAAGATACTGTGTAACTTCAGCAAATGAGGGAAGAAGGTATGAATTTGTAGCAGATTTTAATTATGCATGTCAATTTAATGAGTATGGTTAGAAAAATTACTGATTTTATGCTTATCTTTTTTTTTAATTTTAGGTCAGAAGTTAGTAGAGTGGCACCAGTTAGATGTGTCTTCTTTCTTGGACCAAGTAACAGGGTTTCTGGGTGAACATGGGCAACTGGATGGACTTTCTAGCAGCCCCCCCAAAAAATGTGCTCGATCAGTAAGTATGAAGTGATGGGAAACTGAGTATATGTATATTGGCATCTTTTGTAAAATGTTTGATGTTAAAAATGATACTTATAGTAATGTAAGGAATAGAAGTGGGACATGGTGGCATACACCTTTAATCCCAGCACTCAGGAGGCAGAGTCAGGTGGATCTCTGTGAGTTTGAGGCCAGCTTGGTCTACAGAGTGAGTTCCAGGTCAGCCAGGACTACACAGAGAAACTCTGTTTTGAAAAAAAAAAAAAAAATAATAATGTAAGTAGTGAACAGTTAATGGTTTCTGGCTATACTACATCTTAGATATCTTGATTTTTGATAGTGTTCTATAGAAGAGTTTCATCTCAATTAATTCATAAACATATATATGATGTACACACATAAACACATAATTAAATAATAAAAATAAAGCCTAACAAAGAAAAGAAAGGAACACTGTAAATATGTAAAACAGGAGAGCTGATGTGACCAGATCTGCTTTCTAGGGGCAGCCCAGGGGGACTTCTCATGCCAAACTGAAGCAACAGTACATGCAAAGTTTTTGCTGGCCGTATCACTCGGCATTGTTACTGGTTAGATAGCTCTAGGTCCTCCGGGTCTCTGGCTCTCCCAGAGTTTGTTTTTATACTTAATTTCTACAATATGCTGTTCTATCCACATTTTTACTAATTGACATCATGATTAATTTCAAGTAAAAGATCTTTAAAGATAAGACAATCTCATGTTGGTTATAAATCCTATTTGGGTTTTGATGACAGTAAGAATAAAATTACCTATCTTTAGAAGTAATAAAATAGTTATTTTAAGTTATTATCTAAAATAAGTACCTAGGGCTGGAGAGATGACTCAGCCAGAGCACTGGCTATTCTTCCAAAGAACCCGGGTTCAAATCCCAGCACCAAGCCGGGCGGTGGTGGCGCACGCCTTTAATCCCAGCACTTGGGAGGCAGAGGCAGGCGGATCACTGTGAGTTCGAGGCCAGCCTGGTCTACAAAGTGAGTCCAGGACAGCCAAGGATAAACAGAGAAACCCTGTCTCGAAAAACCAAAAAAAAAAAAACAAAAACAAATCCCAGCACCATATGGCAGTTCACAGCTGCACTCAGGAGGCAGAGGCAGGCGGATCTCTGTGAGTTGAAGGTCAGCCTGGTCTACAAAGTGAGTCCAGGACAGCCAGGGCAACACAGAGAAACCCTGTCTCTAAAAATCAAAAAAAGTAAAGTAAGTACCTAAAATAAATGAAAATTTTCTGTTTGTTTTGAACATTTCACTTTTCTTTACAAATTTTAGAACTAGCTTGCTACTTAATACAAGAAAACCTGCTAGAATTTTAATTGGAATTGTGCTGGTTCTGTGGCTACCTAGTAGTAATTGAATCTTCAGATCTGCTAGTATGGAATGTTCCTCCCTAATTCTGTGTTTCTATTTTCTTCTTCTTTTGTATTGACCTTCAGAGTGCAGCCTCATTAGACAAATTTATTAATTTGAATAGCTGTTACCACAATCTTGTTGATATATATTTTTTCATGTGTATGTATGTAGAGTTTTATGTTTTTATTCATTTATTTTGCGACCCAAGCTTACATACAGAGGCATAAGTGAGAAATTATTTATTTACAGGAGCATTGCCACTTTACCTGTGGCTATACCACTAAAGAAAATGTCCTTCCAGTTCCTATCAACCATTAACTGTTCTCTTCAGGCAGGATTGAGTCTTGTAAACTCCCTTCCATGGCAGGATGTTGATGGTTCCAATCTTTTTTTTGTTTGTTTGTTTGTTTGTTTTTCGAGACAGGATTTCTCTGTAATAGTCCTGGCTGTCCTGTACTCACTCTGTACACCAGGCTGCCTCGAACTCACAGAGGTCCACCTGCCTCTGCCTCCCGAGTGCTGGGATTAAAGGTGTGTGCCACCACACCTAACTTATTAAAAAAAATTTTTTTTTCTTTTGTTGTTTTTTGTTTTTCGAGATAGGGTTTCTCTGTGTAGCCTTGGCTGTCCTGGACTCACTTTGTAGACCAAGCTAGCCTAGAACTCACAGAGATCCGCCTGCCTCTGCCTTCCCAGTGCTGGGATTAAAGACGTGTGCCACCACTCCCTGCAATTAGACAGCTGTGAACTGATATGTGGGTGTTGGGATTTGAACATGGGTCCTTATTATAGGCTGGATGTGGTAGCGAACGCCTTTAATCCCAGCACTTGGGAGGGGCAGGTGGATCTCTGAGTTTGAGGTCAGCCTGGTCTGCAGAGTGAGTTCCAGGACAGCCAGGGCTGTTACACAGAGAAACCCTGTCTCGAAAAACTTAATTAAAAAAAAAAAAATATATATATATATACACACACACACATACATATTATAGTGCATTAGGAAGAGTAAAGAGTTGAAGACCATCTGGAACTACATAGTGAGTTTTGGGCCAATCTGGCCTATAGAAGACTGTGTAAAATAATAATAATTATAATAATAATAATAATACAGGACTGAAGAGATGGCTCAGTGGGTAGGAGTGCTTGCTTCTCTTCTAGAAAACCCTAGTTTGGTTTCCTGCACCCACATCAGATAGTTCATAACCACCTGTAGCCCCAGTTTCAGGGGATTCAATGCCTTCTTTTAGGCTCTGTGGGTGCCAGGCATGCACATAGTATACATATATAAATAAATAAATCCATTCAGATGGTCTGTATTTTGTGACTTTTAAAAATGAAATCTGTGATATTCAAAACTTTAACAAGAAAAGATAGAAGTTTGCATTTCTCTGGCTGTTGAGATGACTCAGTTGGGTAAAGGCACTGCCTACCAAGACTGATAGCCTGAATCTAATCTCTAGCACCTGCTGACTCTTGAAAGCTGTCCTCTGACTTAACAGTACATTCACACAATATAAATAATTTTTAAATTTGCATTTCTTGTCATAATAAAAGTTTTCATTATAATTATTAAGTTTCTGAGAATTTAGTTAATCCTCCCACATATGCCCAACTGTTTTCCTTTTTTCTTTAAAGGCAAAATCTCAGTGTATAGTGCATGCTGAAATTCAAACTCACAAGCTTCCTGCCTCAGCCTCCCCAGTGTTAAGTCCTGGATAGAGCAGATACTAGCATATCATTCTGTGGTAATGATATTTTCTTATTTTGAATGCTAAGAATCATTCCACTTAATGATAAATAAAGGAGTGTCCCGTCCCCCTTCATGTTTAAACATTTTAAAGAATTGTAGTTTGGCTTTATATTTAAAACTTCATTTTTTTCTCTATTTTAAAAAAAAAGTGTTTTTTTTGGTTTTTTTTTGGCTTAATGCCTGGGCTTAAAACACTAGTGTCCTAGATACTGTGTGAGCTTTGTGTTGTTTGTTTGTGTTTCAGAAAGGGTTTCACTGTGTAGTATAGGCTAGCCTCAGACATCAAGCAGTCCCCACCTCTGCTTCATGAGTGTTGCCATTATAGGTATGTGCTACCATATCCAACTTTTTATAGTCTTTTAGATTTGCTTTTAAAATATTCATTCACATTTGGCTTTCTGATACTAAGTCCTTGCCCTCATTTGTATAAGAGACAGATTCCACTTGGGCAGAAAATCTCAATGGCAAGTTGACTAATATGCTTTTAAACCCTGTTTGATGTTTCTGGTCTGACTGTTGTTCTTCCCACCTGTGCTCTGACCTCACAGGAGAGCCTCATAGACGCCAGTGAGGACAGCCAACTGGAAGCTGCCATCAGGGCCTCCTTGCAAGAGACACATTTCGACTCAGCAAAGGCAAAACAAGATAGCCGCTCAGATGAGGAATCTGAATCGGAACTTTTTTCTGGCAGTGAGGAATTCATATCGGTTTGTGGCTCTGATGAAGAAGAGGAGGTAGAGAATCTTGCTAAGTCCAGAAAGTCTCCTCATAAAGATTTGGGGCATAGAAAAGAGGAGAACAGAAGGCCACTGACTGAGCCACCAGCCAGAACTGAGCCTGGCACAGCCACAAACCATCAAGGATTGCCAGCCATGGATTCTGAGGTCTTGGAGATGTCACCTGAAAAGTCAGATGGAATAGTGGAGGGGATAGATGTAAATGGTGGGTTATAGTCTAGACCCTGCTTTACCTACTAAACTCAAATGTGCTGAATGACTTGCTTTAGTTAATCTCCCGTGTTAAACACTTGTGTGTGTGTGTGCATAACTCTTCCGTAGGACCAAAAGCACAGCTGATGCTACGGTACCCAGATGGAAAAAGGGAGCAGATCACTCTTCCAGAGCAGGCTAAATTGATGGTGAGTTTATCCCACTGAACCATTCGGTTGAAGCAAAGATACTATTACTTGTGGTGGTAGGGATCAATCCCATAACCTAATGCATGCTAGGCAAACCCTACTATACTGTATCCTTACCCCAGAGAAAGTAGAAAATTGAAGTAACTCAAGTAGGAATTGCTTGACTCCTGACATAGACAAGTGTCTGATACCTAATTTGGAACTTAACTGACAAGAGTCTTAGTTTTTCTGGATTTTGTTGTGGTTTATTACTTGGGATTATGTTGTTGTTTTGGTTTTGAGACAGGGTCTCAACTATGTTGCCCTGGCTAACCTGGAATTCACAGAGGTTTGCTTGCCTCAGCTTCCTGAATGCTGGGATTAAGGGCAGGGTGGTCTTTGAAGCGGGTCTTCTTTTTTTTTTTTTTTTGGTTTTTCGAGACAGGGTTTCTCTGTGTAGCCCTGGCTGTCCTGGACTTAATTTGTAGACCAGGCTGGCCTCGAACTCGCAAAGATCCGCCTGCCTCTGCCTCCCAAGTGCTGGGATTAAAGGTGTGCGCCACCACTGCCCGGCTGGGTCTCACTTCTTAACACAGGCTAGCCTGGAACTTAAAGCAATCTTTTTGCTTAGCCTCCCAAGTGCTACAATTATAAGCATGAGCTACCTACCATTCCTGTCTTACTTTAATTAGTGTATTTTCTTATTATTTTAGGCAAATCATAGGGCCAGCCAAGGCTTTTCAGTTCTGTGTGTGTAATACACTTCTGGAAAGAAAAGATAGTGTATTTATCTAAAGACTACAGTAGTGATTTAGGGTAATTGTTTTCTTTTTGTTGTTGTTTTGGTTTTTTGTTTGTTTTCTGTTTTTTGAGACAGGGTTTCTCTGTGTAATAGCCCTAGCTATCCTGGACTCACTTTGTAGACCAGACTGGTTCCCGAGTGCTGGGACTAAAGGCAAGAACCATCTTAATTATCAAATGGATGTTATAATTACCACAGGGTTTCTGGTCAGTAACTTCAAGAAACCATGGTGGCGCATGCCTTTAATTTCAGCACTTAGAAGGCAGAGGCAGGCGGATCACTGTGAGTTCGAGGCCAGCCAGAGCTGTTACACAGAGAAACCCTGTCTTGAAAAAGCCAATATATATATATATATATATATATATATATATATATATATATACTTTCAATGTGAGTATATGTATTTTTGTAGCTGTTTAGTGACTCTTAGTGATGGTCCCAAATCTTAAGAAAAGTAATGCTGGTATTGTTATTACAATATATTATATAGTATTTTATTATTAGTTGTCAATATACTATCTATCTGTAATATCATTAGATATCTACCAAGGATCATAGTGCATGTTTCTTAGGGACAAGGGTTAACTACTAAGTAAACAACTCTTGAGAAGTTTAGTTGTAAAACTGAGTAGAAGACTAGACAGTAGATAGAGTGAAAAGATGACTGGAGAAGATTGAACATGGTTATCTGATGAGAAAGCATTTGTAGAGAAAGAAGTGTTGAAGTTGTAGCACAGTTCTGTAGTGGTGGTGGTTGGATCATAGACCAAATGAAAGGACATATTCCCTAATGAAGGAAGAAAAACTTGGTCAGTGTGGTGTTTCTTTTACTTCCAGCTAACAGTTTTGTCTTACTCTTATTTTTCATAGGCTTTGGTGAAGCATGTCCAGTCTAAAGGATATCCAAATGAACGTTTCGAACTTCTCACCAACTTCCCTCGGAGGAAGCTCTCTCATCTGGACTATGACATTACCTTACAAGAGGCGGGCCTCTGTCCTCAAGAGACTGTCTTTGTACAGGAAAGAAATTAACACCATGGCCTGGCCTCTCTCAGCTTACCCCCTTTTTTCTCTTTTCCTGTGAGATACCATGTCACTAAGTATGCATTTTGGCTCATAGGAGTATAGAGCCAAAACTGGGCAAGCAAGTCACCTGCCTTTTCTTTATTTTTTTCTGTCATCTGTATCCCAGTCTCCTTCCCATCTATTACTTTCTCCCTTCATTCTCTGTCATTTTCTTCTTTTTCTCATTTTGTTTCTTTTTTCCCAAATGTGGTGACCAAATGGAAGCATAAGGATGAGAATAAGATCTGTCCCAGCACTGGAGCAGGAAATGTGTGTTCAGTAAGTGCATGGCGCCTTTTTGGGACCTAGTGGTGTTACTTCTAGATTCTCTTGATAGAGAATGGCTAGAATCGGAATTTTAAACAGCCCCCATTTTTGGTAAGGAAAAGATATTCTCATAACATGCATTTTGTTCTTCATGTAGGAAGATCTCACGATGACATAGTTACTTTTGTTTATCTGGGAAAAGCATCCATTATACTGTTGCTCATCATATTTAAATTTCCCTCAAGGATTCTCATCTTCCGGTTACAAGTTATTTCCATGATGTGTTTTATTGTCAGAATGAGTGCTTAGTATGTTATTTATAGCACAGGGTGGCTTTCAATGTCCTAGCCTGAAACAGTCTTCTGTATTGTTCCTCTATTAATTATAATGTTCTTTCCAGTCCTGGGGTGAACCTTTAGTAAGCATCTTGTGTCTGGGCTAGGAAGGTGCTGGGTGATTCTGCCTGCACAGAAAATTAGTTCCTCTGGCTCCATTATCTGAGTCTATAGTATTCTGTAGGAAGGCAGGTGCTCAATCATCATGTAGTACAATGGCTTTGTAACTGTAACCACTGTGGTTATTGATTGTCCTGTGTGCTTAAGACTTATTTACGTATGTCCCAGGGTTGGGTGGGATAGGCAGGGGGTATAAAAACCTGCAGCTGAGAGTTGCTAACAATGTTCTTTTGGTTAGAAATAGTGATTCGTTTTTTTTACCCCCGTTGGAATAATCTCTAAAATGCTCTGGTAACTAATTGACCTTAATTCCTCATGCTGTTTTATTTTTGAAAATATCAAAACTGAAAATCTCTGAGAGGAAGACCTTCAAACTCGGTTTATAAGACAACAGTAAGAGAGATTACCAGTAATCGTCAGATGTGAGGGTTTTTTTTTGCCAACAAAAGTCACATTTAAAATTGTATTTGGTGAAAGCTTTTTTCAGTATTATTTAGAAGAGGCCACCTGAGTCTATATAGTACTATTCAACAGCTTCACTGTATGCTCAATTCTTTCCTTGAGTTTTAAGTAGAGTTCTCTAGCAGACAGGTAGGGATTTGGTGGGAAAATCAAAACTTTAAACTGCTTATAAAACCATTTCTATAGAATGAACTATCTTGTCAGTGGAAGATTTAGATTGATTCTTGTGTTTGAAGAACATATATTGCAGTTGCTCAGAAGCCTGTGGGTTCCTGTGTACATGCAGTTTGCTCTTTAGGCAGCTAGGGGATTGAAAAGATAAGCTAAAGAAATGTGGTATGTTGCTAGTATGCAACTGTAGAATATGGTTGTTAAAGTTGGATTTTGAGCCGGGCGGTGGTGGCGCACGCCTTTAATCCCAGCACTTGGGAGGCAGAGGCAGGCGGATCTCTGTGAGTTCGAGGCCAGCCTGGTCTACAAAGTGAGTCTAGGACAGCCAGGGCTGTTATACAGAGAAACCCTGTCTCAAAAAACCAAAAAAAAAAAAAAAAAAGTTGGATTTTGAGGGACCTCCCTAAAGAATGGGTTATGTATCTCCTCAAGGAAATCATGGGAAATTCTGTTATGTTTTAAGTGAGTCCTTTTGAATTAATGTTCTTAAATTTTTTCTAAATCTGTGTAAGTGCTTATGTATAAGTATATAATTGTATAAATATTTATAAATATATTTATATAATTACAATTTCATTTATACCTTGAGTCAAAGTTCTCTCTTTAGATTGGTGAATGAATAATACCACTTTGGTGTTTTTCATAGCACTTGAGGCTTAAACAACCGTTTGGATTTATTGAGCAAGCATGTTAATTCCTCACTTGTATCTCTGAACTTGAATAAAAACTGGCTGAGGAATAGAGATGTATACTCTCAGAGGTACAGTGGAAGGGTTTTTTTAAAAAGCCCAACTAATAGTCAAAGTCAGCAGTCTAAAGCTTTGGGGAGCCACAGGGTAAAAAGTGAGAGAGTACCCAGCCTTGCTCCGCTGGCACCGTCTCCACTCCCAGCACAGGCCCAGCTAAAGTCCAAATCAGTCAAAAATGTGAAGTCAAGAATTTTCCCTTAGAGGACTCTGCTGCAACCTCTTGTCCTGTTAGGTTAGGTTCTCTTCATGTAGTAAACCCTGCCTGAGAACCTGAGGCAGGATGTGCAGAAGCGAGAGGGTGTGTGCAGTTCTTCTTTATGTGCTTAGCACTGGCAAACCACGAATGAGAAACCAAATTAAGACAGCCAAGTATATATGTGAGTTAAGAGACAGGCAGGGCATCATGCATTTACCAAGCTTAGTCAAGATGGTCAGCTATAGAGGATTTTATTAAAAGTTGACCAGGAGTGTTATTATCAGGGTTGGCCCATGGGAGGAGGGAGTATTGGCTTGCTCAAGAATATAATCTACATAAGGGGTTTGTTTACCTTAGTTCTTCTGCAAGTTATTTTTCTTTCAAGGGCAGGCTTTCATTGGACAAATAAGGTTTCTGAAACTAGTTAAATGTAGTGATTTCCTGTAGTTAGTGAAACAGCTTAAAAGTTTTTAAAGTAAGGAGGAAAGGGACAAGATATACTTGAGAATGACATAGAAAGAGAAGGAAGGAAGCCAGGCATGGTGGCGCACGCCTTTAATCCCAGCACCTGGGAGGCACTCACTCTGTGAGTTCGAGGTCAGCCTGGTCAAGGAAGTGAGGCCAGGACAGGCAGAACTAACCAGAGATACCTTGTCTCGAAGGGGAAAAAAAAGAGGGAATGGAAACTAGTGGGGATAGTGAAAGGAATGCTGTCTAGACTGGAGAGAACAGTGCTGGGTGAGAAAGAGTAGGGCTTTTTCAGGAGTTAGCATGTGTGTTCTGTGTTTCTTCTCCAGTCTTCACGTAGTCCCTACACAATACATGTGCATCCTACTCATTTATAAATGAGGGAGAGAACTAGAACTCAACAGCCTGCTTATTCAGTAGTCTGTCATTACTAGTCAGGGCCAAATTAAGATTTAGGCCTAGAGTCTGTTCTTGATCTTGTGTGGTATGTTGTTCTATGTCAGTTGGAGTCTATTTACTCTATGGTCTTCTTACTATTATTTGGCTTTATAAACTAAGGATTTTTGTTTCCTTAAAGCTGGAAGGACTAGATAGGGTCAAAATTGTGAGATTTGCACTATCTCTATAAAATGATAATTATGCCATTTTTAGCAGACAGTTGTCCATTAATTGTTTAAAATAACCCACTAAAGGAAAATGACTGCAGCTTTATTTGCCAAGAATAAATGGAAAGCATAGAAGAGATTTTTGAAGAGAAGATAGAATTATTTTTTCTGTTAGGTTATCCATGATAGATTATTGAATAAGCCTTTGTTTTTGTACCTTTTGTTTTATCTTGTATCCAACTGTACTGTGTTAGCTCTCTATCGAGTCTGTGGTCAAAAGTTGGAGATATTTTGAAAGCTAAGATCTGGTTCAGTTCTATCCAGTTAGGGAGTCATCTATATATATGGATAACAGGAGGAAGGAGAATGTTATCCTTTTCTGGATTGAACTGTTACTACAATAAGAACTTAGGAAGAAAGGGAGGTGTAGGTTTAGTTAGGGTATCCTCACAGAGAAGAAAGACAGGCAGTGGCAACACTCTAGCTCATTTATTTCTTTGACTCCAACCTCTTGTAAATACCTGATTTGGGGCATGAAATTCATCAGTAAAGCAAAACCTTTGCCCAAGTAATAAAGGATTTTGAGCTCCAGTACTAAAAACTCTTTACCTAGCAGGGATCTCACTTGAACACTTGAGAAAAATATGAGAGAGCTTCTGAAAAATGAAGGCAAGATTTCTTTCCCTGGGTACAAACTTGGAGTTTGATACTGGGATGAAGAAGGCTGCCTGCTGGGCCGTGCATTTGGGTCATATTTCTTCTCATCTTGGCAAGTTACTTTCTTCCTCTGAATCTCGAATTTCTTTTTTTTTGAAAAACAGAATTGGACTAGATTAGTAGTTCTTTGTCTTTTCAAGTCAGAGGACTTTAGATGTATTTAAGTTTTAACATGAATGGGGAATGGTAGGGTTAACTGCTAACAGAATTAACCTTATGGAGGAAGTGTAAGCGTGCACCTGGAGTCAGGCCTACAAAAGAACTTAAGTCCACCCCAAAGTCTTATGCAGCTAGTCTCCCCTTTATTTTATATCATCCTCAGACTAACTAAAAGTGTTAAAAAGTGCACTTGTTAATCAGTTCCTTTTGGTTTTGGGTTTGTTTTTCCCCCATGTTCAAGTATCTTCTTGCCTAGTCTCTTACAGACCTCACTGTGGGACTGAAGTCCCTCAGAGTACAGTGGTTACAGATATAGTGATCTTTATTTAAACAGCCAATTATTTTTTTTAAAAACTTAATACTGTAAGCCTAGTGAGTTTTAAGAATGAGTGAGATGTGATGACTGCAAAGCAGATAATGTCCCCACCACTGGAGCTGTATTTGTGTGCTTTAAGCTAGGTAACGGCTTGGCAGTTAGGAAGACGATTTGGGTAAGTTGTGAAATTCACACTTGGTTTGATCAAATGATCTTTTCAGGATTTCCATCAAGCTAATGTTTGGAAATAGTTCTTGTCCCATAGAGTGGATCTTTGTGGTGTCACATCTTTTATGTATCTTTCATTGGCTTACTTAATAGAGTACAAGTTTATAGGAAGGCCTTGTGTAAAACTAAACCTTGAAGAGTAATGAGGGCAGGAAAACCAGCCCTCTGAGGGCTCACATTTTCCAGCAGCGTAAGCCTTAACAAGTCACTCGAATCACTCCTCCACCTGAATTACTCCCCAGTCCTTGAACAGATACCTAAAGGCCCTGTGAGGAGTGAACACATTTCAGTGTTTTTGGTTTGCCTTACTTCAAACATTTCAGTTGTTTACCATGAAACTTATAACCCTAGTCCACATTTTAGAATGGGGCAAGAATGTTCTTCAGAACTCAAAATAACCAAAGAGTACCATTCTAATATATTCATTTTTTCTATAATACAGAGATTTAATATTTCAGTGATGATTATTTGGATTTTAGACTACCCTTTGTTTCTATCCTAGTAATGAGACAGAATTGAGAGGTATTTGATTTGTTTATTTATTTATTTATTTTTTTGGTTTTTGAGACAGGGTTTCTCTGTGTAAGAGCTCTGCCTGTCCTGGACTCACTTTGTAGGCCAGGCTGGCTTTGAACTCACAAGAGATTCGCCTGCCTCTGCCTCCCGAGTGCTGGGATTAAAGGCGTGCGCCACCACGCCCGGCTTGGTTTGTTTATTTTATTTTATTTTTTATTTTTTTTTGGTTTTTCGAGACAGGGTTTCTCTGTTTAACAGCTCTGGCTGTCCTGGACTCACTTTGTAGACCAGGCTGGCCTCGAACTCGCAAAGATCCGCCTGCCTCTGCCTCCCAAGTGCTGGGATTAAAGGCGTGAGCCACCACCGCCCGGCTGGTTTTATTTTTTTTTTTTTTTGGTTTGTTTATTTTTAAGGACAGAGATTATCATAGCCTTGGTTAGTTTTTTATTAAGGAACTCAGGTGCCTAGATTATTGGATATGATGGAACCCTTAAGTGGAACAACCGTTTAATCTTTCTTCTCCATTCTGTTTTTCGTCTGTTTTGTTTGCAAACATTGTTACGGAGTTCAGACTAACCACCTCTTCCTCCTCTTCCTCTCCGCCTCCTCCTTTTTCTTCTCCTCCTCTTTCTTTTTTTCCTTTGAGACAGGTTCTCTTTATGTAGTCCTGGCTGTCCTGGGTCAGGCTGGCCTCCTGAATGACCTAGAACCTCTGGGTCCTCACATTAAAGTAAGCCGCCATGCCAGTCTCCCCCTCATTCTTTACCTAATTCCTTCAAAAATTAGTCATGATATTTATACACTTGGCTATGTTTTTTTTTTTTTTATGTTTACTTTTTTTTTTTTTTTTGATTTTTTTTTGAGACAGGGTTTCTCTGTGTATCTCTGGCTGTCCTGGACTCGCTTTGTAGACCAGGCTGGCCTCGAACTCACAGAGATCCGCCTGCCTCTGCCTCCCGAGTGCTGGGATTAAAGGCGTGCGCCACCACGCCCGGCTCACTTGGCTATGTTTTAAACTTTATGTTTCTACACCTTAATATATATTACTTCCCATTTTTTATAAATTAATATAGAAGGGAACATTTTGAGGCAAGCATTCTTTTTATGGCTTATTTCTTCCCTGAGGAGAATTCTCATTCCAATTAAGAGGATGGCTGTTATGTGATAAACCTCCAAGGCAGTTTTTTGTTTGGTTACAGATTTTTGATTGCCCTACTTAAATCTCACCATTCTCACAAACATTTTGTTTTTTAAAGACACAATTGTTTAACTAGTTCTTAGTTTAAAGCACACTCAGTAGCCCAGGCTGGCCTGAAACTCACTAGCTGTAGGTTGGTCTTAAAACCTCTGGGATTATAGGTGATAGCCACTACACTTGGCTTAACCTGATTAATTTTTTTTTTTTTTTTTTGGTTTTTCGAGACAGGGTTTCTCTATGTAGCCCTGGCTGTCCTGGACTCACTTTGTAGACCAGGCTGGCCTCGAACTCGCAAAGATCCGCCTGCCTCTGCCTCCCAAGTGCTGGGATTAAAGGCGTGCGCCACCACTGCCCAGCTCTGATTAATTTTTACTATGTTTTTAATATGGCCTTTATATCATATAGTTTCAAAATAAACTTGGGCAATCCATATGAACTACTTTATTAAATATAGTGAACAAATTTACAAAAATTTTCTCGTGGGGACAGAGAGATGGTTTCTTCCAGAAGTCCTGGGTTTGAGTCCAGCAGTCAAATAGCAACCCCAACTGTCTATTAACTCCAGTTCCAGGTGGTCCAACTCTTCCGAGTCTGAGGCCAGCAGGCACACACAGGAAGCCAAGGCACGAAGACTGCTAGTCCCATGTCAACCTGGAGTTGCATGCCAAGACGTTAACTCAAAAATAAACTCCTAAGCCGGGCAGTGGTGGCGCACGCCTTTAATCCCAGCACTTGGGAGGCAGAGGCAGGTGGATCTTTGCGAGTTCGAGGCCAGCCTGGTCTACAAATTGAGTCCAGGACAGCCAGGGCTACACAGAGAAACCCTGTCTCGAAAAACCAAAAAATAAATAAATAAGTAAGTAAGTAAATAAATAAATAAATAAATAAATAGATAAACTCCTTGCCTCACCCTTTTTGAGTACACCTGTAGTTCACTGTGCCATGTATTTGTACATTGCATTGTTTATCTAGCCCCAATTCAATATCAATATCTTTCAAGAATTACAATTAAAGGTACTATAGTGCCACATACAAGTGTCTATATGAACACAGGTCTCTTTGCTCTGAAAGAAAATAGATGAAGAATTCCTGGTTTATACTGTGTTTATGTTTGGTTTTATAAGACGCCAGAAAACATGGGGCTGGTGAGATGGTTCAGAAGTTATGGGCACTTACTGCTCTTGCAGAGGACCTGGGTTTGGTTCTCAGCATCCACATAATAGGCCACAACCATCTATAACTCCAGTCCCAGGGGATCTAATGCTGTCTTCCAACCTCTAAAGACTTAGGGTATCTGTGTCACCAGACATGCATGTGGTACACATATATACATGTAGGCAAAACAGTCATACACACAAAATAAATAAAATTTTGTTTTAAAATTTTCCTCACATAGAGATGTGGATATCAATGGTAGTATTTTGCCTAAGAACAATCACATTAATCTATAAGTATGGGAAGTTAAATCGCTGTACTTAATTCTTTGGCAGTAAGCAGCAGACTTTTACTGTGTAATGGTACTTCTAGCAATTAAATTGCTCTAAGATTTTATATGCCTTATAAAGTCACTTAGTTTTTCAAATGGGTGTAGAGTCAAGCTAAACTGGAACAGTAGGTAATGACTACTGATCTGTCTCTACCAGAAACAAAAGCTATGGGCTGGTGTGTAGCTCAGGACCCTAGGTTGGATCCCCAGCATTACTTAGAAGAAAGTTCTTAATCTAAGCTAAGTCATTTCTTGGTCATTAAAAATTGGGAACTGTTTTAAATGAGATAAGCTCTGACCTGAAATTGAATTGTCCCTTTCTCAAAATCCTTTATGTCTACTTTTATTCATGGGCTCATGTGAGAATCTTAACTGATAGGGAACCATTCACGACTGCCCCGGTTTCTCCCCTGGATCAAGGTAGCTGATGGTACAATGTGTGTCACGAGGATGAATTTCAAGATAATGACATTAGAATATTTATATTCAGCTGGAAACATTGTTTTCAACAAAATAAAATTATGGTATGCTTTTCTTAAAGCTGCTGTGTTCTTAATGGAAACTATCAATAAATACTAAGTGATATGATTCAAAATACAAATAGGCTCATAAAACTGATCTTAGGCTCTTAACTGTGTTCATGTTCTGCTGTCTCTAGAGAGTCCCCTGCATCACCAGCGAATTAGAGAAAGTAGCCTGTGACCTCCACTTTTCGTTAATGAGTGACAGGCCTATTGTAGGAGCTGTTTATCTTGCCCTTGGGGGACTTGGCCCTTATTTTCTAGGTCTGCCCCTCTAGTTCATAAAAGCTACTATGGTACCCAGGAAGCAGACAGGAGAGCTATGACATAGCCTGTAGCATCAGACATGGAGGAACGAGTGAGTGCTACTTGACACTGACATGATGTGTAGACTTTGGGGGATTCTGTTCAAGTTCTGGCATGAATATTTTAGATACAAGATTTACACTCCTGGGAATTCTTTTTTCCAGACAGATTTTCTGTTAGTAAGAAATTCTAAGCATCTAGATATCTTTCCATCATTAAAAAAGTCCTCTTTGTAGTAAGTATTGTTCTGTGGGAACCTCAGGAGTACTTGTGGACTTTGCATGTTTTGTATGAGTTCAGTTTGAACAATGCATTTAAAATCATCTGGGATGCCCAATTCTGGCAAGTCTTCACTACTTGTGTTTTTAAACATATCTCTTATGCTTTTTCCAAACCTCACTTCCTATCTTACTCAAGAAATGATTGAAGACAATTTTTTTGAACAGTTCTTAACACAGTGTTTAGATATTTCCTGGACTGTTTGTATGCTCAGTTTGCCCTGGACTTACTGAGATTTGAATTCTTAATACAGAACTGGTTCCAGATTTAATCTATAGTTCAGCTTGTTGCTGAATCCAAGGAAATGATGGACAGAGCTGGTTCTTGTGGTGGGTTCCTGGCAGTGCTCCCTAATATACACGTGCAGCTTTCAGGTTTCTGGACATCAATACCACAGTCCTAGGAGATCAGTTACTACAACACTTCTCCAAGTTGGAATAAAAGCTTTGAGGCCAGTGAGATGAGGAAACCGCACTATCAGTTTTTGTTTGGGAGGCATGAAAAGACCCTCCCAAAAATCTAGTGATTGTAAAGGTGCTAGGGGAAGCCTGAAATCAAAAGGCACACAGAGGCAGGAGAGCTGTAACTGCTGGCTGAGACTCACTGGATGCCACTGCTCTAAACCTAGGACATGTTAGACACCTGGCTGTGATGTTTCCATGGACACACATAGGCTATAAGCAAATGCTTTTCTGAAGTGAGGATATCTCTTGTTGATTTATTTCCTGGTTTGGGCTGTACCAAATTGTGAATATTCGCTGTGTTGTACCCAGTTGCTTTATATTAATACTGCAACTTGAGTTGGGGTGGGTGGGTGGGGCAGCAGGGTATGGGGGACATCAGCTCACTGTGCTGAGAGAGGGACCAAACTCAAGGAAACCTCTAATCTATAATTCAACTGCTGCATTTTTTATAAATACATGTAAATGTCCTGTTGTAATATTTGATCTTGGAAATAAAAACAAAAACTTTTCAGTATTATTTTCTGTGTCATTGTTTTTGTCAGGTATTGAATATTTTCGTTCATGAAATTCAGATTCCAAAAATTTGTTCTTTTATTCTCATGTTTGAGACACTTAAGTGAAACTTGGTTTCCCAGCACTTTAAGGCAGGGAGATCAGGTGTTCGAGGCCATCCTTAGCTACATAGCAAGTTCAGGGTTAGGGAGGACTACATGAAACCTCTCAAAAAAGAGCCGGGCATGGTAGTGTTTGCCTTTAGTTCCAACACGGGGAAGGCAGAGGCAGGCAGAACTCTTTTGTAACCGAACTTTTAAATTATTATTTAACTCTTATTTATTTATTACTAAATTCACTTATAACAAACACCAACAATTTCTTAACTATTAATCCTATAAATTCCTACAACCCCTTTAACCTATCCACTAAACCTATTGATAATTATAACTACTTTCATAACCTTTTAGAATGATACAGTCTCTGGGGCAGGTCCTCAGTCTTCAGGAACACAGTCTTTGTTGTAGATTCTTTAACACACTTAGCAGTCCTTTTTCTGGATCTCTCAGATGCAGGTTCGTCAGGGTAAGTTGGTTATTGCAGTCTCACCTTAAATAAGGCTTCATGCTTTCTTCTCTGTGGGAGACCCCAGCCGTCTGCAGGCCAACTTACTTCTTTTGAATCAGGAACTCAGCTGCTCTGCCTCAGTCCTTAAAGCCAGGCACAGTTTCCTTTAGGCCACTGTTTGGACAGATCAAACCCCTCTAGGCAAAAGCTGAGCCACAGGGTCCAGTCCTTGGCCTTTTGGTGTCTTGCTCGGGCTTTCTTTGCTTAACGGCTTCTTTCTGCTTCAGGGAGAGAGCTGGCCATTTTTCAGCAGGACTCTTGGAGCTCTCTAGCATCAGGGGCCTCTTCTCTCTCTGGGCTCCATGCACTGTCCTTAAATAGGAGGAACTCTGTTTCAGCTTAATTTGGGCTCCGCCCACTTAGCAGCTGAAAACAATGTCAGGCCAGATACTTTGTTTCTTCAAGTCCATTAAGTCTTTCCTGTTTTTCCTGACTTCAACCTTGTTTTTGAGTCTATTAAGTCTTTCCTGTTTTTGCTGACTTCATGCTGATAATGCTCTTCAGGCCCCGAATTAAGAGACATTATCAGAAACTCCTATATATTTTCTAAATCTAATTTTTCTAACTCCTACACTCTTTAAAATCAAAGCAGAACTGTCTACATAGTAAGTTCCAGGACAGCCAGGGCTACATAGAAAAAAACCAAACCAAACAAAAAACTAAGACACTTGGTTCTTATGACAAAGGTTAGTTTGTCAGATGTTGTTTGCTAGTGTTTTTTCTCAATTCTTAGTAATGTTTTGAACATTTTGACTAAAGTGTTATGAAAGCATTAGTTTAGCTGTAAGCCTTGAAAGTACAATTATGTATTTAATAAATTTGGGTAATGAAGAGTTTAATCTTTCAGACCAACACTAATGACACTAAGACTCAGCTGATATGGGTATGGTCCTGTCTCCCTGTAACCCTAGTACTTGGAAGTGGATTTGTCAGTTAGTCCAAGGTCATCTTTATCTTATCTCAGAACACAAAACCTGGGCTGGAGAGATGGCTCAGTGGTTAAGGGTACTAGCTGCTCTTTCAAAGGACCCAGGTTCAAATCCCAGCAACCACAAGGCAGTTCAAAACTGTTATGGCATTAATCCCAGCACTTGGGAGGCAAGAGGCAGGTGGATCTCTGAGTTCAAGGCCAACCTGTCTACAGAATGAGTTCCAGGACAGCCATGTCTATTACACAGAGAAACCCTGTCTCGAAAAACCTAAAAACAAAAAAGCCCTTGCTGCCCTGGACTCACTTTGCCAGGGCTACACAGAATATTGTGAATATTCACTGTGTTGTTCAAGACAGAAACCTTGTCGGGGTGGGGGGGGAGAATGAAAATAAAAACCACTTAAACAAATGACGGGAAATACTAAATAGTCAAAAAGTCCAGAGGATATCAAGTTGTATAATAGGCATTGTGTTGCTGCCTAGCTCACCAAGGGTCAGTTTGTGCTTCTCCTTTCGTTGGACTATTAGCTTCCCTAAGTGCCAAGTTTGCTCTATTCCAAAACACTTGTAACCCCTGCATTTGGAAGGCTGAAACAGGATTGTTTTGAGTAGGAGGCCAGCCCAGGCAGCAGAATGAGACCTTGTCTCAAAAAGACAGCAGCAAAAAAAAAAAAAAAAAGCCGGGCGGTGGTGGCGCACGCCTTTAGTCCCAGCACTTGGGAGGCAGAGGCAGGCAGATCTCTGTGAGTTCGAGGCCAGCCTGGTCTACAAAGCGAGTCCAGGACAGCCAGGGCTGTTACACAGAGAAACCCTGTCTCGAAAAACCAAAAAAAAAAAAAAAAAAAAAAAAAAAAAAAGTGTGAGCCCCTGTCCTCCAGGAATGGGTAACACCACAGATTTTACTAAGATGGGAAATGAGCCCGTGGGGGTTGTTGAAGGGATAGGATAATAAGCACTGGTTATCTGCCCTGTTCAAGGTTCAGTCCCCAGTATAGGAAGCAGGGGAAGGGTGCTGCTAAATAGGATGTTGGAGAATTCATTTTCATACTGAGGCCTGGCCTCAAGGTTGACCAAGTAATCTAAGAGCAGGACAATAAATGCAAAGTCCATGGAGAGGGAAAAGAGAATTTGAGGTTCTGAGGGGGCCAGTTGTGTGGCATGTGATGAGTGTGGGGGTCGGCTTGGAGAGTAATGTGTGGGTCACAGGCATTGGGAGGTGGAAAGTGGATCTTTCAGTTTGATCTGAGATGATGAGAAAACACGAATGACTCACATTTCTGGCATGTGGGCTCCTTGTTGAATCCATCAGACATGATTGCTGCAGTGAACTTACTCTGCATTTGTTAACTTAGAATCATAGCCCTAGCATAGGAAGCTAACCCAAGAATGAAGCTAGGAGGAGAGGTGGTGATCTGCTGTTAGAAACAGCGGGTTGGTGGAGCAGCTCCGTGCTGAGAGTGAGTCTGCTCCCCTGGCATGGAAGCTAAGAAGGTCTCAGTCTGAAGCCTAGGGATCGCCCTGTGAGGAGATCTGTCAGGGAAGGCCCATTAGTGAGGAAGGAGAGGCCCCTGTGAGGTGCCAGGGAACCAGGGGAGGATGTTCAAGAAGCAGGCTCTAACCACATCTCATGCTGCAGGCAACTAGTGAAAAGGACCAGCCAAGTGTTCACTAGAGTCAGTCACTGAAAATCCAAAGCACTTCCAGAGGACAGGGAACAAAGCCTAGCTTGAGTGGGCTCAAGTTTGCAATATTTTTATACTAAGGAAGGAAAAAATACCCAGACTTCCTCTCAGGTGACTGATGGTGTCTCTTTCAACCTCTTGAAACTTCCTCTTTTTCCTCCCTCCAATTAAGGGAATGTGCTCTATTGTGTCAGCTGTCTGCGGAGGAGGGTTAGTCAGTCATTTGGAAGAAGACTGGAAAACAGCTGGCCTGCTGGACCTATCATATTTCCCCTTTACTTTCCTCCAAATTCTGTTCTCTTAATTTACTCTTCTTCTGGCTCTGATCCTACCTCTCAGAACCTCTGAGAATGGAACAGCGATCCCTGGCCATGCCCTTCCACAGTGCACTGTTCTCTTGGAGCTGATGCTTTCCAGACGGGCTCCCCCCAACTTTGGCCACTATCTTTCTAGCATCTTTCAAAGTGTGGCAGTGTCCAGCAGCTGAGCAGTGTTGAGAAGCAATGACAAGCCGAAAGTCCTTTCCAGTTTCCCAGGCTTTCCTTCTTACACGCTGTCACTAATTATGCATTTTGAGTGCTCTCTCATTGGTCAACTTCACGCCCTCCTCCTGGAGGTACGCCTGTTGCCCAGGACCACTGTGCTGCCAGGTGGCAGACTGATTCAATAGAAATCCAACATCCACCACACAAAACAAAACAAAAAGAATCGTAATGGAAATATCTGTTTTCCCATAGGAGAAAACCCCTGTGAAAGGGTGGTTCAGCCCACAGATTGAGAATTAGTGCTCTAAGACCAGTTATGTAAACTGAAGTTCCCAGAAAACATTCTACAAGGCCATTTGAATGAGTGAAATGTCCGTGCTTGGGGCTGGGTAGGTGACTCAAACAGTTAAGATCTGACTGATCTTCCAGAGGGCCTGGGTTTGATTCATGGCACCCACATGGTGGCTCACAAGCATCTGTAACTCCAATTTCAGGGGATCCAGTGCTCTGACTGGCCTCAGCTGGCACCAGGCACCCAGACACGTATGTGACAAAACTCTCATATACATTACATAATAATTTTAAAAGAGACTTGTGTCCCACCCCACTTCCAGATTTTGTGAACTTAGTTCTATCTTCTGTAGATTCTTAAACTGGCCACTACAACCAAGAACCAAATATGGTGCATTCTGCCTCTGTAATTATCTCTACTAACTATGAGAAACTTAATTAAGGAAAAATGTTTTATGAGGAAAAAAGACACAGAAATTCTTGAATAGTGTCATCTCTGCTGCAGACTTCTTTTAAGCTATTTAGATTTTGTCGTTGTTGTTATATTTTGGTTTTGAAACAGGGTTCCTGCTTCCACTTCTCTCTTTTTAGGATTGCAGGGAACATCCACATTGGTGGCCGGGGCCTGGAATAGGAGCTTCTCTAAGGCAGGAAAGACTGGGGCTCCCATGACATGGCAGTGTTTGTTGTGAGTGACTGTGATTCTGGAGGATGGTACCCACTGGTTGAACACAAGAGGGAGAAGACTGGTGAGCAGCCAGGAAGTGAAGTGAGAGGGAAGAAAGGGTGGGCTCTGCTCAGTGTTGCTCCCACAGAGGGAACCCAGATTCAACGAGGAGGGATGATACAGCAAGACGGAGCAACCGATGTGGGGAAAAGGGCGCTGGTGGCAGAGGGGGCTGAAGTATTTCCTGGGTGTGTCCAGTGACTCATTAGGACTGCCAATCTCATGAGGCTATGCCTGTTGTTTCCTTCCCTTGGAGTCACATGAAAATGAGCAGAGAGTGGGTCATGAGCATGGGTTTGACTGTGACAGAATGGTCCTTCAATGGAGGCCCGTGGGAAGCTGAGGACACCCCCCCCACACACACACACACACACACTCACACATGAATGCCTGGGCGCCCTCTACATATACAGAACCTTCCTGATTCTGCAAGCCAGGGGCTGCAGGAGTCCTGGCTGGGGCTGCAAAACGCAAGGCCCACTTTGAACAGAGCATCTCCTCCACCCTCTTGTTCTCCCACCCCGATTCTTGTCATCAGACACAGGTAAGCAGAGATGAAAGGGTCTGATAAAGTGGTGTCCAAGAACAGCAGGATCTGGCTGTTAGGAGCGCCAGTCTTGCAATGCAGAGTCCTGCCTCTGCTGTTTAACATGTGTGGCACTCAGGGCTGTCTCTTTGTGAACAGTCCTCAGTGAACTTGAGGCCTCTGTACATGCCTAGAATACCTTTCCCATCAGTGCTTAAGAGTCAAGGTTTGTGGGGCTGGAGAGATGACCCAGCAGTTAAGAGCACTGGGCTGTTCTTTCAAAGGACCTGGGTTCAAATTCCAGCACCTACATGGCAGTCCACAGCTGTCTGTAATTGCCAGGCATGATAACACATGCCTTTAATCCCAGCACTTATTCGGGAGGCAGAGGCCGGCAGATATCTGTGAGTTCAAGGCCAGCCTGGTCTACAAAGGGAGTCTAGGATGGCCATGTTTCCAGAGAAACCGTGTGTCCAAACAAACAAAAGCAAAAAAGAGTCAAGGTTGACGTGACTGCACTCTTACCAGGAGGCCTTGTCTTGCAAACAAGGGTTAAGTGGTCCTGTGTGAGCCTCTGCCCTTACCACACCTTATCCTTCTGCTTTTTGCCTATTCCCCCAGCTTTAGTCCTCAAGGAAAGGGACTGTATTTTGTTTTTCTACCATTGTCTCCCTAGGCTCTAGCACACTGTCTGGCAAAGACTGGGTATTTAATAAAGGTCAACTGAGGAATGAAGGGAAAGATGGGAAGTTAGGAAAACAGACACAGAATTTGCCTCCTCTACAGCCTAGTTTTAAGATTTGACCTTTGGGGGCATGGTGGTCCATACCTGCGGTCCCAGACCTTGGGAGATGGAAGCAGAAAAATAAGAAGTTCAAAGCCAGCCTGGGCTACGAGAGACCCTTGTCTCAAAAACAAACAAAGCCAACTTTGACCTGATCCTGTCTGTCTCTGCTCATGAAAATGAGCCAACCTCTTCGCTAGTCTTCCGACTCACATATTTGGGAGGATATCTCAGAATGTTGTGACTTTTAAGGAAATAGTCATGGAAAGGAAGTGAAGGTCAAACCAAGTCACAGCCCACTCTTTCTTTAGATAGAGTAGGGCCTCCTTGCTCTTCTCTGTGCAGTGAGTGTCAGATGGCTAGGCCAGCCAAGGGTTACTAGGGACTAAGCAAGGCCAGCACCTTGTGTTAATTCCCCATCAAGGTTTCCTTTTCCTCTATTTTCAGTTAAAATTGTTTGCTGCAAGATGACCATGCCCAGAGACATCGCTGTCTATTACTTCTACATATGTACACCCCCCAAAAAAAGTCCATAGTTTTTTTTCATTTTACATTATGACTTAATTTGAGCTTGCTCAGAGTGACTTAACCAAGTTTGTATATATACATATACTTACAAACGGTGGGCCCGCCCCTCTATGACTATGAACAGGCCCCTGCGTAAGATCCCCCTGCTCGATTTGCTCTCCTTGACAGTCCATGTAGTGTATCCTCCTCTACTCCTTTGCATCTTGCCCATGCTGATTCTGGCTTGGCACTCACCAAGACATGTGAGCACATTATGTTCAGTTCTAGGGTCTCTGAATTCCATTCACTCAAAAGGCCATACTCTGGTTTGTAGTTTTTCCTCTATTTGTCTAAATTTGTTCGCTTTTTTGTTTTTGTTTGGGTTAGTTTTTTGTTTTTGTGCATAGGCTCATATAGCCTAGACTGGCTTCAAATGCACTGCGTAGTTAAGACTGCCCTTGAACACTGAATCTCTTGCTTCCAACCCCAAGGAGCTGGGATAACAGGGACATACTGCCATGCCTGACTTCAAGAATTATTCATTTGTTCAGTAATAACTTGGAGTCTTTGCTTGTTTGGTTGGTTTGGAAGTTTTTGAAACAGGGTCGCTGGTAGCCATGGCTGGCCTCAAACTCACTATGTGGAGGATAGTCTTGGATTCCTAATCTGCTTGCCTCTGTTTCTCAAGTCTGGGGTTATAGGTGTGAGCCGGCATGCCTGCCTCAAGCTCACTAAGTTTTGAGCCCTTCCTTTGACTTTCTTCGCGAGTGATATGAGCAGGTGCTGAAGGCATTCTTGGACCAGGTTCAAAAGACATTTCAGAATGACCAGTAAACTATCAGTCCTCTCAGAGACTGTGGGTTAGGTAATGTCTCAAGTGGAGCACTGCCCTTAAATGGGAAAATAATCTGAGGAGGGAAGAGTGCCTAGATCACAAGATGATGAGGAACTCAGTAAAAAACCAAAACCAAAAAAACACAGCCTCTAGCATGGTAGGGAGGACCAGTTTTAGAGGCCTTGCCTCTCGATAGATGGACCAGGGTCAGATCCAAACAGGTGCCTGGGAAGCTACATCTGATACGAGGAGATGGGCTTCCAAAGGAGGCATCCAGCATCTTACCTGGCTCCTTACCACTGCCTTCCCTCCAAGTCCCAGGTATTCCTGGGTAAAAGCTGTCTTTCACATCCACCCCCAGCTCCCTTACCATGACCCTCTCCTTTAGCAAGACCCAGACATCCTTTCACGTGGAACCAGCTACTTTATTCAGTGTGAAAGGGGCTTGGGAAAGGCCACTCACCACACAGAACAGGAAAACTACAGGAGGAAGTAGGTGCTTGGGGGAAGGGAGGAGAAAAAATGGTCCGAGGGGCATCACAAGCCGCCAAGGGTTGTAGAAGTCAGTTGAGGAGAAAGCCTGCCTCTTCAGTGCTGTTTCTGGCAACCATTGCCTTATCATAAAATGTAGTTACACATGTGGAAACTAGGCAAACTAAAGTTTTTTAGTTTGAGATCTTTTTTTGTTTGTGTTTAGTTGTTGTTATTTTTGAGACAGCGTCTCTCTTTGTAGTCCTGGCTGTCCTGAATTTCACTATGTAGCCCAGGCAGCCCCAACTATAATATTCTTTTTGCTTCAACCTTCTAAGTTCCTGGGATTACAGGTGTGAGCCATCTGTGGCATGGATCAAGACTTCCTTTTTATGGCTGAATATTTCCTTATGTACATATATAAGATGCATTTTGTTGATGGAGGTCCATTCTGTCTTGTCCCACATCCTGTTGGGCACTCCTGCCCTTGCTGTGCCCATGACCCTCTCGCATTGTTCCAGGATGCTGTGCTCTCCCCGCGTGGTGGCCTGCACACGGACCTGTTCCCGCTTCTTAGGGCTGAGCCTCGGGACTTCATCCCTGTGTGCTGTTGGCACCAACATCGCACTCCTCCTTCCTAACTGGGATGTGGCCTACCTGATGAGAGGCCTCATTGGCAAGCATGCCATGCTGGGCTCTGGGCTCTGGGGAGGAGGCCTCATGGTACGTGAATACGGTACTGAATTATTCCCAAAGCCTCTTTTGGTGATGGAGCTGGGAGGTGTTTCAGGGGTGTTCCAACAAGTTGGTATGGAGTCCATTACAGTCCAAGGAAAAGGGAGACTTGTCACGGGTTGCTGGATTTTTAGCTTGGAACCAGGAAACCTAGGTGAATGTTAGCACCGACAAGAATCAAGTTAGGCTAAACCTCCAACCTGGGCCCTAAGTCCATTTCAACAGCTGTGTGTGGCAGCGAGAAATGCAAATCACCCCATCTCTTCTTTTAGTTTTATTTATTTTTATGCATATGGGTGTTTTGACTATATGTACCATGTGGGTGCTGGAACCTTCAGAGGCCAGAAGAGGGTGTCGGATTGGATTCCCTGGAACTGGAGTAATGGGTTGTAAGCCATCCTGGGGGTGGTGGGGTGCTCTGAAAGAGCCCATAACCACAGAGGGATCTCTCTAGCCTGGCCTCCTCTCCTGTTAACACATTTCTGTGCTCTCCAGGTACTCACGGCAGCGACTCTCATCTCCCTGACGGGCAGCTTCAGTAAGAGCACACCCTGCCTGCGGGTAAGCACCAGTCCCCACCCTTTTAACACAACTCCCACATTTTCAGCTCTGCAGGCAGAGGGCTCCAGGGGCAATTTTCCTTGTCAGGCTTGAAGCTGGTTCCTAACCATGCCATTTAACAACTGCAAACCCTTGACAAGTGGCTTAAATTTTCCAGTCTATCTGTAAGAAGGGCAAAGGAGGAAGTGGCTAATGAACCCCAGATGTCTACAGAAATGTGAGAAACTGCTATTTTTTTTCTGATACTGAATAGTAGAAGTAAAATTTAAGTAGATTGCAGACATATGTCTTTTATAGAAAATTTCTTGACTATTTTTTTATTTAAGTAATGTAATTACTTTTAAAAAGTTATTTCTTTTTCAATTTTTATTATCTTATTTTCATGTGTGTCTGGTGTTTTGTCTGCTTGTATGTTTGTGTGCCACTTTTGTGCCTGGTGTCCGTGGAGGCCAGAAGAGGTTGTGAGATCCTCTGAAACTGGAGTTCTAGATAGTTGTGATCTGTCATGTGGGTGCTGGCAATAAAACTCAGATCCTCTGGAAGAGTAGCCAGTGTTCTTAGCAGTTGAGCTATCTTTCCCCAACCCCTATTTGGGTTTTCTTTCTTTCTTTTTTTAATTAATTAATTTATTTATTATGTATACAGTATTTGCTCTACATATATGCCCGGGCACCAGATCTCAATGTAGATGGTTGTGAGCCACTATGTGGTTGCTGGGAATTGAACTCAGGACCTTTGGAAGAACATCCAGTGCTCTTAACCTCTGAGCCATCTCTCCAGTCCTGTTTTTGATTTCTTAAGACAGGGTTTCTCTGTGTATCCCTGCTGTCCTGGACTCACTTTGTGGACCAGGCTGGCCTCGAACTCACAGAGATCCGCCTGCCTCTGCCTCCTGAGCGTTGGGATTAAAGGCGTGCGCCACCATGCCTGGCTATTTGGGTTTTCTTGAGACAGGTTTTCACTATGAAGCCTAGCACTAGCCATGAACTTGTCATCCTCCTGCCTCATCTCCCCAAGCGCTGTGCTTAGCTAGTTTAATATGTTCTTAAGAAGGCTGGGTGTAGCTCAGTGGAAGAGCATTTCCCTAACATGCATGAGGTACTGGGGTGGATTCTCAGCACTAAAACAAACACACAACCAAACAAAATAAACTACACATATGTATCACACACATAAAGACCCCTGTTTATATGTGTGCCCACACACATAGGGATTTTTTTTCTTACCGTTAGAAATAACCCAACAGATTGGTATAGATTTTCAAATATCTCAAGCTGTGTGTATTAGCTCATCTCTCTTAACACCAACTTTTGGAAGGTGGAGACAGGAAGATTAGGAGTTCAAGGTCATCCTGAGCTATATAGGTGTGATCATCTGGATTCTGGGGGTGGGGGTATGTGTACATAAGTATGTATGTCATATTTATATATATATGCATATATGTTGTTCTAGTTTGCTTTCTATTGCTGTGATAAACACCATGAACAAAGAAACTTAGAAAGGAAAAGATTTATTTCATCCCACAACTTCCAGGTTACAATCTACCACTGAAGGAAGTAAGGGCAGGAACTGAAGAAGAGGCCATGGAGGAGTGCTGCTGACTAGCTTGCTTCAGGCTAATGGTCACCTACCTTTCTAATACCTCCCAGGACCACCTGCCCAGGGGTAGCCTGGGCCCTCCTACTTTAGTCAACAGTCAAGAAAATTTCATACAGACAAGCCTATGGGCCAATCTGATAGAGGCAAATCCTCCTCCCAGGTAACTCTGGTTTGTGTCATGGTGACAAAGATGAACAAGCACAGTGTATATATTATTTCAGTCCCAGACACGAATCTATGCCTCATTGCTGCCACTCCATACACTACCTGTTCTCATTCCCACAGCCCACACACACACTGGAAAGCCCTCTGACTGAGTTCCATGCTAAAACATTAAATATAAACACATAAGAATTTCATTCACTACTCTCTGTTCTCTTTTGCCTGAGCTAATGGCTTTTTTTTTTTTTTTTGGCTTTTTGAGACATGGTTTCTCTGTGTAATAGCCCTGGCTGTCGCCAGGCATGGTGGTGCACACCTTTAATCCCAGTACTCAGGAGGCAGAGGCAGGTGGATCTCTGTGAGTTTGAGGCCTGCCTGGTCTACACAGTGAGTCTGCTTCTGCCTCCTGAGTGCTGGCATTAGAGGTGTGAGCTACCATGCCCAGCCGAGCTAGTGGCTCTTAATCTTGAGTGAGCATCAAATTTTATGAAGGATTTGTTAAAACACAAACTGCTCTGTCTTACCCTGGGGTTCTGGCCCAGGAAGTCGAGGTTGGATTGGAGAGAGTCTGCATTTCAACATGCGTTCCCACATGATATGTTGACAGTGTGTTGGGAGAACCTTGGCTGTGAGCTTCTGACAAACTAACAGAGTTTGTTACTCTTACATTAGAGCTGATTCCTTATCGGCTTCCTTCCTGCCTTCAATGCTTGATTTGAAAAAGAGAGACCCAGAGTGGACATTTTGGAACTTTAAACCCTATAAAACCCTTGTTATTGGAGGAGAAAAGTAGACATGCAGTCAGCAATTTGCTAGCTCAGAGCTGAGACACTGTAGTAAAAGAGCAAGGGGTATCAACCTGCTAGAGAGTCCAAAGACCCTGTGCACTGAGGAGATGCAGATCCATGTGTCTGTCTGTCTGTCAGTCTGTCTTTCTGGCCTTTCTCAACAATCTCTTCTTGGCTCTACCAAGAGACAGACACCTTATCAGCCCCCTTTGGACAGGTTTTAAGGGAACGTGTCACCCCCCTGTGATAGGGTGGGAAAATGCCTGGCCACCAGAGAGGTTAGACTTGGCCATGTCACCCCATTAGCGCCCTGACCGCAGCTCTGTGTGAACTCTGTTTCCACCTCTTCTGCAGATTCTCACTGCTCTGTCGTCGAGTGGCCTGGCTCTGCTTGGGGCCTTGATTTGCTTTGTCACTTCTGGAGTGGCCTTAAAAGATGGCCCCTTCTGCATGTTCAATGTCTCATCCTTCAATCAGACACAAGCTTGGAAATTCGGCTATCCCTTCAAAGATCTGCCTAACAGGTAACAGTCACGCAGTCACTCATAGCTCAGTCCGTGACCTGAGCCAGGGAAACCCCATCCCTGTGTTTTCTATTGGAGTTCCTTGATTGTCTTTTCTTGTTTATTCCCCAACCCGTGATGTCCTTGTTCTCGGGGCTAGGAATTATTTGTATGACCGTTCACTATGGACCTCCATCTGCCTGGAGCCCTCTGAGGCTGTGGTTTGGCACGTGGCCTTCTTCTCCACCCTCCTGTGTATCAGCCTCCTCCAGCTTCTCCTGGTGGCCATCCATATCTTCAACAGCATCCTTGGCCTGCTCTGCAGCTTCTGGGAGAAGTGCTAGGCAGTGGCTGTCCTCTCATGAACTGGCACTCTCAGGGCAAGCTTCCTCCAACCCTTTCTGCAAGAGCAGCCCGGGAATCTCTCTTAGGCCTTCCTATAGGATAACCGCACTTCCTTGCATGTGGTGTGAATGACACAATAAACTGAAAGTCACACTGTATACTTTGAAGATCATACGGTAACAGAGCAATGAAGTTATTGCTGGTGTACAAATGGTCTCACTTCAGCATCTAGACAGCCCTGTAAAAGTTGGCCACATGTTAAGACAGAGAAGTTGAGACTCCCAGATGATAATGGACTCTCTAATCTCAAATAAATGACCCCAACTTCTCTTTTTCTTTCTTTCTTTCTTGGAGACAGGGCTTTACATTGTAATCAAGGATACATGAGGTCATAAAGGTGAAATCCTGATCCAGTAGGATTGGCATCCTTACAAGAAGGTCAAGAGATGGTACATGGTGGTGCATGCCCGTGATCTCAGAGGTAGAGGCAGGAGAATTATCAGTTCTACAGCAGCCTGGCCTACAGTGGGCTACAATCCTGAGACCCTGTCTCAAACAAACAAAAGAGACTCAGGAGCATGAGGCAGGAGGGCAGGGAGTTCTGGGCAATTTAGAGAGACCCTGTCTCAAGATGATAGGGCCAAGGATGTAGCTTACTGGTACAACATAAGCAGAGTTCTAGGGTCAGTCTTCAATATCAGAAAAGAAAGGAAGGGAAATACTCCACAAGAGAAACTTACAGATCACCATGCTAATTAAGCCAATGAAGAATATTTAGTGGGTCCTTTATTAGCTGGTGATCAAGAGGAGGTTAGTGCCTCAGAAGAACTCTTGGTAGAGAAGGGAGGCTGGAGAGGATTCTTAAAGTCAAAAGGCTGCAATCACACCAGGTGCAGGATGAGGATTGGTTTTTAAATAATAATGGACCCTTTCCCAGAAGGGAAGTAGGAGCTCTTTGACCTGTAAAACCTCAAGCAATTGTCATTCCTCAGATAAACATTTTCTTTACATCTGTTCCATTTCCAGCAGGAAAGAAGGAACCTTTGGCCTGGCGGTGGTGGCGCATGCCTTTAATCCCAGCACCCGGGAGGCAGAGGCAGGCGGATCTTTGCGAGTTCGAGGCCAGCCTGGTCTACAAAGTGAGTCCAGGACAGCCAGAGCTGTTAAACAGAGAAACCCTGTCTCGAAAAAAACAAAAAAAAAAAAGAAGGAACCTTTGATCTATAAAACACCTTACAAGTATTCCTCATCAGAAAAAGAGAAACCATACACACACACACACACACACACACACACACACACACACACACACACA
>CAJQZJ010033117.1:396265-453618 GCA_907164525.1 Lophiomys imhausi | reverse complement strand
ACACACACACACACACACACACACACACACACACACACACACACACACGTGTGTGTACGTGTGTGTGTGTGTGTGTGTGTGTGTGTATTTTTTTCTTTGTGTAGTCCTAACCCTCTGGGAACTCACTCTGTAGACGAGGGTGGCCTTATACTCAGAGATCTGCCTGCCTGCCACTTGGCCTCTGGAGTGCTGGTTTTTGTTGTTGTTTGTTTGTTTTGTTGTTGCTGTTGGTTTTTTTGTTTTTTTTTTTTTTGAGATGGTTTCTCTGTGTAGCCCTGACTGCCCAGGACTCACTTTGCAGACCAGGCTGTCCTGTAGACCAGGCTATCCTGTAGACCAGGCTGTCCTTGAACTCAGAGATCTGCTTGCCTCTGCCTCCCAGGTGCTGGGATTACCAGGCATGTGCTACCAAGCCCAGCAATTAAAGACAGCTGTGAACTGCCATGTGGTGCTGGGATTTGAACCCGGATTGAAGAGCAGCCAGTGCTCTTAAACTGAGCCAACTCTGTAGCCCATGGAGTGCTGGGATTAAAGGCATGCAAACTAAAGGCTTGTACCATCCTTTGTTTACATACAAGATGAGGCTCTAGAGAGGAGGTGTGGGATCAAGGTAATCTGACTTTTCCAAAAGGAAGAGGGACCAATGAGATGGCTCACTGGGTAAAGATGCCTGTTGATAAGCCTGAAGACCTGGGGTTTAATCCCCATAATCCACATGGTGGAAGGAAAGAACAGACTCCTGTAAATTGTCCTCTGACTTCTACACACACACACACACACACACACACACACACCATGGTACATGAACAACTCCTACCCCTACACAAATAAATAAATGCAATTTTAAAAATTTAAAGTTTGTTTTACTTGTGTATATGGATGTTTTGCTTATATGTATGTCTGAAATTGCAACTTAATTATCAATTGTATTTATTAATAAATATAAACTGTAAGATTAGGCCGGCCGGAGCAGCTGGCAGCCTGGCAGGATATCAGTTGGCGGCCTGGCCCATCTTAACCAGCAGCCTGATTTGTCCTGGGGAAAAATCCGTGGACCAAGGGTGGCCTACACCACCTGTAACCTAAACTCTGTTAACTAATATAAGTTGTTATATTAGGCTGGTAGAATTGCCGGTGGCTTGGCGAGACATTCGCTGGTGCTCGTTGAGAGGCCAATGGCCCTGGATTTCTTGGACTGCCAGCCAATAAGCCACCAAGGTCCTTTCCTCAATAATTAAATTTACCAAGACCTTTTAATGTTTCAACACTTAGCCCTTAGCTTGGCAGACTCTCAATTAGCTAATCTAAATTAACCTGGACCACCTAATCCCAAATCGCCATGTACCTGTTATTACCTTCCAGAGTTCTCAAACACATCTATCTGCTTCCATGTCTCCAGGCAGAAAGAGCAATTTTCTCTGTGTAATTTCAGGAAGTCCCACCTTCCTATACTCTTTCTGCCCAGCTAATTGGCCATCAGCAACTTTTATTAACCAATCAAGAGAATGCCTCAGAAGGGGTGGTAACCAGATCTCAGCATTGAAATCAGCCTATCAGAAGCAATGTTATTAGACCTTCTCCAACATATGTCTGTCTGTGTAGCTGTGCACATTGACAGAGGCCAGAAGAGGGTGTGACCATGTGGGTGCTGGGAATTGAAACTCAGGTTCTCTGGAAGAGTGGGTTGTGTTCTTAATCACTAAGTCATCACTCTGGCTCCCACTTCATTTGTTTAAAGGAGGAGGAGGGGAAAGGAGAGACCCATCTCCCACTCATTACATGAGAACAAAGATAAGGCCACTTAAGAACCCAGCAAGAAGTCAACCATCTGCAAGACAGGCCTCCATAGACATGAAATGTGCTGTTACCTTGGTCTTTAATTTCTAGCTTACCCAGCTGTGAGAAAATATGGACATGGCAGCTCATGCCTACAATACCAGCTCTCGAGCACCTGAGGCAGGAGAATCATGAATTCAAGGCCAGTCTTGGCTGAATAGAGAGAGCTCCAAAACAGCAACAACCACGGCTCTGTTCACTGAGGAAACCTGTCAGAGTGGCTTGAGCAGACTAATATACCAGGGTTTTTTTCAGTAGTATACAGTAGAGTTCAACAAATAGTGGGGTTTTTTTTTTTTTTTTTTTTGGTTTTTTGAGACAGGGTTTCTCCGTGTAACAGCCCTGGCTGTCCTGGACTCGCTTTGTAGACCAGGCTGGTTTCAAACTCATAGAGATCCACCTGCCTCTGCCTCCCGAGTGCTGGGATTAAAGGCGTGCGCCACCACGCCTGGCTCAAGACAAGCTTCTTGCCCTTGATTCCTGCCCTGCCCGTCAATGGTCCATTTATAAAAAATTGGGCATCATATGCTAAGAGCTATGTTATCATTCAACAAAGTGCCACAGAGGAACAGTGAACTCCAGAGAAACACTAAGGAAGGCTTCAGTTGTGTCTGAACTGTTGATATTTTGAAGAGTTAGTCCAGAAAAGAGGGGTAGGAGAGTTACTTAGTTACTTCTACAGGGCTGGTGCCATTGAGCCAAGGGACAGGCAGCTACTGAGCCGGTGAGGGATGAACTGGTGAGACTGTGTACCCTGGTCTGTGGTCTCTCTCCACTGACCTCAGTGTGCTGCCTAGTGCCAGGAGGAAAGCACTGGAAACTAGTCAGATCATGAAGAGTCTCTCCTACAGGCAAAGAAGTATGAATGCTGAGGGGACAGCCTCAACCGTAACGAGCCCCTGAAAGATTGCATGTCACTCTGTGGCATTGTGAAGGGTGGAGGGAAGGTGAGATTTGGGAGTTAGAATCAAGGAGATCAATCTAAGCAATAAGTTGAATGAGGTTTTTGTTTTGCTTCGTTGAAATATAATTTCATGTAGCCCAAACTGGCCTCGAACTCACTATGTAGCTGGAGATGGCCTTATACCCCTCCTGATCCTCCTGCCTCTACCTCCCAAATGTGCCACCATGTCTAATTGAAGAAGGTACTTTCTGAACCAAAACCTGAATAGTAGAATTACTTTATATCTACTGGAACTTGCAGCAGGGCATTTCCCCAGTGACTTTAAATAAAACCATCAGGTTGAAGGTTACAAGAGAAGTTTGGATGACACCAGGGGAGCTTCTTTTTCTTAGTTTTAAAATTATGTGTCTGTCTGCCGGGCGGTGGTGGCGCACGCCTTTAATCCCAGCACTTGGGAGGCAGAGGCAGGCGGATCTTTGTGAGTTCGAGGCCAGCCTGGTCTACAAAGCGAGTCCAGGACAGCCAGGGCTACACAGAGAAACCCTGTCTCGAAAAACCAAAAAAAAAAAAAAATTATGTGTCTGTGTGTGTGTGGGGAGGTGCCCATGAGTGCAGGTGTCTGCAGAGGCCAGAGCATTGGATCCCCTCTTACTGACAACTGTAAACTGCCTGGCCTGAATCCTGGGAACCCAGTCCAGGTCCTCTGTAAAAATAGTAAGTGCTCTGAACTATTGAGCCATCTCTCCAGCCCCCTTACATTTTGAACATTGCAAAGGTCAAGACCTACAGCCTTCTAAAACAGGAGGAGGGCTACTGCTTTTGACTATAGAAGCACTCTAAACCTGCTCCTTCCTGATTTGTGCACTGGAACAGGTGTGGATTAGACACAGCAAAACTGACAGGGTGTCTCTGTGTAGCCTGGTATGTCCTGGAACTCACTCTCTGTAGACCAGGCTGAAGTGCTGGAGCTTTTAAATAAAAGTTTTGGTATAGCTTTCAATTTCTGTAATCTTCACTTGTCACAAAATACCACTTCTTCTTTCTGTTTTGTTTTGAAATGGTCTCACTCTTAGTCCTAGCTGCCCTCCTACTCCAGCCTCTGACACTGTAATTATAGGTGTGTGTAATCCCACCATGTTATTTTTTCTTCTGATTTTACAGTTATTTAAAAAATTGGCCAGGTGGTGGCAGCCCATGCTTTTAATTCCAGTATTCAGGAGGTAGAGGCAGGTGGATTTTTGTGAGTTCGAGGCCAGTCTTATGTATATAAAATTAGGATGGTAGTGATGCCTGTAATCCCAGAACTCTGGAGGCTAAGGTAGGAGAATTGCAGGCTACCTATCAAAACCTTGTCTTTCCTGATTAGAAGGCCCTATTGCTGACTACAACACTTAGATATCTCACTGAACATGTAGAAGTCAAGCTGGTGCCTAACCTGAGGATTTATCCCTAGTGACTAGCCTTCATGGTACTGGAAGTTGTTCTACATGCTACCTGTGCCCACAATAGGGAGATATGATGTGGCAATAGTGGCACAAATGTTATGAGAGTAATCGACCACTCTAATTAGATTTAAGGCCCACTCCATGAGATGGAACCCATGCCTGATACTACTAGGATAGCCAAGAACCTGAGACTTGAAAGGCTATGGGTCTAGGGGAAAACCAATACTATTTTTCTGCAATAAAATGATCCCTAATGACATTCTTCTATATCCATAGATCAGTGTCTAGTTCAGCCATCGTCAGAGAAGCTTCTTGTAGTAGTAGCTACCATCTTGTAGTAGGTGGGAACTAAAACAGAGACCCACAGTTGGACACTGTGCAAAGTAAGGCTTTAAAGACTCAGTCCTAAATGGGATGTCATCAAACCTCTCCCTTCAGAGCTCAGGGATCTATTCCTAAGAGGAGATGGGAAGACTGAAAGAGACAGAGGTAATGGATGACTCCAAGAAAACAGGGTCTTGTAAAAAGATTGTGAGAGAGGGGAGAATACCAAGGGATAGAGAATAGAGAAAATATGGCGGGAGAAGCAGGAATAAAGCACAGAGAAAATGTAGTGAGAATAGCAGAAGTATATGGAAAATAAACAGCTGTGAGGAGGGAAGCCCATGAGCTGGAGGGTGTTTAGGTTAGGGGAGGAACTGAGAAGGGCTCGGATGCTAGCATGGACTTTGAAATCTTGTGATGCTGAGGGGGCCTGCAGGCCAGCCCCAGCTTTAATATGCTGAGAGGTGCCACAGTTAGCCATATGTCCCTTTGCCAGAGTTTTGGACCTGACAAGTTAGTCAACCCTGAAGTACAATTAATATACCCAGTGAGACTCACTGGAGGAAATGAATGTTTCCTTTGCAGTGGGTATTGCAGATAGCATCTTGGTTAGGGATGGGAACCTATGTCCATATCTACCTTTCAGTTTCTGGGACCCTGTCTGGCTTGAGCCTTCAGGTTTGTACACACCACCACAGTCTCTATGAGTTCATATGTGTCTCAGTCCTGGCGCTTTCAGAAGAGCCTGTAACAGTAAATTTTTATTTTTTACTTATATATTTATTAATACTTAACAATTACCTATAAAAGTTCCTAAATCCTGCCGGTCATGGTGACGCACGCCTTTAATCCCAGCTCTGAGGGAGGCAAAGCCAGGTGAATCTTTGAGTTCAAAGCCAGCCTGGTCAACAAAGTGAGTCCAGGACAGCCAGAGATATACAGAGAAACCCTGCCTCAAAAAACAAACAAACAACAACAAAAAAAAAAACTAAAAAAAAAAGTTTCTAAATCCTAAAACTCAAACCCTAACTCTAAAACCTAATCTAAAACACCCTAATACCTATAAAATAAACACTTAACACTAACCTAAAGTTTCTTAAAAGGATATTCCTCAGATTAATTCTCTGGGCGTGGATCTGTACAGATGGTTGATTTCCACCAAGTCTTTCAAAAAGTCTTATAGTCTGTGAGTCTTATTCATCAGATCTTAAGATCAATTTATAATTAGTCAAGACTTGTCTCTGTGGTCCTAGGTCCAAATAATTCACAATTGGAAGCCCCTCCAAACCACCTCCATATCTGCCATTTGCTCATCATTTCTATGTTCTCGGCACTCCTGTTCTGGCTTGGGTGCTCTGGAACTCCAAAGTCTGTATCATAGGAGAGCCCCTGAGCTCTGTGCTAGAATGAAGGACTCCCCAACAGAAAAGCCCCCTTCTTCTCTCTGATCTGAGGACCCCAGATCCTCTAAGTAATGAGAGTGTCATGTGGGCCAACCCTCCCCTGATAAAAAACTTGCCCAGTGACTTCTCCATTCTAATGAGGTCTGTGAGTGCCTTGGCTTTTAGCCAATGACTTTTGTCTATGTATCTAGACTACCTGGAATCTTTCTCCCACCCTCACTGTCCACGGTTAATTAGGCATTCCATTTTCTTTCTTTTGATAGGACCAGGCAAATCAAACACATTTACCTCCCAAACCCACTGTCCAAAATTGTATAATGCCCCTGATTCATAAAATAAACTCCTGTTTTTTTTCTCCATGCCTCCAATATTACTAAGTCTGGCTATGTATTTTGGGCTGGGGGCAGGGAAGTGCTTTTCCTCCCATGAAGAGTTTGCTGTCTGACTGGCCAGGCTTGCACAGGCTCCAGGCACCTGCCTTGCTGCTGAAGCTGGCCTAGCTAGGCCTATTTGGGGCACATGCTTCCACTGAGAGGAGCAGAGCTTCTGTTGCCTCTCCCTCACCACCTGCCTGGCTGCCTGGCACGGCTCTGGGAGCTTTGAAGCTGCCCAGCCTGGAGCTGGTGGTTCAGCTAAGAGAGCTGTAACACTTGGCAGTGAAAATAAACTTTTCTCATGCCCAGACCAGCCTAGCCAGGACAACCCTTTTTCAGCTCAGACTTCCCAGCAGAGGAGCACGTGTTTGCAGCCTGATACTGGACCAGGCTGGGGATTCCCCACCAGAAGCCACAACATCTACAATAAACCTTAACCATGCCATGGAGCAGTCATGTCAGCTGTTTATATAGAATTCAACATAACTCAATGGTATTTTTTGCCTCAGTTTACTTTGTTTGAGTAATTCTTGTCTTATTGGTCTTTTGCTTGTACATTTTGATTCTTGCTTTTGTGTGTCCTTTTCTTTTTCCTTTTTTATTAGACAGGATTGCTCTGTGTAGCTCTAGCTGTCCTGCAACTTAAATGAAAATGAAGACACAACCTCTCCTAGGTATGGTTGAGAAGGGTTTTATATAGATATGAGGGAGAAAACAGCCAGAGGCATCTGGAATCATATAGACTGAACACAGCCAGCAGAATAGACTAGACCATGAGAAGGATCTGGGGAAGAGCAAGAGAGGAAGAGGAGAGGAGAGAGGGGGCCAAGAAGATGAAGAGAGTACATGGGAACATATCCAGAATGGCAGAATTACATAGGTATCAAGCTGGGGGAAGGGAAGTGAAGCCCAGCCCCTGGGTTGGAGAGGTTTAGGGCATGGGGTAGGGTAAGCATGCTAGAGGGAGCCACAAGGACTGACTGAGACTTGTCCTGGTTTTGTTTGGGACCTGACAGAACTTCTATAGAACAGGCTGGCCTCTGGTCTACAGAGCAAGTTCCAGGACAGCCCGGGCTACACAGAGAACTGTGTCCTGGAAACAAACAAAAAAGAACAGGCTAGAATTCCAAGATCTGTCTCCCTCTGCCTTCAGAGTACTGGAATTAAAGGCATGTGCCACCACACCTGGAGTTTTTGTTTTTGGTTTTGTTTTGTTTTGTCCCTGAGAAAGGGTCTTGAATTGCAGGGATGGGAAGTGTATTCAATAGGGCACTGAAACTGCAATTTAATTATCAATTGTATTTTTTTTTTTTTTTGGTTTTTCGAGACAGGGTTTCTCTGTGTATCCTTGGCTGTCCTGGACTCACTTTGTAGACCAGGCTGGCCTTGAACTCACAAAGATTCGCCTGCCTCTGCCTCCCAAGTGCTGTCAATTGTATTTTTTGATAAGTATAAACTGTAAGATTAGGCAGGTGGAACAGTTAGCAGCCGGCTGGTGGGAGATCCACCTTAACTGGTTGCCTGACTTGTCCTGGGGAAAAAGCCTTGGAGCAAAGTTGGCCTTCACCACCTGCAACCTAAACTCTGTTAACTAATATCTTAATTAATAACTATAAGTTATTCTATTAGATTGACAGGGCAGCCAGCGGCCTGGCGTGAGATCTTCAGGCCTGACTTGTCTTAGAAGCCTGTATGCTTGGAGTGACAGCCTGGCAGTCTGGTGGCAAAGCTGCTGAGGTAGCCGCCAGATACTTATTAATAACTATAAAATATTATATTAGACCAGCATAATTGCTGGTGGCCAGGAGGAACAGCCACTGGAGTTCGGTGGGAGGCCGATGGGCCTGGATTGCTTTGACTGGCAGCCTATAGGCCGCCACAGCCCTTTCCCCAATAATTAAATACACAAAGAGCTTGTAATGTTTCAACACTTAGCCCTTAGCTTGGGCAGACTTTCAACTAGCTATTCTAAATTAACCCAGACCACTTAATCCCAAACAGCCATGTGGTCTGTTGTTACCTTCCAGACCTCTCAAACATGTCTGTCTGCTACTGTGTCTAGTGGCGGAAAGAGAGATTCCTCTGTGTAAAATGCAGGGTTCCTGTTTTCATCTCAGGAAGTCCCACCTTCCTATACTCTTTCTGCCCAGCTAATTGGTCATCAGTGACTTTTGTTAACCAATCAAGAGAATGCCTCAGAAGGGATGGTAACCAAATCTCAGCATTGAAATCAGTCCAAAGTAATAGACCTTCCTTCAACAGGGCACAGTAAAGAAACCGCTACAGTGGGCTGGAGAGATGGCTCAGGGGTTAAGAGCACTGGCTACTGTTCCAAAGGACCTGGGTTCAAATCCCAGCACCCACATGGCAGTTCACAGCTGTCTGTAATTGTTGGGTGGTGGTGCACACTTTTAATCCCAGCACTTGGGAGGCAGAGGCAGGAGGATCCCTATGTGTTCAAGGCCAGCCTGGTCTACAGAGTGAGGTCCAGGATAGCCAGGGCTACACAAAGAAACCCTGTCTTGAAAAAATCCAAAAAAAAAAAAACCAAAACAAATCCCAAACCCCAAAAACCTACTACAATAAAATACATGATTTTATTGTAGATATGAGGGAACAACCAGAGGCATCTGAAAGAGTTCAGAGAAGAGAGGGAAAGAATTATGGCCAGCAGACTGGATGTGGGATCTTGGAGGGAGCCTGGAGGCCATCATGCACTTCGATAATGCTGATGGGCAACTGGGTAGTTTTAGTGTTAGGCCTGCTAGGGTGGTAAGGTATCCTGGGACTCATGAGTCCAGGAACCATGCAGCTCTGAGAGGAGGCTTCTTCAGCAGAGATATTGCACTACCAGGGGGCTGGGGTGGAGGGTTTCCCAAACCCCAGCTGAACTGTGGAGTCCAGAAGCCTGAGCCCTGTTCCTTCTTCGCTTCTTCTCCTCATTGCTTCTTGGCTTCTTTGCTTCTTACAATGAAAGAGTCTCAGCAGGCAGCAAATCTCATAAGAGATTTATTGGAGGGCCTGGGGTGAGGAGGGACGAGTCCAGGGTGTGGCTGCCCCTGCTCCTGGGAGAGGACCACAGGGAATTGAACAAAGTGCAGGGTTTATATAGAATTTCTTGGGGGCGGAGCTTTCTAGGGCAGGGATTTCCAAGGTGAGGATTGGTGGAATTTCAAGTCCTGAGCTTGGAGAGTTCAGAGATTGATGGGCTTTCCTGTCCTTGGATTGGTGAGTTTCTGAGACTGATGGGTTTTCCTGCTCTGGGATTGGTGGATTTCTGTGGGAAGCTCAGGCATTGGTGGGTTCTCCTGCTCAGAGATTGGTAGGGGTTTGTTCAGACTTTTAAACTCAAATTAGCATAATCTGGGATGGGTCCTACTGAGATGACCTTTGTGACAGTTGCAGAGGCTGGAAATGTTATGACAGAGAGGTCTGGGGGAGGGGCTGGGCTGCTGGAGATCCTCAGGCAGGGCCTGTTCACTTTCCCGCATTGAGGGTTTACAAAGTTTATGAAGTTTACCAAGATTACAAAGGAGCCAGGCATGGTGGCATATGCCTTTAGTCCCAGCACTCACTCGGAGGCAGAGGTAGGCAGATCTCTGTGAATTCCAGGCCAGCCTGGTCTACAAAGCGAGTCCAGGACAGCCAGGGCTGTTACACAGAGAAACCCTGTCTTGACCCCCCCAAAAAAAAACAAAAACAAAAACAAAAACAAACAAACTCAAAACTCGGAAAACAAAAACAAAAACCAAGATTACAAAGGGAGTCCATGGCAGGGAAGCCTTTCCCTGCAGCATGAATAGTTGACAGAGTCTGGAGAGGACTTGCTGCCTTTGTGGACAGCTCCCTTGGCAGCAATAGGCTGAGGCGGGAAAGATGTAGTCACCGTGGACAGTTCTCGAGTCAGAGGGCTGAGGGAAGACGGCTCTGGGAGTCTGCAGCAGGTTGAGGAGGGACTGCTCCGAGGTTGGCCACGGGCCATTCTGACAACTCTGGTGGCACACTGCTTAAAGCTTTTGCTGTGTGCTGCTCAGAGATGGCACTGACAGCTCTGGGGGGAGGCAGGTTGCTTTGATCACACCTGCAGCGGGGGTGGTACTGGGACTATAGGTAGACCTATGTCCCTTTGGCCAGAGGTAAGGGAACAATCTCACAGTTTCCTGAATAATGCTGGCTTTTATCTCAAAGCCAGAAATACTATAGTCCAGATGAGCTCCTTTCTAGATATTTGGGCTGCCTTTTGGAGCTTAGAAAATTAGAGTTTCCTTTGGACCTCACAGGTGGGTGGGATGGTCTGGTAGAATTGGGAGAGGGGAAAAGCATGACAAAAATATATTGTACGAAAAAAAAAAAAACTCAAAATAAAAACTTGTGCCAGTTTGGTGGCGCACATCTGTAATCCTATCACTTGGGAGGCAGAGGCAGGCGGATCTTTGGGGCTTTGAAGCCAGCATGGTATACAGAGTGAGTTCCAAGACAGCCAAGACTATGTAGAAACCCGGTATCGAAAAACCCCCAAAATTATATATCCTTGTCTCCTACTTTAAACTCACAAGTGGTCCAAAGCCAGAAGGGACAGTGTGCAGAGATGTGACTTAGTAGACTTCTAGCTCCAGCACCCATAAAACTTGGCACAGTGGTCTGTTATTCCAAACCTGGGGAGATGGAGCCAGAAATTCAGGGGCACCATAAGCTCCCCAGGGAAGTCGTGGCCAGTCTTAGCTACATGCACCCTGTCTCAAAAAACAGGAACAGAAACAAAAGGAAGTTAGGCTGGGTTTGATTCTGCCTCTCACTGGCTGCGAGTAGATATTAGGTTGCCTAACTTCTCTTAGACTCAATGTCTCGGTTTGGTAAGCATCTCCCCAGAATCGCAGACTGCAGGCTCCAGGCCTACAGTCAGTGCGCAGAGCAGCTAAGGGGCGTGGTTAGCTACATGTCACGTGAGCGACCCGTTGCCTTGGCGACGTGCTCCAGGACCTTGGGGCCGCTGCAACCGGCCTAGCCCAGCTCTAGAGATCCGCTGTATCAGGACGCAGGGATATGGCTGCGTCCACACGGGGCCTGTCCTTATCGGCCGCCATCCCCGAGGGTTTGTCCGAGGCTGACAAGAACGCAGGGGAGCCCGAGAACACCTATATTCTGAGGCCCATTTTCCAGCAAAGGCGCGTAGCGGACGGGGCACGGCGGGCAGTCGGAGTGGGGCCCGGGCGCTCTGGAGCGCGTGTCGCTTTGGAGACGCGTAGAGGGGCAGGGCTGGGCGGACTTTTGCGGCATTCCAACGTGGCGACTTCTCCAAGGCAGAACTCGTCGGTCAGACTAGCAGGTTTTCCGGAGAGCCCTAGACTGGCGTGGTGGGAGTGGCTGACCTCTCGGAGGTTTCAGAGGGTGCGCACGCGGGACGGGAAAAATAAGGCTGGAAACGAGCAGCTTGCAAGCAGTACTCCGAGTGTACACCTGTGCCAGGGCATCCGACTTTTGTCTATACAAAGCCCTTCCCATATAGCATCGACCCCCATTCCAATAGGTTGCTGAACGAGGGCAGTCAGTTAAGTCTGTAGGATCCATCATTAACTTAATCTTACAAAAGAAAAAGGTTTGTGTGTGTGTTTGGATGGATGCATGCTACTGTGCACGTGTGGTCAGAGGACAACTTTGGGGAATTGGTTCTCTTCTCTTCTTCCACTATGTGGGTGGTCCTGGAGACTGAACTCAGGTAGCAGGCTTGGCTGCAATGGCCTCTATCAGCTAAGACATCTCACTGGGCCCAAGAGAGATTTTTTTAAGCCACGAGGGGCGGGGTATGGGGAAAGGTTAGTGGGAGTTTGTAGAGATCTCCATCTGTCATGTGCTTGCTCTGAAAGCTTGAAGACCCGTGTTAATCCCTGCACCCATGTAAAATATCATTATACATTGTAATCCTAGTGATGGAGGGAGAGAGACTCTGGGACTCCCTGACCGGCCAGCTGGTCCCATCTACAAGTCCCAGCGAGAGACCGTCCCAAAACCACTGTTGAGGGCTGAGTTGCGTGTCGGTGGTTCAGAGCACTGGCTACTCCTCCAGAGGACTGGGAATAACTTACCAGCACCCACATGATGGTGTCTTCTGGCCCCTGCGGACATTGCATGTGGTGCTTAGTCATACATGCAAACAGAACACCCATAAACATAAAAGAAAAATTAGTAAATCTGGGGCCTCTAACCCCAGCACTTGGTAGGCAGAGGTAGGAAGATCTCTGTTGAGTTCAAGGCCAACCTGGTCTACAAAGTGAGTCCAGGACAGCCAGGGAGGGCTCTGTTACACAGAGAAACCCTGTCTAGAAACGCCCCCCAACCCCGCAAAAAAAGTAAATCTTTAAAAAGGTAGAGGAGCTTTGAATATATTTATATAGCAACTTCACAAAGCAGTTTCCCCATGAATATAGAAAAACATTGGGGGCTGGAGAGATGGCTCAGCCGTTAAAGGCTAGGCTCACAACCAGAAAAAAAAAAGTTTGTTCTTTTAGCTCAGTAAGCGTTCTAAATGTGTAGAACGGCATTAAGCTGTATTTTTCTTGTAAACAGTGCAATGATGTTATCAAATGTGATCCTGTGAGTTCATATGCAACTTGTTTGAAGAGAGGCTTAGCACATTATGAAAGATCGAAGGAGCATAAGCCGGACCTGGAGAGCCATTTGCTGCTCCTGCAGAGTATCCAGGTTTGGGTCCCGACACCACATGGAAGTTCACAATTGTAACTCATGTGGTGTACATACATACACACACAGGAAAAGACACATAAAAATAACATTATAAAAAAAGAAAAAACTTAAGCAGACCAGTGAGGTGTCTCAGCTGGTAAAGGCACTTGTTTTCAAACATGATGACCTTAATTCAATCCTGGAGACCTAGGTAATGAAAGGAAATAACCAACTCCCACACATATGCCATGACACAAAATAAATGTTAAAAAAAAAAAAGCCTAAGCCGGGCAGTGGTGGCGTACGCCTTTAATCCCAGCACTTGGGAGGCAGAGGCAGGCGGATCACTGTGAGTTCAAGGCCAGCCTGGTCTACAAAGCGAGTCTAGGACAGCCAGAGATATTCAGAGAAACCCTGTCTCGAAAAACCAAAAAAAAAAAAAAAAAGCCTAAGGGAAGAAGGTAAATAACAATATTGGGTGAGGGCAGGGCTAAGGATTCAAAACAGAACAAGCATTCAAGGTGAATTCTTTACCTCTGAGCTACATTCCCAGACCCTAGATACAGTGTTTGAATAAGGCCACATTTTGAGTAGGTCAAATTGAGACAAGATCATATGGACCCCAGAATGGTATCGAACTTCACTGTAGAGAGGATGATCTTGACTTCCTGATCCTGTTGCCTTTAACACCCAAGCTGGGATTACAGGCTTGAACCACTGTATCTACGCACCTGGTGTGTGTGTGTGTGTTTGTGTGTGTGTGTGTGTGTGTGTGTGTGTGTGGTGTGTGTTGGGGATTGAATCCAAGGTTTGAGCTTCCTTAGGAAGCACTCTAACTGAGCTACATCCCAGATCTAAGTCTTAGAAACTGGTTGGAAATTCTAAAGTTCAAAGCCAGGTGGTGATGGTGAATGCCTTTAATTCCAGCACTCAGGAGGAAGAGGCAGGACAATAAGTTCAAGGCCAGCCTGGCCTATATAGTGGGTTCCAGGTCAGCCAAGAGTATATTGGAAAACTATGTCTCAAAATCCTAAACTAAACCAAACTGTACTAAACTTAAAACGGCTGGTAAACTGGTGCATAATAAACAAATCAATTGATGGGTCATACAACCCCAAAAGGAACCCAGTGCTGTAATATATGATAAATGTGACCACCATGTAACAGTAATGTTATGGTGGTTAAAATTAGGGAGGGGCTAGGGAGCTGGCTCAGTGGATAAAGAGCTTTCAGGGAAAGCCTGAGGACATGGGTGAGGCCCACAGGAACCCCGTGGAGCTGGTGTAGTAGTATTTGTGTCTCTCCTCTCCATGCTCCTTCGGCAAGATGGAGGTTGAGGCAGAAGAATCCCTAGAAGCTCATAGGATATCGAGGCTGGCATACGCAGAAAGCCAGAAACCCTGTCTCAAACAAAATGGCAGGTGAGGACTGACAGTTGAGGCTGTCCTCTGACTTGTGTCCTCAGGCACTGGACCTCATGTCCATACTCCTTCCTACACTCGTATCTGAGAGACGAACGTTAGGAGGGGTTTTCTTTTTTTTTTTCTTTTTGGTTTTTCGAGGCAGGGTTTCGCTGTGTAAGAGCCCTGGCTGTCCTGGACTCACTTTGTAGACAAGGCTGGCCTTGAACTCACAGAGATCCACCTGCCTCTGCCTCCTGAGTGCGCTGGGATTAAAGGCATATGCCACTACACCTGGCTTCTTTTGTCTTCTTTTAATAATTCACTTCTTTAAAAATATTATCATGTGCTGGGGTTTGTTCTAGGAAATGGGACTATCAGTGAACAAAGTAGAGAAAATCTCCTGCCCTCAGAGCTTATGTCTAGGCTAAGGACAACAAGCAATAATTATAAGTGAAGTATGTAGTATATTAGATGACAGTACCAAAAAAGAAAGTTAGGAGGGGGTTTGAAGTTTAGAGACTGTGGTAGAGCAGGTGACTTTTAATAAAGACCTGAAGTGATAGTGCCAGCCATGCCTACCTAGGGAGAGATAACAGCAAGGGCGACACTAAGGTTTGTATGCCTGAGTGGGCAAGAAAGTAGGGAAGGCCCATAGTGGCTCATGGGCAGAATTGAGGGAAAATATTGGAAAACAAAGGAAATAAGGTGTAGTAGGTCATATGGGACCTTATAAGCTACGGTGAGAACAATGGCCCTCATGATGTAGAAAATTGGAATATTTTAAATAGGAGGGAATTAAGTGTGATATGTATTTGAGCAAGATCAGTTTAGTTATGCAGAAATCAAGATTATAGGGGTACAGAGTGCTGGAGAGATGGCACAGCCATTAAGAGCATTTGCTATGTGCCCCAGCCCCAACCCCTACATGGTGGCTTACAACCATCCTGTTTCTGTAGTTCTAAGGGCTCTGATGCCATTTGGCATCTGTCGGCACTTCATACATGTGGTGCACATACATACCTGCAGGTAAAACACTGATTCACAGGAGATAAAAATAAGTAAATCTTAAAAAAAAAAAAAAAAAGCTGGGTGAGGTGGTACATGCCTTTTATCCTTGCAGTTGGGAGGCAGAGGCAGATGTATCTCTGTGAGTTCAAGTCCAGCATGGTCTACATGGTCTGCAAAATGAGTCCAGCCAAGTCAAGGGTACACAGAGAAACCCTGTCTCGAAAAATCTAAAGAAAGAGAGAGAGAGAGAGAGAGAGAGAGAGAGATACAGGGCCACAGACCAGTACAGACTATAAAGTAGACTGGGAATAATGGACATGATAGCTTGGTAAGACTGATCAAACTTTATAGAATGTTTTGAAGGGACTGTTAGGACCAAAGTTTACATGACCAAACTTTAGTCAGGCTTCAGAAGCCTGGGAATTTGGACAGGCACTGAATTCTGGGTCAACTTGCTCCAGGATCCGTCAAGTACTAACCCCTCTGGGTTTGGAAACTCCCTGTTACTAGGAAACCAAGTTCATTGTCCCTGGTAGCAACTTAGCCAGCACCAATCAATGTAGAGATAGTAATGCTAACCAATGAAAACACTGTTGCTTGATGATCTCTGATTCTGCCTTGCTGAAATGTATTTAATCTGAACTGAGATTTTGCTCGGGGTCACCGTCTCCCTGCGTGCAGAAGCTTTGAGGGTGACCCCAGCATGCTGGTAAACAAAACCTCTTGCTTTTGCATTGTTCTCAAGTGTCTTGGTGATTCCTCAGATGCCCCAATTCAGGGTCCGTTTCTTGGACCTAACAGAACAGAGGATTTACTTACCAACAAACTGATTCCAAGGATGTTGGCTTGAGCAACTGAAGAATGGAGTAACCATTAACTAAACTGAGAGACTTTGTGAAGACCTAGCCTAGGTGAGGCAAGACTATTAGAAGCTGACTATGGAATGTCTAATTTTTTATATGGCACTGCTGATAGAAGCCAGAGCCTCAACATACCTGGCAAACACTTTACCAGCTGAGCTACATCGTCCTAGGGTGTTCATTTTGAATTGCCTATTTGACATCTGATGGAATGTGTCTTCATCTTAAGTTCAGGAAGTACAGGCCATAGATGTGGACATGGGACATAAGTTGCTTGCTTGTTTATAGTGAAAATGTAAGAAAAAAATAAAACCTTAAGGCTACTGATGACAAAAAGGCTGAAGTGTGAAGGCAAGCTGGGGCTCTGAGCTGACATTTAGAAATTCTCAAATTGTTTGACTTAGGTTTAGACCCTCCATGGTTAAAGACTGCATCCATGCCGTGCTCAAGGAGGAGCTGACAAATGCGGAGTACTCTCCAGATGAGATGCCCCAGCTCACAAAACATCTGTCAGAAGTCATTAAGGATAAACTAAAAGGTAACATAGGCTGCAACTAGAAGTGATGTTCCCTCAAACTCCCAGTTCTACCCATTTGTTCTTGCCCCATCTTGTGTGCTCATTTGTTTGTTTTAAGACAGGGTTTCTCTGTGTAGCCCTGGCTGTCCTGGACTCACTCTGTAGACCAGGCTGGCCTTGGACTCAGAGATTCTCTTGCTTCTGCCTCCCGAGTGCTGGGGTTAAACGGTCCACCCTGCTCCATCTTTAAGCTCAGTATGTGAACTATGCATTTTATTAAAGACAAATTTTTATTCAGTATCTAAAATTCTATAATTATTTGATGACTTTCACCAAGTAATGGGTTTTTGCATATGGTAGGAAAGAGTAAAGATTTGCATTAAAACATCATACTGAACCACTGTCCCAGAAATCCAAGTATTCAGAGAGGCCTCCTTTCCCTCCTAATTGTCACTTGTTTTCCCACCAACCTACTAGTTGTTTAGTCTGGAGTTCAGAGCCCTCCCAGGCTCTCCTAGGCCTACCTCTTGCTGAATCCTTAACTGCTTTTGTTATTCAGCCCTCCACTTTGCCAAACTGGACATCTACATAATATATTTTGTGCTTTTGTCTCTTGCTAACAAAAACTTTGTTATTTTTGTTTGGTTTTTGAGACAGAGTTTGATTATGTAGCTGTCCTGGCTTGGAATTCATAGAGATCCATCTGCCTCTGCCTCCTGAGTGCTGGAATTAAAGGAGTGCGCCACCATGCCCTGCCCCCAAAACGCTTGTTTTTTTTTTTTTTCGGTTTTTCGAGACAGGGTTTCTCTGTGTAACAGTACTGGCTGTCCTGGACTCACTTAGTAGACCAGGTTGGCCTTGAACTCACAGAGATCCGCCTGCCTCTGCTTCCCAAGGGCTGGGATTAAAGGCATGTGCCACCATGCCCGGCAATTACAGACAGCTGTGAACTGCCATGTGGGTACTGGAATTTGAACCCGGGTCCTTTGGAAGAGCAGCCAGTGCTCTTAGCCGCTGAGCCATCTCGCCAGCCCCCCAAAACACGTTTTAATGTTATTCACTTTAATCTTATTATGTAGTTTAAAAAGGTACACATGTCATAGTAATAATAAACACTGGGGTACCAGGATAAATTGACAGAAATAATGAATACTAATTGACATTTCTTTTAGGAAATTAAATTCATTACAAAAAAAAAGTACTGCCGGGCGGTGGTGGCGCACGCCTTTAATCCCAGCACTTGGGAGGCAGAGGCAGGCGGATCTTTGTGAGTTCGAGGCCAGCCTGGTCTACAAAGCGAGTCCAGGACAGCCAGAGATATTCAGAGAAACCCTGTCTCGAAAAACCAAAAACAAAACAAAACAAAAAAAAAAAAAGTACTTTAGGTACATTTTATAATATCTGTGCTGCTATGTCACAAAAATAGTTGTGGTAAGTCAGCTGAAATGAGCTAGTGCCCCAGAGCCTCAGAGTTAAGGGTAACCAGAAATAACAGTGAAAAAGAAACTCACCAGTTGGCCAGAAGGTAACACTTTAAGGGCATTCAAAGAGCTTACCCTTAACAGTATTCTTTGTCTGTTGGTTGGTTTTTTGACACAAGGTTTCTTTGTGCAGCTCTGGCTGTCTTGGAACTCACTCTGTAGACCAGGCTGGCCTCAAACTCAGAGACCCACCTACCTCTGCCTCCCAAGTGCTGGGATTAAAGGTGTGCCAGGCTAGTCCAACAATTTTTAATATCACCCACTGAAGCTGTTACTTGCCTCTCATGTTTAATATCTATAAGTTTACTTTTTCTCCCCAAGATAGATTTTCCTCTGCCCAAGCTGGCCTCAAACAGACTAGAAAAATTTAAAGGGAAAGTTAGGCTCTAAGTTACTGCAGGGTAACTTTATAGTTAGTGTTTATCTCCAGGTTTCGGACCCCTAACCCTCACTATCATACTCCTTAAATACCCAAAGACTGAGTGCTAATATTTATTCTAGAAGAATTTGTGTTCAGTAGGTAATTTTACTATATACTTAAATATAGATCACTTGTTTTTCCTTTCTAGAATTGGGATATGACCGGTATAAAATGGTGGTGCATGTAGTAATTGGAGAACAAAGGGGTGAAGGAGTATTGTGAGTAGTTGGTTTTTCTTGTCTCTGTGTTCCTGGGCGTTATCCATTGTGTGTATAGATAATTCAGTAAGCGTGTGTTGCTAGAATGAGAAGGATGGTTTAACACATGCAACTGTGAAATGAAGAGGCAACTGACAAGTAAGGCTAACAGCCTGGGTGGCTCCAAGGTTGAATTATTTAGAGTCACCTTGCATTTAGTCATGACACTTTGCTGCATGCTCTGTGGCTGGATGCCACTATTGCTTAGCAGCCCATCAGCAGGGCCTGACTCTGACCTCCTAACAACCCATAGTATTTGGTTTGCAGTGCAGTGGGGTGGGGATCTCAGACTTAGGGCCTTACGCATAGGAGGTAAGTGATCCACCACCTCACTATAGTCTCAGGCCCACAATCTAGAACCATCTTCAGGATGACACTATTAATGCTAGTGTTTTGTATTTGAAATTTATACTGATTTGAGTTGACTTTGTTCGATGCAGCCAGGCCAAGCTCCAGAAAGTACTGGAAGCCTGAGGGGATGGTGCAGTAGATACAGGCACCTGCTCTCAAGCCTGACAACCCAAGTTTTATCTTTGGACTCAACATAGTGGAAGGAGAGAAGCAACTCCCAGTAGTTGCCCTCTGGCCTCCATTTTATGCCATGGCACACAAGTTCCTTCCCTCCATCTTTTCAAGACATTATATAGGGCCTAGCATGGTGGTACACACCTTTAAGCCCAGCACTCAGGAGGCAAAGGCAAGAGACTCTCAGAGTTCCAGGCTAGCCTGGTCTACATAGTGAGCTTCAGGACAGCCAGAACCAAAGAGAGACTCTGTCTTTAGGAAGAAAAAGAAAAAGAAAACCATCGTCTAAAATTTCAGTATTTGCATAAGTTCAGAAACTAAAAAACTACTCTTTGACTTAGCGTCATTAGTTATACATTCTGATGTTGCATTTATGTCCATAGTGCCCTAAAGCTATTTGAAATTCTACTTTTGTTTTTTCTGAGACAGGGTCTTGTTACAATGACCCTGAACCCTATACCTCCTGCCTCTGATTCCCAGGTGCTGGAATTACAGGATTGCAGGACTACACCTGGGTTTTGCTTGTTTCTAGAACAACAAAGTTCTACTCTGTAGCTCTGGTCTTCCCAGTAGTAACCTTTCCCAGTCTCCCAAATGTTGGTTTTACAAGTCTGAGCCTTCTAATGACAGTCTAGTTAGAAGACCAAATTCTAGCTCAGAGTTGTCCCTTTCTTGTATAGGTCTCTACAAATTACCAGGTTGGATGAACTATTCTGTTAGGTCCTTTTCACGACCTCTTTTATTATTATTCTGTAGGAACTGGGCCAACTGAAAGTCACATACAAGTGTCCTAGCTGAAGTAATCTGTAGTGAAGTTCCACTCCAAGTACCTGGGACTTGGAGAGATTGAGCCCTGTAAGTTGTCAGGCAGCCAGTTGGAGTGCTGAGGTGGCTAGAGGCCCTGGGCCCTCAGCTCTAGCTGCAAACAGTTACCTATGACTCCCATCTTTCCTGGATGTCCAGCATACTTTGCTTACAAATAGAATTCTTTCCATGTGCCACAGAAAGGTTTGAAAGTATGGACTGGTCAGAATGCAGGAAATGAACTTGGTTTGGTGTAGACTGCTGATCATTCTTCATTTTTATTTAGCATGGCTGCTCGCTGTTTCTGGGATGCAGACACTGACAACTACACTCATGATGTCTTCATGAATGTAAGTCCTTGAGAAACTTTCTCCTGTTCTGGGGACATGGCCACTGAACACAGATTACTACTAAATTTCGAGGTTACTGTAGTGTGTTTGAGATATATCTCTTAGATTTCTGGTTGGGGTGGCAGGGAGATAGACAGGGTTCTCTGTGTACCCCTGGCTGTCCTGGAACTGTAGAGCTTGATGGACTTGAACTCAGGGATCTGCCTGTCGTTGCCTCCCTAATGCTGGGATTAAAGTCATGCACCACCACTGTACAGCATCAGTGGTTTTATTTTAAACCTTTATTTGTGAAAAAAATACAAGCAAAATTCATAGACATTTCTACTTACAGCAGGAAAATGATAAAGTGGCTTCTTATAACATAGTTGAACACATCCCCAGAAGGTGTTAACAATTACCTTGAGTGGGGCATGGTTGTCCAACACACTTTGCTTTACAAATAGAGTTCTCTCTGTGTACTATGGAAAGGTTTGAAAGCATGAACCAGTCAGAATGTAGAAAATGAACTGGATTGTGGCACAACTTTAATCCCAGCACTAGGGAGGCAGAGGCAAGTGGATCTCTTTGAGTTTGAGGCCAGCCTGGTCTACTGAGTGAGTTCCAGGACAACCAGGGCTGTTACACAGAGAAACCCTGACTTGAAAAATTAAAAAAAAAATTTTTATATGTGTATGGCAGTGTTGGTCTGCTCCCATGAGTATATTGTCTGCAGAGGCCAAAAGAAAGTGTCAGATGCCCTGGAATTGGAGTTACATGCAGTTGTGAACTCTCCAATGTGGGCACTGAGAATTGAACTCAGGTCCTCTGCAAGAGCAGTCAGTGTTCTTAACTACTGAGCCGTCTCACCAGCCCTGTCAGTAGATTTCTACTGTCTAGTTAGAGTGGGCACCTTTAACAAGTAGTCTTGTAGTCCTCAAGATAACTACTCTAGGGCTGGAGAGATGGCTCAGTGGTGAAGAGCACTGACTGTTCTTCTAGAGGACCCAGGTTCAATTCCCAGCATCCACATGACAGCTCACAACTGTCTGTAACTCCAAGATCTGACACCCTCACACAGACATATATGCAGGCAAAAATTTCACTAATGCACATAAAATAAATAAAAAAATTTAAAAAGAAAACTCTATAGCTACTCCTTGGAAATCTGGAACCCTTCTGTTTCTCCAAGGAAGAAATCTTCATAATTGAAAATTGACAAGCTGGGTGTGGTGGCACATGGCTTTAATCCCAGCACTTGGGAGGCAGAGACAGGTGGATCTCTGTGAGTTCCAGGCCAGCCTGGTCTACAGAGTTCCAGGACAGCCAGGACTACACAGGGAAACCCTGTCTCAAAAAACGAGGGGAAAAAAAAAAAAGAAAATTGACAAAAGGCAGGGTATGGCAGGTCACACCTGTAATCCCTACACTTGATAGGCTGAGGCAGGAAGAGCATTCCAAGTTTGAAGCCTTTTGTGTTACATACTGAGACTATCCAAAAACAGAATAGGGAAAAAAGAAAATTGGCAAAAACCTACTATGTCAATTTCAATTGCCTGTGTTGACCCACTTTGTCATTTGTACTAACATCATGGATTTCTGCTTTCTGTCTTTTTTTTTTTTTTTTTTTTAGGACAGCTTATTCTGTGTTGTAGCAGCATTTGGTTGTTTCTATTATTGAATCTTTGGAAAGAGTGATTGTGACTTCGAAGAAACCAAGCTTTTTATATTGTTAAATATCCTGACCAAATAAAAATAAGTTGGCACTTTGGTACCTAAAATCTGTTGTTTTAGGTTGTATATGTTTAACGGTTTGATTTTATTATGCTATCTGTACTCTTACTACATTTGAAAAAAAAAAAAAAAACAGAAAAAGAGGAGGGGAAAATTCATTTTAATATTTCAGACTAGATACTTGGGTATATTTTCTATTCATTGTTCGTTATAACATGTAAGAAAATCACACATAAAATATTTTTTCACAGCCGGGCGGTGGTGGCGCACGCCTTTAATCCCAGCACTTGGGAGGCAGAGGCAGGCGGATCTTTGTGAGTTCGAGGCCAGCCTGGTCTACAAAGTGAGTCCAGGACAGCCAAGGATACACAGAGAAACCCTGTCTCGAAAAACCAAAAAAAAAAAAAAAAAAAAAAAAAAATATTTTTTCACTTTCATGCCACAAATAATTCTTATGCTGTTATAGTTTTTATGACTTTCATAATAGCTGTATTTATACCATTAGGTTATACCATTTGAGTTCTGCCCTTTCCTTATTGAGGGGCTCTTTTTAAAATTTTGCACCATTATAAAAATTCAGAGATGAATTTACTTGTGTATTACTTTCTTTATATTGTTGCCTTCATTTCTTACCTCTTATTATTGCTCAGCTATTGGCTATCCTGTGGCTTACACAGCTCATTATCGTGAAGGTACATCCTTTTTGTTCAATCTTAGAGCCTGAGAAGTCTCAAGTGTATATGAAAGTAGAACCCCTTATGATTTGGAGATTTCAGTCTAGGGTGGTGGCACACGACTTTAATTCCAGCACCCTGGAGACAGAGGCAGATTGCTGTGAGTTTGAGGCCAGCCTGGTCTACAGACCTAGTTCCAGGACAGTCAAGGCTACACAGAGAAATCCTGTCTGAAAAACCAAAAAAGAAAGAGAGAGAGAGAGAGAGAGAGAGAGAGAGAGAGAGAGAGAGAGAATGAGAAAAGGATTCGGAGACTTCTATTTTGGCTACAATGTAAACTACTGTCTTTGTGACGCCCATCTTCCCCAGAGGCCATTGGTGTCTCCCCAGCTAGGCAGTCCTTTTTGGGGCCATTTTATCTGCCATGTCCAAATACCTACTGGAACTTAAAAGGTGTATGTGTCAAATTTTAATCATTTTCCCCTTGTAAGAACCTCAGCAGATGCACAAGTTTACCCAACCTCTTTCCTCTCAGTTATCTTCCTGTAAAAAATGCAAACAAATACATTAAAGCCTCCCCCCCCCATCTTTCTTCTGTAACGTATGTACTCACTTGTCTTACATCTACAAAATTGCACAGGGTGTGCTAGCTAACGCCTGCATTCTGGAAGCTGAGGCAGCAGGTCCACTGCAAGTTCAAGGCCAGCATGAGACACAGTAAATTCCAGGTGCACATTTTTTTTTTTGGTTTTTCGAGACAGGGTTTCTCTGAATATCTCTGGCTGTCCTGGACTCGCTTTGTAGACCAGGCTGGCCTCGAACTCACAAAGATCCGCCTGCCTCTGCCTCCCAAGTGCTGGGATTAAAGGCGTGCGCCACCACTGCCCCGCACCAGGTGCACATCTTTAATCCTAGCACTCAGGAGGCAGAGGCAGGGGGATCTCTGTGAGTCCGAAGTCAGCCTGGTCTACAGAGCGAGTCCAGAACTGCCAGGGCTACACAGAGAAACCCTGTCTCCAAAAACAAAAACAAAAACCACTTACTGTTCTATTAAAGGACTAGACTTCAGGTTCCAGCACCTACAAAGGTGCTCATAAAGGCCTGTTAACTCCAGCTCCAACATATCTGTTACCCTTGTTTAAGGCCTCTGTGGACACACACAAAATCTTAAAAGAGTAAGTAAGAAAAGAAAGGAAACCTGCAAAACAACATCCCTCCAAAAGTTCACCGTAGGAAGTTCGTGCTCTAGACTACACAGTTGAGCCTTTTTGTCCTCGCCTCTTCTCCTGCTCGACTACTTCCTCAGCCGACTCCTAGGGAGTCGTTTTCTGGTGAGTCAACCTAGGTCAGAATAACCGGAAGAAGGAGGGTGAGCTCAGACCCGCGGGTTCGCCGGACGCAGCCAGCAGGCTCGAATTCTTCGATGGGGCCGGCAGCGAGGGCCACCAGCCGCGGAACCGAGTGCGAGGGTTGCCGGGCGCAAGGAAGGCCGGGAGACCACAGCCCCAGCGAGCGCCCCCGCCGGCAGGAGGCGCCACATCCGGAATTCCGGGACCGCTGACCCCACGCTTGCCTCCAGCGCTTCTGTTCCGTCACTCCACCCGCTCCGCTCTGCTGGAAGCGGAACTACTCGGTCCGGTTGCGGTTTTCAGGGATGTGGTGGTGGAATTGACAGGATGGCGGGTGTAGGCGGGACTTCCTGTCTGCAGTCCGGTCATATGTTTCCCGGGCGTCTCCCCCGCAACCTATTTGACTTCACTAGTCGGTGACGCGGCGCGGGGAAGGAATCGGACGGGACCGGAGCCCTAGGGGAATTGCGGTAAGGAACCCCGGGTTAGCACGTGCTTGCATGGAAGAACGCCGGCTGGGACCGTGAAGGGGCTGTGACTGAAGTGTGGGTCAGTGACAGCCGGGGAAGTATGAAGCGGGAGGCTACTGTGACCGAGGGACAATGACAGCCAGGAGGACTGTGACCCAGGGGTGGCCGCTTGTGAGGGGTCTGCGACCCGGTAGCAGTAAATGCGAGGGACTCTGACCTCGGAGAACACGAGGCAGAGGCTGCGAAGGGACCATGACCGAGTAAGTATGCAGCAGTGTCTACCAAGGGACTGACTGGTCGATGGATAGTGACTGAGGGAGCATGAAGCGGAGGCTACGAGGGCGCGCTCACCAACAAGCAGTGGCTTTGAGGGCTGACTTGGAGAAGATGTAAGATCAGGAACTGGGGTTGGTGCTCTGAAGTTGTGTTTATGTACAAAGTGTGCGTGCGTGAGTGGCCCGGCAGGGGTCTTAAGTAGAAACCGCACTGGTGTGAGACTTACCAGTTTGAATTTTACCGGCGAATTTCCCCGGGTGAGAAACTGAATTCACTGCCGAGTTAACAGTTTCTTCATTAGTAGATGGGAAATTCAGATTCGGATGAATGTCTCCCAGCTGGGAGTCCCAGTTTACTGTTGGGCTGTGGAGACAGTTTAGTGGGTGGGGACTGAATAAAAAGACAACTGGGCTAGAATAGAAATCTCCACTATGTTCACATAGTGAGGATTTATGAAATGGCCTTCGGCTGTGTACGTTTGCAATGATGATAAGTTAGTTTTGTACATCGTACAATGTACGCAGTAAAAAGTAGCTAAAGTTTGAAAACTGAGGGTGGTGACGCAAGAATCCTGATACCAGGGAGGCTGAGGCAGGGGTATTTTGAGTTGGAATTCACCCTGGTGGGCTCAAGGTGTTTTGTTTTTGTTTTGTTGTTGTTTGTTTTGTTTTTCAAGACAAAGTTTCTTTTTTTTCTTTCTTTAAGCCTGACACCTAGGAATGATACCACAATGTGGCTAATTCAACTAAAGTTTTAGCTTCTGTTTTTTTTGTTTGTTTGTTTGTCTGTTTGGTTTGTTTTTTGTTTTTTGTTTTAGGTTTTTCGAGACAGGGTTTCTCTGTGTAACAGCCTGGCTGTCCTGGACTCACAGAGATCCGCCTGCCTCTGCCACCCCAGTTCTGGGATTAAAGGCCTGCACCACCAGCCCTGGACTAGCTTCTGGTTTTATTTCATTCTCTTTCATTAGGGCAGTTAGTAATGCAGTTGAAACTAATTGAAATGAATGTGGTCTTCCTAAATTATTTTGAGATAGGACCTCTTCTTTGTAGTCCTGGCTGGCCCGGGACTCACTATGTAGCACAGGCTGGCATTAAATTCTTGGCAGTTGGAGGTGTGATAGCCCATGCCTTAATCTCAGCACTTAGTAGGCAGAGGAAATTCTGAGTCCAAGTCCAGCCTGATCTATATTATCAAGTTCCAGGCCAGCCAGGGCTACAAAGTGAGACTCTAAAACGAACGAACAAACAAATATATGTATAATTATTCTCCTGCCTTAGCCTCCTGAATGCTGGAATTTCAATGGTGTGCCACTATACCCTTCTGTACTTCTTCCTCTTTTAGAGCCCTTTGTAGAAGATTCTCCTGATAGTGCTTAAAACAATATCTAGCTAAGCATGGTGGCACACACCTTTAATCCCAGCACTTGAGAGGCAGAGACAGAAGATCTCTGTGAGTTTGAGACCAGCTTGATCTACATGGTGAGCTCCATGACAGCCAGGAGAGAGAGCGAGTCTCAAAACAAAACAAATTTAACAGGAATTTGAAAGCCAGCTGTGGTTGTGTATTATCCTATCACTTGGGAAGTTGAGGCAGGAGGATGGTGAATCCCAAGTTAGCGTGGGCTACATTTTAACTTAACCACACATTACATTAATCGGGTTATCTACCTAATAGCCATCCTTACTCACTGTACACTTTTCAATAGGGAAAGAGAATCAGAAAGGTTCTTAAGTGGATATTGCTTGGGGTTTGGGGGAATATTCTGTGCTTGACTAATTATACCTTTTTATGGACTAATGTATATAAACTTGATATATATTCTACATAACTAGGAGGAACTAGAATTTTCTAGAAGAGACTATGCTTCAATTTACCTGATTACAGAAGAGACACTTGTGCTTGGGGACAACTTCACTCTTCTAGGGAATTGATTGACTTTTACTTTTTATTTGCTTTATTTTTTGTTTGTTTTGCTGTTTTTTAATTTTTGTGGGGTTTTGTTTTTGTTTCTTTATTTATTTTTATTTTATGTGCATTGGTGTTTTGCCTGCATGTATATCTGTGTGAGGGTGTCAGTCATTGGAGTTACAGACAGCTGTGAACCACCAACTGGGTGCTGGAATTGAACCCAGGTCCTCTGGAAAGAGCAGTCAGTGCTCTCAACCATTGAGCCATCTCTCCAGCCCCTAATTTGTTTTTTAAACCAAGACTGATTTGCAGATTTCATTCAAAACAAACCAGCAAAATGGCTAGGTATGATGGTGCAGGATTGTACTTCTAGCAGCTGGGTGGTAGAGACAGAAGGATCAGAAGTTCAAGGTCATCCTTGGCTCCATAGAGTTGAGGCCAGCCTCAGTGAAAAACAATATGATGCTGGACTGAGAGAGAATAAGCCTGTTTCCCACCTCAGCTTACGATTTCTCCTTGTATAAACATGGAGGGTTTTATTTTTCTTGGGGACCTCTTCTTAAGAAGAATGGGCTCCTTAGGTGGACCTTGGACTCTGCAGTCCCAGGCCACTTCACCTGATGTTAACACTGACTCACTCTGATTATGAAAAGGATTTCTCTTTGTTTGTTTCAAGACAGGGTTTCTCTGTGTAACAGAGCCCTGGCTGACCTGGACTCACTTTGTAGGCCAGGTTGGCCTTGAACTCACAGAGATCCACCTGCCTCTGCCTCCTAAGTGTTGGGATTAAAGGCATGTGCCACCATGCCTGGCTTTTCTTTTTTTTAATGTAATATTTTTATTGATTATTTGGTAGTTTCACACAATGCACCCTGGTCACATTCACCTTCCAGTCCTCCCAGGTCCAGCTGCTGCCCTTGTGATCTTTCCACCAAAAAAAAAAAAAAAAAAAAACAGGAAAAAATACCAAGTCCAATTTGTGTTGCCCATATACTCACCAGAGTATAATCAAACTCCTAGTGGGATTATTTCTTATCCTTATTTTAGATTAGAGTTCCTAAATACTTGAATTATCTGTATTGTATGTTTTGAAATACAATTTGTAGGTAGGTATATAGCAGAACATCCTTATTCCCCCCCCCCCCCCCCGGTTAACTCTGTTATAATCAGAAGTTAAAAGTTATATTAGTCTGAGGCTCTCTGGGTTTGAACTAGGATGACTGCCAGTGAACTAGAGGAACCCTCAAATCTACCCAGCTATTATATCACATTCACAGTTGTTTACAAACCACTTTTGACATGACGGTTGCTAAGAATAGTGACATGGTTTTTGCTCTGTGCTTGAGAACATGAATGTGTGACCCTTAAGAAAGGGTGGGTTTGTGTTATTTTTGAGATCTGTTTTAGATGTGATTGTTTGCTTACTTTCTGGACATAGAACAGGATTGTTCTTTGTGGTATGATGAAATCTCATGAAGTCTGTTTTCAGAATGTTTCTTTTTGTAAGCTTTTAAAAAATTTGTTTTGAAGCCGGGCGGTGGTGGCGCATGCCTTTAATCCCAGCACTTGGGAGGCAGAGGCAGGCGGATCTTTGCGAGTTCAAGGCCAGCCTGGTCTACAAAGTGAGTCCAGGACAGCCAGGGCTACTCAGAGAAACCTTGTCTCGAAAAACCAAAAAAAAAAAAAAAAAAAAATTTGTTTTGAGACAAGGTTTCTTTGGGTAGCCTTGGATTCTGCAGTCCCAGGCTACTTTACCTGATGTTAACACTGACTCACTCTGATTATGAAAAGGATTTTTGTTTGTTGTTGTTGTTTTTTTTTTTTTCAAGACAGGGTGCTCACTCTGTAGACCAGGCTGGCCTGGAAATCCACCTGCCTCTGCCTCTGCCTCTTGAGTGCTGGGATTAAAAGTGTACAGCACCACTATGCCTAGCACGTTTTCTTTTCTTTTTTTCTTTTGAGGCAGGGTTTCATACAGCCTAGGCCGGCCTTCAACTTGCTGTGTTAACTGAGGATGACCTTGATCTCCTGATCCTTCTGTCTCTACCTCCCAAATGCTGATACCACAAATGTAAGCCACCACACTGAGCTTAAAGTAATTTTCTTTTCTTCTTGTTTTTGTGAGACTGAGCCTTAGTGTGTAGCTCCGTCTGTCCTGGAACTCACTATGTAAACCAGACTGATCTCAAGCTTACAGAGCTCCACCTGCCCCTATCTCTTAAATGCTGGAATTAAAACCCTGTACCACATCAGCAGAGTACTTTTCTTATATACAATATTAAAATACATAGTATTATTAAAATCAAGTATATTGTAATATATTTACAAAATATTTTAAAGTATATTATACTGTAACAGTTTATGTGTTTTTTAAAAAAGGATATGTTTGTTTATTTTTCGAGACAGGGTTTCTTTTTGTATTCCTGGCTGTTCTGGAACTCACTGTGTAGACCAGGCTGGCCTCAAACTCAAATATCTGCCTGCCTCTGCCTCCTAAGTGCTGAAATTAAAGACGTGTGCCACCACAGCCTGGCCAAAGATTTATTTATTAATTAATAATTTTTTTTTTTACTATATGTGTATGGGTATTTTGCCTGAATTTTGTTTGGGCACCAGATGTGTGTCTGATGCTCAAGAAGGCCAGAAGAGAGCATTTGATCTCCTGGAACTGGAATTGCAGACAGTTGTGAGCTGCCATGTTGGCACTAGGCATTGAAACCGGGTCCTCTAGAAGAGCAGCCAGTGCTCTTAACCGCTGAGCCATCTCTCCAGCCCCCTATTTTTATTTTTAAAAATTATGTTTATAATGTGTATCTGTGTAGGGTTATGTACATATGGTTGCCAAAAGCAGTTCTCAGATCCCCTGGTACTGGATTTACAAGTGATTGTGAGCTGCCAGACTCTTGAGAGCTGGAAACCAAACTTGGGTCCTCTGTAAGGTGGGTACATGCTCTTAACAGCTGAGCCACCTCTCCAGCTCTGATAAGGTTTTTTTTTTAATTATCAGAGTAAATAATGTTTATTTATAGGTTTTATTACTTTAATAGTTTAAAGACAGTTATAGTGAATATTACATGCTATGGAAATGTCCATGATGTCTGTTGGTGACAGTCTTTTTCTACTACATGTGCCATTAACTGTTGTGGCTCATGTTCCTAACACTGATGGAAATGGTGACTGTTAGAAGTTACTGAAAACAAATGTATAAAATGTCAGGTTCAAATTCTGAATTCTGTCATATCCCACCTTGGAGCAGTTTTATAGCCCACTTTAGAAAGAGGGTAAGTTAAAAAGCGTTTTACTCATTGAATCTTCATGGGTTATTTTTGTTTGTTTGGCTGTTTTGGGGGAGAGGGTGGAGAGACAGTGTTTCACTTGTGAGTCCAGACTGATCTGGAACTCACAAACATTCTTCTGCCTCAGCCTCCAAGTTTGAAGTTACAGATATGAGCCACCTGTCGTACACGACTCGACTCTTTTGAAGAAGAGTGCAGAATAAAATTGTTCTTCTGGACCTAGGTCGTGCAGTAGTAATATGCTTGCCTAGCAAGCTTGAAGTCCTTAGTTTTGATCTGTAGTGCTGCCAACCCGCCAAAAAGTTTAAATGTTAGAACTGTTACTAGTGGGGATAGAGAGGTGGCTCAGGGTGAAGAGTGCTGACTGCTCTTTCAGCAGACCTGGGTTCCATGGTGGCTCTCAACCTTCTGTAAGTCCAGTTCCAGGGCATGTGATTCGCCCTTTCACCTCCTCAGGCACCAGGCACACACATGGAGCACAGACATATAATGCAGGCAAAACATTCCTACACATAAAATAGAAACTAAAAGAAAAAAAATTTTTAAAAAGAACTAAAAGAAAGGACTAGAGTTAGTGTCTGTTGTGAATTTGATGAACCATTTCCTGTAACACCTTCCTCTGTTTCCAGGCCCAAGCAGACGCTTTCTATTGCTCCAGTGTCTAACTCAGGCTTTACACCGAGCCAATACCCCACTTTGTGTTTATCATATAAGGGTGTCTTTGAATAAAATAGAGGGAGGAGGGCAAATTCAAAACCAGTATCGAGGATGGGGTAATTTTCAGATCTCAAATATTGAAACATGTGCACTGAATTCCGGCTTGAAGTAATGCAAGTTATGTTATATGAAATTTATCTTTACATTTAGAAGTTCCAGATCACATGTTCTTTTGACTTTTTAATCTCTCTAGTGTGATACATATGAGGGAGTTATATAGACTGCAGTAACCCTATATTAGAAAGTTATGGTACATTTCTTACACACATGTTACTTCTTATTTGTATGTGTGTGTGTTCACCTGTGTCACAGTAGAGGTGTGGAGGTCAGAGGACAACTCTGTGGAGTTAAGTTCTCTTCTTCCACTTTTATGTAGATTACAGGAATAGAACTCAGATTGTCAGGCTTGTATGGGAATGGCTTTATCCACTTAGCCATCTCACTAGCCCCATAGTACAATTTACTGAAATTGTCCTAGTACTGCCTTCTACCTTAGATTGTATAGTTCTAGGTAAAATTTGTCAACAGATGATTTGTTAAAACTGATTCTGATACTGGTCATCATGATGCATGCCTTTAATCCCAGCACTCAGAGGCTGAGGCAGGAGGATCACTGTGAGTTAAAGTCCAGCCTGCTGTATATAGCAAGTTCAAGGATGGCCAGGCTACATGGAGACACCTTGTCTCAAAACAAAACAAAAACCAGTTTGTTTTCATCTACAAACCTGAGTAGTCAAACTTATATAATGTGTCAGTAAATGATTTGGATTGGTAGGTCACAGTCTCTTTTGCAACTATTCACCTCTGCTGTGCTGCATTAGAACATAGGAAAGCAGGCAATGGGCCATCATGGGCCTGGCAAGAAGTCTGTCACTCCCAGGCTAGAGTTGTGGTTCTTACAGTCCTTGTTCCTCATTTTAGGGTTAGCACTAATCTTCCCTTAAACTTCAAAGGACTTCCAGAAGCATTAATGCTGCTGGTGAGAAGCCTGCTGCCCAGTAGGTGACTTGAGTAACCAATGTCTGAGTGTTAGATGCACTCCTTGGAATTCACAAAAGTTATGAAGGTCCAGCATGGTAGACACAGGTAAAGGTTCCATATATAGAAAGAATAAGCTTGCTCATTCAGATGGCAGGAGCATGAACAAACTGCAGAAGAAGGTTTCATCTCTCCTGTTTTGTAGATGGTCCCTATGGTAAGCAATCTAACTTGAATTTGTTGAAATTTGGAAGGGTGTATGTTGTTTCGATGTAGTACTATTTAGATTGTCACAAACTTTTGGAACCACTTCCTTTTTTGCCCTGAGGTGCTTGCTAGATCTAATAGCAGTCAGTATAATAGAAGGGTTTGGGTGAGAGTCCCTAAAACTGTACTTACAGGGGCCTTTCATCTTTAAGGCATAAGCATGTGCATGCCTGAAACTAAGGTTTTGTTTCCTTTATGACATTCATATTACAAAAATACTTGGTAGGACAAGTTCAGTGAACAAAAATAGTTCAGTGGATAAAGGCGTTGTCACCAAACCTGATGACCTTATTTCCATCTGTGGAACCCACATGTGGAAGGAGAGAATCAAGTCCTGCAAACTGTCTTCTGACCTGCACACATATGCTGTGGTGCATGCACACCAACACAGATGCTCAAAACATGCATGTGCACACACACACACAATGTTTAAAAAAGCTTCTAAAAATAAAGTTTTAAATTAAGTAAAGAAAAAAAACACTTGGCTAGTTCTATCCTTAATATCTCATCCCTGCTGCCCCACCCCCCACATACACACTTGCACGCCTCTAGCTTGAGTCCTTGTGTCCAAGCAGGCATGTATTGGAACAGTGAAGAACAAGGCAGCCAGTGTATACTGGGGGTGAGTCAGCAGGAGTGCTGCAGGTCTTGTGAGTCTGAATAGACAGATAGCAGGCACAGAAACTGTACTCTTGAGAGCACATGGAAGACACTGATCAGCTAATAGACTGGGTGGAAGGAGGTGACACTGTTGTCTACATTGAGAATGTGTGCTGGAAATGAGACTTTGTGACTAAAAAGGTGACAGACTGAGCAGGAAGTGTGTTAAAAGTGGGACCTTACAGATGCTGCATTCCACTGTTGGCTCCTGTAACTTTTTTTTTTTGTTACAGCGGTTTTGAAAAACTTTTCTGGAGGATGAAGCATTAAGAGGGAAGAGGAAATGTTTGCCCGCCTTCATAGAGCTAATGAGGGAGTTCTGTGTTCTGTCTGCAACTTCCTTCCTTCCTGAGTCTTCCCTGTTGAATTCACTAAGTACTGAATGCTTCCTGGGAACTAGAGGTCATTACTAGACACTGCATTATGGGTTATGATTCATAGTTTTATTTTTTATTGTTTTTTTGCAAGTAGTAAACAAATCAATATTAACTGACTTAGGGTGAAAGCAGAATGTATTGGTTGTCATAATAGTTCTGGGTCTGGCTTCTCACCTTCAGGTCTGCTTTATACTGATTTCCTAGTCTTTCCTCCTAGTTACAAGATGGCCTCTTGGTTGATCCCAGAGTGGTTCCTAAAGTCACACTTCCAGGGTCAAATACATAAAATAAGAAGTGAAAACCTGCCGGGCGGTGGTGGCGCACGCCTTTAATCCCAGCACTTGGGAGGCAGAGGCAGGCGGATCTTTGTGAGTTCGAGGCCAGCCTGGTCTACAAAGCGAGTCCAGGACAGCCAGAGATATTCAGAGAAACCCTGTCTCAAAAAACCAAAAAAAAAAAAAAAAAGAAGTGAAAACTTTTGTTCAAGTGTTTTCATCTGTACAGTCCTGTTTCTTTTATACAGAATGACTTAGGTCATATACCACTACCTGCCTCCTCCAACAAGTTGTAGCTGCGGGGCTTGATTGCTGGTTTGCAACGTGGGATCTGTTGCTAGGGTGAGAGAGAAGGCACATGGAGCAAATGAACCTCCAAATGAACAGGTCTTTTTAGGTCAGGGAGATTGAAGGCTTGAAAACACATATCCAACAAATCAGATTTATAGTCTGATTTCTTATTTCATCTTTACCATCACTCGGAAATTATATTTTATTGCCGCCTCTCTTAATCACAGGAAGAAACTCCCAGCCTCCTAGAGTTAAGGAACTGGGAGGACCTAGAATTAAATCTCAATTTAAATGGGATCCTGAGTACTCTGCTAATGATCTGCTGAGTGGGAAGGGAGCCTAGTGTATATGAAAAATGAAGTTAAATCCTGCCTGGCACGGTAGTATGCAAGAGCAATATGGTGTTGTGATTGAGAACACAGACTATAGAGACAGAATTCCTGAATTCAGATCATTTTTGGGGGATCCAGCAAGCTATGTACTATGTACTGGCCACTCGTGCCTTTTAAAAAGTTATATTGGAGGACAGAAAAGAAAATCCTGCTTTTTCCCTGTGTTAGGTGAGTGACCTCAATGGAACCATTTAACCTTCCTGTGCTTCAGTCTTCTCATGTATAAAATGAGGGCCAGAGCTGCATTGTAGGGTTGTGGTGAGGTGCATTGTTTAATGTGCATAGGAGGCTTGTAACTCCCTGACACATAGGAAGTACTCTACTGGCTGTGATTGTTGTGATCACTGTTTCACCATCATAATCTTTAGGGCTGCCATATAGGAATGTGGACTATTAGCACAATGAAATCGATTTACATCTGTTTGAACATACTCCAATTCTTGGAATACTCCAAGAATTCCAATTAATTAATTTAGATGTTTGAGGTTCGGTTTCTCTTTGTGTATTTCTGGCTGTCCTGGAACTCACTCTGTAGACCAGGCTGACCTCAAACTCACAGAAATCCACCTGCCTCCCAAGTGCTGTGATTAAAGATGTGTGCCACCAAGTCCAGCTGATAAAACTCTTTTATTGTATATTACCTAGGAATATTAGGGTGCTTTTTGGAAAGGAGAGCTCTAATGATATATCCATGATGCATGGAAATATGCATTTATCCTGATCAACATTTTCAGTAGTACCTTATCTACTAAAATCATAAAACCAAGCTTTCGGACAGATGGGGAAGCTTGCACCTATAATCCCTACATCTGAAAGGCTGAGGCAGGAAGATTGCTGTTGAGTTTAAGGCTAACTTGGGCAACACAGTGAGTTCCAGGCCAGTGTGGGCTACAACGTAAGCCCCTGTCTAAAAAAAAAGAAGCAAAAGTTAGCCAGGCAGTGGTGGCTCACACCTTTAATCCCAGTACTTGGGAGGCAGATGGCTACACAGAGAAACCTTGTCTCAAAAGAAATGGAAAGAAAGAAAGAAGCAGAAGTTGTTTTTGAATTTTTGATTATGTGATGTGGTAAGGAGCTAGCATGGTGATGGCATTCAAGATTAAATTATCTCAACAGATTAAAACAAAGAACAGCATCAACTTTTTCAGAATTGTGATTAAAAATGAGCTTTAGGGCTAGAGAGATGGCTCAGCAGTTAAGAGCACTGACTTCTCTTCCAGAGGACTCAGGTTCAATTTCCAGCACCTACATGGCAGCTCACAACTGTCTGTAACTTCTGTTCCAGAGGGTCTGACACCCTTACACAGACATCAAACAGTCAAAACACCAATGTACATAAAATAAAAGGAGCAAGTATGTCACAATCTTTTCCGTGTAAAGGTCAGTTGGCATCTGTGTATCACCACAAATGTTGGTTTGTGAGTCTCTGTTCTAGGTAGAGGTATTTCTCCATGCTCATCTGACCTTTCTTTGTACAACAGTACTATCTCTAGTGAAAATCCATTCTAGAATGTCTTGTGTTGCCAAAACACAGTGGCTCCTGAGGTGTCCAGTTCCCTTTGCAGATAATGGAGAAGAGTTCAGCTAACTGTGTCTGACATCTTCCAGTAAGTATCCTCTTTTTGTTGCCTGGACTTTCACAGAATAAGTCTCTGCCCTATCCAATGTGACACATTCATCATATATTTAAAAATAATTATTCAGTACCTTCTTATATAGTTCAGGACTGTGTTAATAAATTGTCTACTAGTGTTTTTTTTTTTTTTTGGTTTTTTCGAGACAGGATTTCTCTGTGTAGCTCTGGCTGTCCTGGACTCGCTTTGTAGACCAGGCTGGGTCTCGAACTCACAGAGATCCTCCTGCCTCTGCCTCCCGAGTGCTGGGATTAAAGGCGTGCGCCACCACCGCCCGGCTTACTAGTGTTTTTTGATGCCAACTGATTTTGATTTTGTTTTTCATTTATTTGTTTGACAAAAATCTCTTTATGTATCCCAAGCTATCCTGGAACTCACTGTGTAGACCAAGTTGGTCTTTTTTTTTAATCTTTTTATTGTTTTGCTGTTTTAAAAAACTAAAATATCCCAATCATTTGATTTTACCAATGAAGACTCAGGAGCCAGATGCTGGGTTGAAAAATCTGTTAACTCGGAAAGGCAGAGAAAGCACCCAGATGAGCTCCTATTCTACCAACATCCCAGCCAAAACTCATAAGCTAAAGCTTATGAGTACTTTGTTAAGACTGGAACCTTACTGGGACTCCTTTCAGATATCCTGCTGTTGCACTGTGTCATGGATATCCTGTAGTTTTGGGTCTGTGGAACTGACCTCTGCATGCACTCCAGGAGTTCATCCATAGGGTATATGTTGAGGTGAGCCAAATCAAACCCCTGGTTCTGGGGCTGCAACCCTGCAATCCAGAGCCAGTTCTACCATGCTACCGAGATAAGGTTCAGGGCCTGCTTTCCCAAGTGCTGCAGCAGGTAAGGGGCTGGACCAGCTCTCCTGCTCTCATGACCCCACCAGGGCCAACTCTCACACCTGGTACCTGTTACAAGGGCAAAAGAGAGTGGAGGGGAACCCTCCCTTGCCAACATCACCACAAAGCAGACAAAAGGAAGGTCTGGCTCTCCCACATTTACACCCTCAGGGCTGGCTCATCCACAACCCCACATCTAGGGCCAGCTGTTCTGTGCTGCCCAGGTGAGGTGCAGGGCCTCCTCTCCCGAGTGCTGCAGCATTTGAGATGCAGGGACAGCTTTCCTGCTCTTGTGACCCTATCAGGGCCAGATCTCTTGTCACTGGTGATGAGGGCAAAAGGGAGAGGAAGGGATCTCTCCTTCACCAACTGCACCAAAAAGGAGACAAAAGCAGGGCTGGCTCTCCCACCACACTCACACTCTCAGGGATGGTTCACCCACAGCGCCCACATCCAGGGTCTTCTAGTCTCTGGCTTGCTTCCTAGCACTGAACTGGTGGTCCGTCCCAGGCTTACTTTTTTCAGGAGATGTTAGGTTGCTATTCATTCAGATGTTAATAGGTTAGAAGACTAATGTAGATATAGCCTCTCTCCTCTCTGCCACCTACTAATAATGTGACATAGCAGCCACATCTGCAATGCCTCTAGGGGCAACCAAGTTGGTCTTTAATTCATATAGCTCCACCTGCCTCTGCCTCCTGAATGCTGAGATTAAAGATGTAGATAGGTGGCACACCTCTTTAATCCTGAAACCCTGTCTCGAAAAACCATTAAAAAAAAAAGATGTGGATAGGTCAAAGGGTTGTGAACACTAAGAGTTTTAATAACCTCAAGTGTTTTTGTCAGGCAGCTGTTACATAAATGGTCAATATTAATAAAGGTGGTTTGGTGGTTTTGTTTTTCGAGACAAAGTTTCTCTGTGTAGCCTTGGCTATCCTGGAACTCACTCTGTAGACCAATTGGCTTTTACCTCACAGAGATCCACCTGCCTCTGCTTCCCAAATGCTGGGATTAAAGGTGTACACCATCACTTCCAAGCTGTAAATAAATCTTAACAAGAAAAAGGGCTATTACCAGATTGGCCTTTGAACCTCCAAACTGTGAGGTGAAAAGCTTCTTTAAAAATTAATTGGTCTCAGATATTTCATTATTGAAACTGCAATTTAATTAATTATTGTAGTTATTAGTAAGTATAAACTAAGATTAAGCTGGCAGAGTAGCCGGCGGCTTGGCAGAGGAGCAGGTGGCCTGGCCCACGTGCCTTAAACAGTTGCCTGATTTGTCCTGGGGAAAGAGCCTGGGACCAAGGGTGGCCTACACCACCTGTAACCTAAACTCTGTTACCAATTAGCTACTTTAACCCATATCACCTAATCCCAAACCGCTCTGTGCCTATGATTACCTTCCAGCGTTCGAGACGTCTGTCTCTTTCTGTGTCTCCTGGCAGAAAGGGAAGATCCTCTCTAAAGTGCAGGGTTCCTCTTCTAATCTCAGGAAGTCCCGCCTTCCTATATTCTTTCTGCCCAGCTAATTGGCCATAAGCGACTTTTATTAACCAATCAAGAGAATGCCTCAGAAGGGGGGGGGTAACCAGATCTCAGCATTGAAAGCAACCTATCAGAAGCAATGATATTAACTTCCCTCAACATCTACCCCTTTAAGTCTAACAAAAGGCTCTTTTCTTAATAACAACAAATACAACAATAAACACAATATAGTAACAATAACAATAAATAAAATAAAAACAATTATGAAAACTAAAAGGTGTGACATATATTCTCAATGTCCAGTCCATATGTATTTGACTAGTCAACTAGGAGATATATTTTATAACATATTTCTCTTGATGAGTTTAAGGTTCTATACCTAATTCAACTTCCATCCTAACTTACATTATTAACTAAATCATCCTTACCTTAAAACATCCTTTTAATTCCTAGATGACTTAAAATTTACTGTGATGCTATAATTATGTAGTCTTCAATAACATCAGAAACCTGAGAAGGATAAATATATCTGAATAGATAGGAAGTGTAGAGCAAGCAGCTTCCAAAACTATGAAATGACAGACAACTGGCTGCCTAGACAGTCCCCAGTTTCTATAACATTGGAGCATCATCTTCAGCCTTCTGGCCAAGCATGTCTCACAGACTTAATTTTGGAGCAGGAAATAAGATTGGCCCATTCTGTCTTTGAAGAATCAGGCCTTCGATTTACCTGCATTGAAGCTTTGGTCCATCTTTGGACTGCATAGTCTGTTGAGAGAGCAGGGGCGATTCTGCCCAGTAAGGATTATCTCCTGATGGAGATTTTTTGATGCTCATTGTCTCCTTCCAAATCCAATGGAAACTGTCAGGAGCTGACAGTTTCATGTCAAAGAATTTTTAAAACAATAAAAAAATATCTTTAAATGCCATTTTCTACAGATATCTTGAGTTTTTTTGAAGACCATCTATCCATTTCCATTGAGTAACCAAATGTTGCTTGTCTGTAACAACTTAATATCTGATTAACTTAGAAAACATCTGAGATTAACTAACTTAATTATCCTAATAAAATCACAAGTTTAAATGAGTATCAACTTGCATTTCTCTTTTTTTTCTTTTTTTTTTTTTAATTTATTTATTATGTATACAGTGTTCTGTCTGCAGGTATATCTGCAGGCCAGAAGAGGGCACCAGATTTCATTATGGATGGTTGTGAGCCACCATGTGGTTGCTGGGAATTGAACTCATGAAGGCATGACCTCTGGAAGAGCAGCCAGTGCTCTTAACTGCTGAGCCATCTCTCCAGCCCAACTTGCATTTCTCAATTATCTTAAACAGTTTGTGGTAGTTGCTGTCAAAAGGACTAGAACTTCATATTTCAATTTTAAGAATTACATAGGGTACAATACCTAATCAAAATATAGCCTTAATTTTGTATCAATATACAAAGGTCTATAGGAGTAGATTCAATAATATACCCTTTTTTCCTATCATTCTCATATGTCTATAACCTAAATTTTGTATTAATTACAAGGATCTATAGGAGTAGACGCAATAATCTATCCTTTTATCTTATCAATTCTATATTATATATCCATATTCCCCCTCTTTTTTCTTTTCAAGTCTTCTCCTATATAAGAGAGAAAGAAGGATAAAGAAAAAGAGAGAAATCCCTGAGTCTAAACCTCCTACACCTTGCTTAACAAGACCATATAACAATTTTTTTAATAATTTTTTTTATTTCTCTCTCTTTTTTAATGTTTATTTATTACTTCAAGTTACATCTCCATCACAGTGCCCTCTTTCCACCCTTCCCAGTCCCGCCCTCCCACCCTCTACTCCCTATTCCTTCCATACCACTCCTCCACAGTGGAGTGTCCCTACATAACAGTCCCCTGTTCCAGTTCAGCAGTCATATGAGGGCCAAGAGCCTCCTCATACACTGGGGGCCTACAAGGCAGCACCACTGGGGTGCTAAACATAAGTTTATATTTTCATATATATCAAGATTAAAAAAATAAGTAGTCTTTTTTCCCAAAATCATTCTGTAGACTAAAAGTATATCCAGTTTATCATTGTACAATAAAAACAATGCTTCTAGCTGAATGTAATTGTCTTATTACATTCTATTGCTGTGTAGAGACACCATGACCACAGCAACTCTTATAGTAGAAATCATTTAATTGGGTCTGAGTTACAGTTTTGGAGGTTTAGTCCATTGTCATCAGGGCAGGGAACATGGGAGCATGCTGCCAGACATGGTGCTGGAGAAGCAGCTTGAGAGTTCTACATCTTGGTTTTCAGGCAGCAGGAAGAGAGGACCACTGGGCCTAGCTTGGGCTTTTGAAATCTAAAAGCCCACCTGAAGAGACACACTTCTTCCAACAAGGTCACACTTCCTAATCCTTTCAAATAGTACCACTCTCCAAGCATCCTTCAAATATATGAACCTATGAAGACCATTCTTATTCAAACCACCATAGTAATAATTCATGTGATTTGATCAACAGAGAGTAAGCATAACATAATATTTTATTCTCTGTTCTGTTGCTATGCATTTTGTGGGACTGGTAATGGTCTTTAAAGTAGCATGTTGATGGGAACAGTAACTTTTGAGTCATTAGCCACAGTCATAATGTTGACAGTAAATCAGCTTTCTCCTTTTTAAATCTTTATGGTTTAGAAGGAGATTATAAGGTCTTACACATTTCTCAGTACAGATCATTCTTTTAATATTTCAACACTTACTGTAAGTTCTAAAGTAAGTTTCTTCATTTTCCATGTGGAAATTGAACCAAACTACCTCTTTATTATATCTCCTTAAGTCCAGTAATATAAAAATAAAAGTGAAATTTATGTTAATATTTATTCTTAGCTACTGTATCTCTTCTGATCTTTTTTTTTAAATACTTTATTTTTTTTCTTCAAGTTACATCTCAGTCACAAACCCCTCCCTATTCCCCCTTCCTTTTAATAATTTTTTTTTTAAAGATTTATTTATCGCCGGGCGGTGGTGGCGCACGCCTTTAATCCCAGCACTTGGGAGGCAGAGGCAGGCGGATCTTTGTGAGTTCGAGGCCAGCCTGGTCTACAAAGTGAGTCCAGGACAGCCAAGGATACACAGAGAAACCCTGTCTCGAAAAACCAAAAAAAAAAAAAAAAAAAGATTTATTTATTACGTATACAGTGTTCTGTCTGCAGGTATATCTGCAGGCCAGAAGAGGGCACCAGATTTCATTATGGATGGTTGTGAGCCACCATGTGGTTGCTGGGAATTGAACTCATGGCCTCTGGAAGAGCAGCCAGTGCTCTTAACCGCTGAGCTATCTCTCCAGCCCCCATGTAACAATTTTTAACCATTCCCCTTAAACAACATCTATAACCCATCAAATGACCAAACAATCATCCACCCCACTTTTTGGGAATGGGACATTGCTCACTTAAAACTGCTTCCTGCTGAATTGGGATGGAGAAAACCTGTTTGGGGGTCCCAAAAATGGAAAAATGGTTAAGCAAGTTAATTGTAACATTTCATTTGTTGTCCAGTCTCTATGTGCTCAGTAATTTGAATGTCCTGAGCAGTTTGTAGTCTGAAGCTGGACTTTGGGTAAGAAAGTTCAGGGCTTTATTGAAGTCCTGTCTGGAACAGTCTGTGAGGCTGGACCATCTCAGCAAGCTGTTTGAAGTTGTTCTAGGTGCACATTTTTGAGGAAACAGCTATTGAGGCAGTCTGTGAAGCTGGATCATTTGGGCTACTTGTCTTCTTTGATGTCTGGTCACTTTGTTCTGAAAATATATAATTTTCACAAGTAACATATAGTTCTACAATTACCAAAATGGCTTGGACTGGGGGCCTATAATCCCTGAAACTGCAATTACCAAAATGCCTTGGATGTGCAGGATGCACAAATAAATTAAGGAATATTTTCTGTTCTTTGAACAGAAGAAAGACATTTGTAAGTCCCCTTTTAATACAATAAAAAGATGGCATGCAATATCTTTCCTAGGGCAAATTGTTTTTTGGCAATAGAATAAAAACATTTTTTTATCTTTCAAAAGAAATTTTGAAAATTTGAAACTAAATATATCTTTAAGTGTATATAAAATATAATAATTTTAACTTTTTGTCAATATCTATTATAACAAAACAATTTTAAATTTCTATCAATATCAATTAATATAACAAAATAATCTTAAGTTTTTAATAATAAAAGAGACAAAGACTAGAGTGAGGGAAAGAAGAAAATCCCTGAATCCAGTCATTTTTTTCACAACACATATCATATATCCATTCATTCTAGACGACAACAATCACAACACTTAACATATATCCATTCATACTAGACAATAACAAACAATCAACACATATCATATATCCATTCATTCTAGATGACAACAATCACAACACATAATATATATCCATTCATCCATTCATCCTAGACAACAATCACAACACATATCATATATCCATTCTTCCTAGACGACAGTTACAACACATAACATATATCCATTCATCCTAGACGACAACAAACAATTACAACACATAACATATATCCATTTGAGCCGGGCGTGGTGGTGCACACCTTTAATCCCAGCACTCAGGAGGCAGGGGCAGGCGGATCTCTGTGAGTTTGAGGCCAGCCTGGTCTACAAAGTGAATCCAAGACAGCCAGGGTTACACAGAGAAACCCTGTCTCAAAAAAACAAAAAACAAAAAAAAAATAAAAGATAATTTATTTGGTAAAAGGGATTATCTATCTATCTGTCTATATCTTTTTTGTGCCCTGTGCATGCTCTGTATACACTCTTATTACTGAGCTGTAATCCCTGCTCTCTTTTTACCTTTTATTTTGAGACACTGTCTTACTAATTACCCACTATGGTCTTGAACCCATTCTGTGGCTGAAGCTGACCTTGAACTTTCAATTTTCCTATTTGATCCTCCTAAGTAGCTGAGATTGCAGGCCTCCACCATCAAGCCCACTTTGGTGGAAGAGATTTTTTTTAATTTGTATTATTTTATTTAAAAAAAATTTTTTTTTCAAAATAGAGTTTCTCTCTGTAACAACCCTGGCTGTTCTGGAACTCACTATGTAGACCAACTGTCCTGGAACTCACAGAGATCCTGCCTCTGCCTCCCTAGTATTAGGGGAATTTAATGTGCCTCCCTAGATTAAAGGTGTACACCAACCACACCTGGCTTTATTATTTTATGTTATATGTATGGGTGTTTTGCCTGTATACCTGTGTACCATTCAGTGCCTGAAGAGGCCAGAAGGGGGCATCAAATCACTTGGACTGGAGTTAGAATTGTGAGCCACCATGTGGGTTCTGGGAACTGAACCCTGGTCTCCCAAAACTGCCAGTGTCTTAACCACTGTGGTGGTTTGAATAAAAATGGCCCATTGGTTCATATGTTTAAATATATGGTCTCCAGTTAGAAGAACTGCTTGGAAAGGATTAGGAGATAATGGCCTCGTTGGAGGAGGTGTGTCATTGAGGGTGGGCTTTGAGATTTCAAAAGCCCACACCAGACCCAGTTTCTCTCTCTACCTGTGGATCAGTATGTAAAGCTTTCAGCTATTGCTCAGCACCCTGTCTGTCTACTTTCTTTATGATAATCATGAATTAACTTTCAAACTGTAAGCAAGCCCCAAATTAGTTGTGTTCTTTTATAAGAGTTGCCTCGGTCATGGTGTCTGTTTACAGCAATAGAACAGTAACTAAGCCACTGGGTGGTGGTAGCACACACCTTTAATCCCAGCACTTATGAGGCAGAGGCAAACTAGATCAGCCTGGCCAACAGAGAAAGTTCCAGGACAGCCAGGGCTACACAGAGAAACTCTGTCTCAAAAAAAGCAAAAAAAAAAAAGGAAAGAAAGAAAGAAAAAGCAACAGTAAATAAGATGACTGTAACCGAACTTTTAAATTATTATTTAACACTTATTTATTTATTACTAAATTCACTTATAACAAACACCAACAATTTCTTAACTATTAATCCTATAAATTCCTACAACCCCTTTAACCTATCACTAAACCTATTGATAATTATAACAACTACTTTCATAACCTTTTAGAATGATACAGTCTCTGGGGCAGGTCCTCAGTCGTCAGGAACACAGTCTTTGTTGTAGATTCTTTAACACACTTAGCAGTCCTTCTTCTGGATCTCTCAGATGCAGGTTCGTCAGGGTAAGTTGGTTATTGCAGTCTCACCTTAAGTAAGGCTTCATGCTTTCTTCTCTGTGGGAGACCCCAGCCGTCTGCAGGCCAACTTACTTCTTTTGAATCAGGAACTCAGCTGCTCTGCCTCAGTCCTTAAAGCCAGGCACAGTTTCCCCTAGGCCACTGATCGGACAGATCAAACCCCTCCAGGCAAAAGCTGAGCCACAGGGTCCAGTCCTTGGCCTTTTGGTGTCTTGCTCGGGCTTTCTTTGCTTAACGGCTTCTTTCTGCTTCAGGGAGAGAGCTGGCCATCAATGGCCAGCCCTTTTTTCAGCAGGACTCTTGGAGCTCTCTAGCATCAGGGGCCTCTTCTCTTCTGGGCTCCACGCACTGTCCTCAAATAGGAGGAACTCTGTTTCAGTTTAATTTGGGCTTCGCCCACTTAGCAGCTGAAAACAATGTCAGGCCAGATACTTTGTTTCTTCAATTCTATTGAGTCTTTCCTGTTTTCCAGACCTCAAACTTGTTTTTCAGTCTGTTGAGTCTTTCCTGTTTTTGCTGACTTCATGCTAATAATGCTCTTCAGGCCCCGAATTAAGAGACAGTATCAGAAACTCCTATATATTTTGTAAATCTAATTTATCTAACCCCTACAGATGACCACTAAGCTATCTCTCCAGTCCCTGGTAGAAGGAATTTTAAAACAATCCAGGCTGAGGATCAGGTATTATTGTTTATTTATTTTTTTTTTTTTTTTGTTTTTTTGAGACAGGGTTTCTCTGTGTAGCCCTGGCTGTCCTGGACTCACTTTGTAGACCAGGCTGGCCTCGAACTCACAAAGATCCGCCTGCCTCTGCCTCCCAAGTGCTGGGATTAAAGGCGTGCGCCACCACCGCCCGGCTTTATTGTTTATTTTTACCCAGATTTACAGTGAGGCTAAGGAGCAAAGGAAGCAAGGTGTAAAGATTTGGAAGATATACAGCCAGAGAAGGACCAAAGAAAGACGATGAAAGGGTGCATCCAGGAAGCTGTGAGCTAGGGAGAGATGATGTTTAGCGTTGGGACAATTGGAAAAGGCTCATAGTGTAGCTCAGAAATTAGGTTATTCCTCCATCACAGGCCCAGAGGGCTTGCTGAATAGAGTTATTGCACCAAGTGCCTTGGGGAGGAGGTGCTTTAGATTCATTTCCCTGTTTCAGACTGGCCAAGCACTTTGTGTCTTTAGAGTGAATCACATGGATCTAGGTACAGCTTGTACTTTGGTGTCCATGTGCTGAGTATGCAGGTATGTAGAATGGAAGGGTTATGGGGTCATAACCATATTTCAAAGGAAGATCTAGGAGGCCAAGCAGAAGTTTATCACAGGGTAGGACCTTCATCAGAGAGCCCAGCTAGGCCATTTTTGGTGTAGTCAGGCATGTTGAGCAGCAGTTAGGACCCCAGGAAGGTACAGCTATCAGCAGTGTGAAGTGCCTGCCAGGCAGAGCTTCTGGCAACTTGAAAAACCAGCCCAGGTGATAGCAGCAAAGTCTTGGGGACTCACCCTCAGCAAAGTGTGAAAGATGTGGGCTTCATTGGTTAGTGTCTCCTTGCTACTCAAACTGGCTCTGGCTGCTGTTTCTTCCTACTTTCTGCTAGCTTTCTTTTGGGACAGGAATATCTGTTCTGTCTCTGTCCCACTGTTCTATCTTGGGTATATGTAACTTGCTTCTTGTTTTAGAGGGAATCACAAATAGGAGTAGTTGCTTTGAGTTTCAGATGAGTGTTGAGGGAAGGTCTAATGTTGTTTCTGATACATTGATTTCAATGCTGAGATCTGGTTACCGCCCCTTCTGAGGCATTCTCTTGATTGGTTAATAAAAGTCACCGGGTTAATATAGAGTAGCTAATTGAGAGTCTGCCCAGCTAAGGGCTAAGCGTTAAAACATTAAAAGTCTTGGTGTGTTTAATTATTAGGGAAAAGACTGTGGCGGCTTATAGGCCCTCAGTCCAAGCAGTCCCGGGCCATTGGACTCCCAGACTCTGAGACTCCCCTTGAGCCCAGGTGAATCTCCCGCCAAGCCACTGGTAATTCTACTGGCCTAATATAACAACTTATATTAATTAACAGAGTTTAGGTTACAGGTGGTGTAGGCCACCCTTGGTCCCGGGGCTCTTTCTCCAGGATAAGTTAGGCAACTGGTTAAGGCACTCGGGCCAGTCCACCTGTTCCTCTGCCAAGCCACTGGCTACTCCGCCAGCCTAAATTACAGTTTATACTTATTAATAACTACATTAATTAATTAAATTGCATTTTTCAGATGAGACTTTGGATTTTTTTTAAGTTTTTTGAGACTGTTTCTTTCTGTAGCACTGGCCTATCCTAGATCTCACTCTATAGACCAGGCTGGCCTCGAACTCACTGAGATCCGGCTACCACTGCCTCCCAATTGCTGGGATTAAAGGCATGTGCCATGACACCCGGCCGAGACTTTGCACTTTTGCATGGCACTGGAACTTGATACAACATTGGCTGTAGAGTGGAATGATTTATGAGGTGATAAGGGTATGGATTGATATGACTATAGTCTTGAGTTGTAGCTATCATGATTGCTTCTAAGTAACCATACCTAATTTTTTTTCATCCTTCCCAGGAAACCATAAATGGATAAAATCAAGAATCACATGTAGGGATTTACCATAGGACCCTTGATCCAGGGACATTCTTGACTCTCTAGTATTATCTTAAATAGGTACATTCCAGCCATTAAGTCATTTTTGTCCTGACCTCCCCACCCCAGGCCACTGTTTGACCCAAATTGCAGGATCTAGTTCTGTCAGTAAGTCCTCCAATAAGTTGTATTCTGTACAGCCTGGGTCTGTTTGCTTCTTTCCTCAGTCTCATACCTTGGAGCTGGCCCACACACTAGGACTGGGTTGTTTCAGAACAGATAGATATGAACTTTGGGGGGACAACATGCAGAATGCTGTGGTTTAGATAGGCTTTGAGTGGGTCCCCTTGGGGTTCCTGGATGGGGGCATGGTCCTTAGAGTGGGAGAGTGATGACAGAACTTTTAAGAGATAGAGAAACCTAATAGGGGGTTTCTGGGGGCTCTGTCCCTTAGAAGGTATTGAGGTAGGTCTGTGGGACCCAGAGTCTCCAGAAACGTGTACAGATAAAGCCAGCGTTAGCCTCTCCGTGGGGTTTCTACCTTTTAGTGTGTTTCCATCATTGTGATGCCATCTGCCTTTAGCTCTCAGCGGAACATGACTAAATCAGGGTTGGACCTGGGTTCCAAGGTGCTGTAAGCAAACTTGGAGGTTGTAGAAATGCTTCTGTGCTATTCTTTTTTCTTTTGGGGGGGCTTTTGATTCAGGGTTTCTCTGTGTAGCCCTGGCTGTCCTGGAACTCACTTTGTAGACCAAGGTGGCCTTGAACTCACAGAGATCCTCCTGCCTCTGCCTCCCAAGTGCTGGGATTAAAGGCATGTCCAGACATTGTAGAGATTTTTAACATAAACCATTTTGTTTTGGAGGCCTATGGGAAAGTTGCAGGGATGCTAAGATGAACTTCCTTGTGCTCAATCAAGAGTCATACTTGACTGTTTTTCTCACTTTGTAGATCCGACACAGGATCTTCTGGCTGGTAGCAAGTGCTTACCACTGAGTTACACTTCAGCTCAGCTTTTGTGTATATATAATATATATATATATTATACACATTGTCCTTTTTTGTCTTCCTCTGTTTGTATTGGAGGAAAAAAATGTATAAAAAGTGAAGCCTGTCATGAAGTTCAGGAATGTTAAACTCCTGTATGCTTCACCAAAATTCATATATTGCAAACATTTTGCCATTGTCAAAATATATTTTCTTTCTTCCATTTCCTCTTTCTCCTACCTAGAATAAGTTGTAGGTCATGATTTTTTGTTTCAAGATATTTCAGTGTTTGACTCCTAAAAACAAGTAGCATGTTACAGCATAATTGCTGAGTTCTAGAGGATTAGGTTCTCAGCCTTTCATGGTTTTCATGACTAACAGTTTTTGAAGACTATAGGCTCCTTGTGAGTCATCTTCAGTTGGAGTTCATTTGCTTGTTTCTTTCTAACACATGGGTGGTATGTCCTTAGTACCTCATAGCAGGAGGGATTATAGGTGGTTTTAGGGAATGATTTTTTTTACCCCCTGCTATCAAGGTAACCCTTTTTCTTTGTAATTAATAATTAATCTATGGAGAGATATTTTGACATTGTGTAAATATCGTGTTCTTTAGCAAACTGTCACATGATGGGTTTGGAAGCCTTAAACATTCTAAATGTGAAACCCTGTATATAAGGCTTCTATGTATTTGAAGGCACCTTAAAATAGTTGCTACCTGCATTTAATTTTGTTGTGTTTATTCATTTTTTACTTACTTTATTTATGGGAGGTGTGTGCGTGTGGATGTTAAAGGACAACTTTGAGCCGTGTGGGACCTGGACATTGAACTTAGGTCATCAGGCTTTGTAATGGGTACTTTAACTCACTGAGCCATCTCACCAGCCTGCATTGTATTTTAGTTGGCCAATAATATGTATAGATATAGATATACTGTGAGTATGTGTTTCTGGCACTGGAAATTGAACCAAGTGCCTTTGGATGGTAGGCAAGTCTACCACTGAGCTACATTTCCTTGTGAGACAAGGTCTTGCTGTATAACTCAGACTGCCATGGAATTTGCTGTATAGGCCAGGCTGGCCTTGAACTCATCATTCTTCAGCCTTTGACACCCAAGTGTTGCGATTACAGGTCTGCATCACTATGTCTGGCATACTATGGTGTTTTACGTGTGCCGGCTAGTTTTTATCAACTTGAAATAAAAACTGCAATCACTGGGTAGAGGAAAACCTCACCTGAGCAATTGAACAGATGCTTATAGAAGAGCCCTGTGAGAAGCAAGTTAGAAATTAGACTAACTGACTTACTCATTCTTAGAGCCTCTCAGGTCAGCGCATATTTGGAAAAACTTAGTGTTGGTGGAGCTGCACCTTCTTCCACACCAATTTTCGTTTGTAATGAAAGGCAGTTTCTGGGTGTGTTCTCTGTCTCTCTAGACTGCTATCTCTCTGTGTCAGGCTCCTGCTTGGCCATGACTCACAGGGCGTCACCTTCAGCCTCTTAAGAGTCAGGCCAGGTTTCTTGTAGATCTTGCCACATTTCCACATGGATTGAGCTCCAGGAAGGAAAGTGAAGAGCAGCTGCAGCTGCTCAGAACAGCTCAACTGAGAGGCTTACAGGAGGCATCGAGACAAAGTGGAGTGGCCTTATTCTGTCTGGCTTCTGTTTTCCTCTTTTGTTCCAAGGATTTTCCACTGTGCCATTCGTCGTTATCTTAAACAGAAATGACATTTGATTATAGTGCTTCTTCTGTCTTGGTTCTGGGTGATGCCTAACAATTCATCATTAAAAATAAATTAATTGCTTCATGCAGATTGTATTACTCAAGAAAAATGAAAATTTTGGGCTAACAGGGTGGATCATTGGGTAAAGGCACTTGTCACCAGACCTGACAACGTAAGTCCAATCCCCAGGACTCCTGTTGGTTGAAGGAGGGAAGTAGCTCCCACCAGTTGTCCTCTAACCTCTTCAACATGTATGTACGCACACACACCCATAAATAAATATTTAAAATTTTTAATTTAAATATTCCCACTGGGGATAGTGAGGAAGTATAAGCCCACATCTAAACAGGAAAACTGGTGGTTTTCTCTCTCATGTTAGGTAGGTGCCAGAAACTCTCTGCTAAGTTAGAAAAAAAGTGAGTTTTTCTTTTAGAGAAAGATTTTGTGTGTTTTACTAGGTGGGAATTTTCTACTATCTTGAGGTAGTGACCCTGAAAGAAGAAGAAATGGCATGGTGACTCACGGCTCTAATCTCAGTACTAGAAAGCTGAGGCAAGAGCATTTGACTAAAACAACTTTTCACATTGTGCCTGCTGTATTTTTAGGATAGATACAAAGAGTATAAACTAGGAGTGGTGATGTATTCCTGTAATCCCAGCATTTGGAAGAGAGATGCAGGAGGAGCATCACAAGTTTGAGGCCACCCTGGTCTACATGTTGAGTTTTAGTCCAGCCCATGTTACATAATGAGATCCTGTCTCAACTTCCCAAAACACACAACACACACACACACACACACACACACTCACACACACATACCCTCACACACAGTCTGTATAGGTTGAACATCCCCAGTCTGTAAATGTGTCTTTTATTTGCCTGGTGTAATTGTCTCCGAGGTTTAACTGCCTCCATCTGCTAACCTAGGTCTAGTCCCAGAAGCTTCTAGCCTCCGTACAATCTAATCTAGGCCTAGAGTGTTTTCAGCCTCTAAACTTACTGCTGGATAAGCTCACCCTTTCTTGTTCTTTCTGAACTCTGGCTGGCTGGTTCAACTCAGCTGTTCTTGCTCAAACTCCTCTCCAAGCTGACTGATTCAAACTGGCTTCTCTCAGCTTCTCTGAATTGCTGTGCTTGGCCTCAAACCAACTCTAGCAATCTGTTCTAATCTTCTGGATCCTTCTCATTCTCTGGCTAGTTCTGTCTTCACCCGTGCCTAGCTTGTTCTCTCTTCACCCTGTCTCTGTAAAACTCTCCTGGTAAAACTGCCCCTCTCTCTCTCTGTCTCTCTCTCTCTGTCTCTCTCTCTCTGTCTCTCTCTCTCTCTCTCTCTGTCTCTCTCTCTCTCTCCCTTTCCTCTCTCTTCTTGTGAGAGTTGGGCAATCCCACTCTGTCAAATCTTTCTCTGATTTATTTGTCACTTTGTCTGCCACTCAGACATCACTTTCAAACGTGGGTGTTTCCTTCTACAAACTAACATTACCTTCATTGTTTGGGATTAAAGGTATGTACTAAGAGCATGTCTATATTCTAACCAGAGTAGCCATGCTGCTGGATTATAATCCCTCTACACCAGTCTGCTAAAAAATACTTCAAATTTCACAGTGTTTTGTATTTCAGGTTTTGGATTAGGAATTTGTAATCAGTAGTCTAAGTAAAAGTATTCCCAAATCCAAAAAAAAACATTGAAATCTGTACTTCTGGTCACAAGCATTTCAGCTAACTCAATTTGAGTAGCTCTCTTCCTCAGCCAAGTTAATACAGTCCTCCACACACAGTAAAGATATGAAACGGGCAATGTGTAGGCTGCAGTACTGGGAGGAGTTTCAAGGTCAGGAGATTAACTGTGGCCATTGTTCTGCAGTGGTGGCTTATGAGTCCTTGTTTTGCCATTGGCTCGTCTTGGTGAAATGTATGCTTTGTAATTAATGTTTTGCTGAATGTATTCATGTCTATGAAATATTGGTTCAGACATTTTTTTTTTGCTTTCTTTTTAGCAGTTAGAAGATGGATGCACAGAATTCAGCTAAAGTCAGTTTGAGGAAGAGGAGGAAAGAGGCATCCGGCCCTAATGGAGCAACAGAGGAAGATGGAATTCCTCCAAAAGTGCAGCGCTGCTCAGTTGTAAGTGGAGAACTGTGACTGGAAACACCCTGGGGTAGAGGTAGAAAGCAACGGAACTTTGATGACATCGGGATTAGTGTTAAGTCATGGGCAGATAGAAAGCAGTGGCCGTTGGTGATATTGGCATTCGTGTCAGGTTATGGGAAGAACAGCGTGGTAAGGTGTTATGCTTTCTTGTCGTGAGTTACGGGTCAGTTGTACAAGCATTACATGGGAATTGAAAAAAATGGTTGGGAGGATGTGCAAGTATTTGGCTAAAAATCAAATTTGTAGTAACAAAATAGAGACATTGTGGTTCCAGCTTGCGATTTGATATGGCTATCATGTTGTGGTATCCATGTCCTGTGTCCTCCTGTCCTTCCTATATCATTCCTTTACTGCTGGACATATCCACTACTGTCTCCTTTATATACCTCCATCTCTGGGACATGATTGACATACTTCCCAGACTACTGCCAAGCCTTCTATGAAAGACACCATTTCAAACTTCCTGTCTTGTCTCAGCTTGGTTCTTTTTTAAAGCTTCCCCTTAAAAACTATCCAAGACTGTTGGAGACCATTGAAGTTACTATTGAACCACAATATTATTCTGAAGTTCATGTTTCAAATGTTTCTCTGTTTCCTTACCTCTACTGACCACAGCCATTTGTCAAATTACAAATTGCTTATTACTCCTGGAGCCCTCTGGCCCAAAAGGGAAAATATTTCTACTCTCAAATGAACCTGTACTCCATCTGGGTTTTTTTTTTTTGGTTTATTTGTTTGTTTGTTTGGTGTTTGAGATAGGGTCTCCATGCTGGCCTTAAATTCATGGCGGTCCTCTTGCCTTAGCTTCCTGAGTTCTGGGATTACAGGCACGAACCCATCCTGCCCTACTCAATACTTTTTTTTTAAATAATGGTATCAACTCATCTCCACAAATAGGAGTTGTACGTTCTAGGTATGGTATTGATACAGGTAGGGACAAACCGACCCTTTCCCATTGCTGCTGCGACAGTCACCAAGCAGTGTGGATGGATTATGTTCTGGAGAGTAGAAATCTGAAGTGGTGTTAGAGGGCTAGAAGCAGTGTTAGCAGAGATGGGAATGCTAGGGGAAAACCCACTTCCCTTTGTTTTTTCTCCAGCTTCTAGAGGCCATTCAACATGTCTAGCTCATGGTGCTGACCCACAGTGACACTACTCTGACTATTGCTTCTGTCATCACATTGCCCCTGATTTTTAGTCCCCTGCTTCTCTTTCTATATGAACATTTTTGTGGTTGCATTTGCCATACCCATTATATCCAGAATTTTCCTGCCTTGATAGCCTAAGTTCAGCCACATCTATGAAACCCCCTTTGCTAGGCAAGGTAATGTTGTCACAGGTGCCATAGAATAAAATATGGACATTTAAAATTTTTCTTTTGTTTTTTATTGTTGTTTGTTTTATTTTTGTTTTTTGTTTTTTTTGTTTTTCGAGACAGGGTTTCTCTGAATATCTCTGGCTGTCCTGGACTCACTTTGTAGACCAGGCTGGCCTCGAACTCACAAAGATCTGTCTGCCTCTGCCTCCCAAGTGCTGGGATTAAAGGCGTGCGCCACCACCGCCCGGCTTTTATTTTTGTTTTTTGATACAGAGTTTTTGACTGTCCTGGAATTCTGTAGACCAGGCTGGCCTCAAACTCACAGAGATCCATCTGCCTCTGCCTCCTGAGTTCTAGGATTAAAGACGTGCGCTACCACACTGGGCAAAATGTGGACATGTTTAAGGAGTATGATTCTACATGTCATAGAAAACTCAGAAAATGGCTTAGTAGTTAACAAAATAGGGCAGTGTGCCAGCCGTGTTTATTCCCAGCTCACCAGTACTCAGCATGCAGGCAGAGATCTTTTTGTTTGAGTCCAACCTGGTCTACAGCTAGAGCAGAAGCCAGTAAATACTACAAGTGGGACCCTGTATAAAAAAAAAAAAATTCGGGGATGAAGAGATGTCTCAGCAGTTAAGAGCACTGGTTGTTCTTCCAAAGGACCCAGGTTCAAATCCCAGCTGTCTGCAATTGCCAGGCATGGTGGCACACACCTTTTTAGCACTCAGGAGGCAGAGGCAGGTGGATCTCTGAGTTCAAGGCTAGCCTGGTTTACAGAGTGAGTTCCAGGACAGTCAAGACTACACAGAAAAATCCCATCTCAAAAAAACAAAAACAAATAAAAAAACACAACAGCAACAACAAAATCGAACCACAAAAAAAATTAGGGCGTTGTAGCACTTGGAATAAGGACAGCTTCTAACCACATAGCTCCAGTCCTGTACTGAGGAGCAGAGCAAAGCCTTTCAGTCTGTTTGGAGAGATGAGATTTGAGAAGGCTTAAATTCCTTGGTCCTTAGACCCGAGGGATTTCATGGCTTTGAATTACTTTGCTTCATAGATTCCTGTAAAATGATTTACGTGGGTTCAGTGACTTGCTATCCCCACCTCCCAGGTATTACCAGCTGCTTAGCCTTGGCTAATGGCCCAAGCCTCACTCACCCAACGTGCTGACTGACCCTAGAGGGAAGGACATGTGCTGAAGAACATTGACATCGCCGCTGTACACCTATACTTTTAACTCTTTTTTTTGTTTGTTTGTTTGTTCTTTTTTTTTTTGGTTTTTCGAGACAGGGTTTCTCTGTGTAGCCCTAGCTGTCCTGGACTCACTTTGTAGACCAGGCTGGCCTCGAACTCACAAAGATCCGCCTGCCTCTGCCTCCCAAGTGCTGGGATTAAAGGCGTGCGCCACCACTGCCCGGCTGTTTGTTTTTTTTTTTGAGGTGGGGTTTCTCTGTGTATCCTTGGCTGTCCTGGACTCCATTTGTAGACTGGACCAGCCTCGAACTCACAGAGATCCGCCTGCCTGCCTCTGCCTCCCAAGTGCTGAGATTAAAGGCATGCACCACCACGCCTGGCTCAACTCCTTTTGAACTCTGTGGCAAAAGCAAACAAATTTTTTCTTCTCATGTAACAGCTATACTGAACTATAAATTGATATATCATGTAACCCATCTCCCAGCCCAGCAATTTAGTAGTTTTCTGTATATTCACAGGGAGTTTTTCAGTCATTACCATAACCAATTTTAAAGTGTATTTACCGCTCCCACAGAAGTCTTGAATCTACTAGCAAATCAATCAATCATTTCTGCTCAGCTTTTGGAAGCCACTAATGTTTTTGTCTCTGTGGTGTTGCTTTGTCTAGACATTATGGATAATTGAAAACATACATTATGTGGCTGGCCTATTTCACTGAATATGTTTTCAAGATTAACTTACGTTGTGGTATGTGGCACTGTTTAATGTTTCATTTCTAAGCAGCATTTCATCTTGTGTCATACTACATTTATTTCTGCACTTACTTGTTGATGTTTGCATTTAACAAGCAGTATTCTATTACATAGTTAGAGCACGCTATCATGGCAGCATACACTAGAGCAGTGGCTCTCAGCCTTCCTAACGCTGTCACCCTTTAATACAGTTCCTCATAGTGTAGTGACCCCAACCATAAAATTATTTATTTGCTACTTCATAATTATAATTTTGCTGCTATTATGAATCATAGTGTAAATATCTGATATGCAGGCTGTCTGATATGCAACCCCCAAAGAGGAGCCTGCTGTAGTGTTCCTTGCTTCATAGGAGCGTTTGACCATGATCACAGTAGGAATCACTAAACAGCCAGGGTTATGCTCAGGAGCAGCTTGCCTTCTGTTCTCTAGTTGAAGCGGTACCGGATGCTCTTAGTAACCTGGCAGTTTTGTCCCAGGGTCCAGGGTTTGCTGTTCACCATGCTTCAGGGAAGCCGTCACTCCAGACAGTTTCTTGGGACTGTGCTTAGGTTCCCAGTCACATTGCTCAGTTTTACCCTGAAATCACCTGAAAGACATTCGTTCTTCATGCCATGGTTTACTCAGTCTGAAGAAGGCTGCAACTTTCACTCTTCACCCTGGAATACTTTTTTTTCTTCTCAGTGTTACAAAGTTTTAGTCACATCATTGAATAACCAACTGTTCTTTAAAGCTACGTTATTTTGAAAACTTCAGTGTACATCATTGAATTGAACTTAACTTTCTATCTGTTCTTGTTCAGGGTTTACGGGAGCCAGCTCCTTTTTCTGATGAAATTGAAGTTGACTTTAGTAAGCCCTATGTCAGGGTAACTATGGAAGAAGCCTGCAGAGGAACTCCTTGTAAGTAACTGTTTAACTATTTTGTTTGCTAGTGTTTAGCATGTTGGTCTGCCTCAATGTTCTGTTGGGGAGAATAACTTCAAACTATAAAATTGTAAGTTTTTTTTCCTTGTTATAAATTTGTTTCCTGTGTTATTGGAAAAGCTATCATGAAACTGGAAAAAACACAAAACAAAATCAACCAACCAACCAAACAAACAAACAAAAAAACCACCAGCAATAAAAACCTCACAACTATTAGCCACATGGCTGAGAATGCCACTCATTGGTAGGGTGCCTCCCAAGCATATTCAAGTCCCTGGGTTTGATTCACATTGTGGCAGAAAAGAATAGAGAGATGCTGGCTCTAGCTGGGTTGTTTCCTTTTTGTTTGTTTGGTTTTGTGGTACAGGGAAATCAAACCTAGAGCCTTGCTCATGGTAGGCAAGTGCTCTATCTATTCAACTGTATTTCTTGCCCTATGATTTTGTCTATTTTTAAAAAGATATATTTAAATTACTTTATTGCATTTTTTGCCTACATCTATGTCTGTGTGAGGTTGTCAAATCTTGGAGTTACAACAGTTAAGAGCTGTTATGTAGGTGTTGGGAATTGAACCCAGGTCCTCTAGAAGAGCAGGTGGTGCTCTTAACCACTGAGCCATCTCTCCAGCTCTAATTTTGTTTATTTTTATGCATATCCAAATAATTAATATATCAAACTGTCATATAGATTTCCTAGCCTCAGAATTTTCTCCACAATTCTTTCTCATAGTGTCAGTCAACTATGGTATTAGTGATTAATAGAAGACAAATATCCCAAGTTGGGAGAGATTCATCACTTAATTTTATCTTTAATAATATAACTATGTTTTTTTTTTTTTTTTGGTTTTTCGAGACAGGTCTTCTCTGAATATCTCTGGCTGTCCTGGACTCGCTTTGTAGACCAGGCTGGCCTCGAACTCACAAAGATCCGCCTGCCTCTGCCTCCCAAGTGCTGGGATTAAAGGCGTGCGCCACCACCGCCCGGCTTAACTATGTTTTTTAAAAGATTTGTTTTATTGGGCTGGAGAGATGGCTCAGCAGTTAAGAGCACTTGACTGCTCTTCTAACCCAGGTAAAAATCCCAGCACCTACATGGCAGCTTGAAACTGTTTGTACTGGCCAGGAGTGGTGGTGCATGCCTTTAATCCCAGCACTGGGGAGGCAGAGGTAGTCAGATCTCTGTGAGTTCAAGGCCAGCCTGATCTACAGAGTGAGTTCCAGGATAGCCAGGGTTGTTACACAGAGAAACCCTGTCTTGAAAAACCAAAAAAAAAAAAAAAACATA